>CM056503.1:23665607-23994861 GCA_029783415.1 Anisodus acutangulus
GACTAAAAAATACCTTTTCCACTTTTGTACTTGAAATTTTGGATCAAACACTACCTTCTTCACCAAGAACTCATATGAAGATATGAAGATTGATTAAGAAGACTAAGAACACCCAAAGTACCTCAATTCCAACTCGGATTTGCTTCAAATTTTATAACTAAGCTCCTCTCAACTTGGAGAACAAAGGCCAAGACAAATTAGGATCAATTGAACACCGAATCGAAAAACCCAATTCCTTGTTCTTCAAGTTCTTCAAATACCTTCAAGTTCAATAATGGTGACTTGGCCCCAAAACACTTCCAAATGCCTTGAAAGTTTAGAGTTTGGTATATTTGACCTCACAAACACTTCTTTCAACTTTTGTCTTGATAATTTTGGATCAAACACCACTTTTTTGCTTTCTTCTTCAACAAGAACTTGATGAACAATGAGGAACACTAAAATTCCAACTAGTACCAAATCAACTCTGAATTGGCTCAAATTTCAGATCTAGCTTCGTCTCAACAAGGAGAACAAATCCCAATGATTTTTGGAATCAATTGAATACTAATTCACCAAGACCCAATTGATGTTCTTCAAGCTTGAATGTCCTCCAATGGTGATTCAACCCAAAAAAAATCCAAATAAACTTGGAATTTTTGCATGTGATAGATTCAACTTCTAAGAACTCAAATATATCAACAAACACTCTCAAATCCGAAGCCGGCAAGAGATATGGAAAGAGCAGATCGATCTCCAGCTTCCCGAATGCCTTGACTTAACAACAACATTTTTTGTGATTTTCGAAATTTTCAATTTTTTATTTTTTAAAATATGAAGAACCTAGGATTAGGAATTGTAGAGACAATTCTTTAGCCTAAGCTCTAATACCAAATGATATGATTAGACTTGGGAGAAATGTGGAATTAAATAACACAAAGTAAGATAGATTTGATAGAAGAAATAGAGATGAGAGAAGAAAGAAAAGATTGAAATCAAGTAATTGATCACAATCCAAGGGAGAAAAGACTTGAACTCATGCTTGAATTACCAACTTGGATACATTCAAGAGAGGTCCAATTGAACAGATCAAGGACTAATCCTTACACTAATCATACACTCCACTAGGAGCACTACATTACAATCTAGAACCTAGATACTAGAGAATTACCCTCATTCAATATTCATCAAAACGACATAATGAAATAACAAAGGTAGTATTTATACTACTAAACTAAGAAGACTATTGAAGCTATTACAATTATACCTTTAATGAATTAAGGGCCTTCTTTAATCTACCTCATGGATGATGGATTTGATTTAAAAGATAGTCTCTTTGCATTGATGGCCACCCTCTCTTTGTACCACCCATGCAATCTCTCATAGCTTGATCCTTGAGTACTCGATAGTCTCTAAAGGCTTTTATGCTATCTTCCATAACTTGACCAACCTCACACATGGGTCTTCAATGGCCTTCAAAGGCTTGCCTTTTATTATCAACGAGTGTGTAGCATGGAGATACACAATTGATACCCCTTGAAGCTCCTCATATCGTGAGTAAGAACCTCGGGAAGTCTGCCCAGAATTGTATCCACTGTGCCCTGAAGGACCACCCGTTGATGTCTGAAGTGTTGATTGGATGGAGCGACCGAGGGGATGATGATGACCCCTGTCATGGGCACATCATACTCTTCAGGGATTATGTCATGTCAATTTTCATAGTGAATTTCTTGCGTATCCACCCTGAAAGCGAGAGCTTGAGGCGATGGGAAAGGAGAATTAACAAGATAGGATGCTCTGTCCTAACTAACAAGAGTAGGAAGTCCCCCACCTATATACGAACTTCTTCTCGCACCCTCCACTATAATCCTGGCCCTTTATGAACTCAACCTCATTGGTATGCTCTGCCGCTGCCTAAAATGAGGCCCTAGAAACTACTAATTATAAGGTCGCCAATCGAAACGGAAAGTCAAACCCTTCACAAATAGCCGCACTCTTGGCCTCTATGGGAAGTAATGCCACCGCATAACAAGACAAAGTAAGAAATTGGGTCTCATACTCCGCAACCGACAAACTCATCTACTCTAAAGCTGAGAACTAATCTTTCATCCTATCTCCCAGAGTATGAGGGACATACTTCTCTAGAAACACCTGATAAAAGTGAGTGCAAGTCAAATGTGGTGACCCAGCTGGTCGACACTCCATATAAGACCTCCACCACTGTTTGGCATTTCCCACCAATTGGAAAGAAACATAGTCAACTCCATGCGACTCCATAACTAATAACTTATGAAGCCTCTCATGACAGCAAACAATAAACTCATAAGCATCCTCCTCGAGAGTACCATAGAACCAGGGAGGGAATATCTTGGTGAATCCATCGAATAATTTTCGCACATCACTGGCCCAGCCACAGGCTGAAGAGCAAAATCAGGCTCTGGAATCGCATCAATACGGGGAGTCTTTGTGGCTGTCCTCAGTACCCCGGTAGTCTAAAATCCTATAGTAACCTTAACATTGGGAGTCTAAGCTCCCACCTTATTCTGTGAGTCATCTGGAGTAACTGGAATCATGCTCGCATGGGCCAAATTATCAAAGTACCCCCACACTCAAAACACAGCCTCTTAAAGGTCAGGAGTAGCACTGAAACCAGTTAGTGCCTGTGTGGCCCCAGCCTCCTCAGCCGGCATAGGCTCCTCATCTAAAATGTCTTCAAGCTCCAGAGTCAACTCTGTGTAGGGTCCTGGGCAGGTGCTGGTGCTCAGCCTCTAGCAGGCATAACTGCATGGCCTCTAACCCTGCCATGCCCTCTGCCACGTCTTTTGCCTCATCCATGAGCAACTGTTCTGACAGTAGGTACGGGTGTGGGTACAGGTACAAGTGCACACTCCTGGCCTCCGATAACAGTTGATTGCATCGTCACCTCTATGGGAGAGTAGAAGAACGAGGTTAAGATACCAAACTAAACAAACTCACACGAAATGAATGAACTAGATACCAGTCAGAATTGATCATAACGCAGTACACGCTTAAGTCTTTCCTCAACATCCACCTTAAGTCCATCAGACTAAAATAATCTTAAGCTTAATAATCATAAGTTAAGCCTTTATCATTTTCTGATTTAAAGTCTTGACCTTTTCATAATTATGAGCACACAGCTGAATCATCAATTCAATTACAGATAAATCATGTAGCCACATAATCAGTGAGAATGTAACAAATACAGATGATATATGAATGGAATGTTGTGCAATGCAACTAGCCAGTACCAAACTTGTATACATATACTAGCGGTCATTCTTTCTTGTCATGACCCATGAAAGACTCTCGAGGTCCATATACCATCCGGAATAGTTTTCATCGGGCATTCACAATATCATTCTTACCTCTTCCGGCCTCATCGGACCATTCCATACCACAAATCAGTAATGAAATCAACATAATATGTATATGAATAAATAAGCATGCATAATGTCATAATTCCAACGAGTAAAAGATGCGGAGAGGTAAGTATTCATTATAATATCTCATTTAAGCATATCGTTTCCAAGAACTATCCTTTTCTCATAATATTATCAATTACAAAGTGATAGATAGGAATATAAATCAACAGTACAATTAGACATCAAACATGGCTAATATAGCCCATATAATAGTTGTCAAACCATCATAAGTGGATTTATCACCATAACTATGCACGAAGGTCTATCGTGCAGACCCCGATGACTATTACACTATATATACGCGCTTCCAATTGGAGACTAAAAGGGCAAGCCATAACCTACTTCAAAGCCAAATGGGAGCCACGAACAATCAAACTTGAGCTTTCAACTTTCGGAGCGCTTCCCAAAAAACAAGGTCTATCAAAGTATAAGGACACCCATATTGCTACAATTTAATTCAGAATAAAAAAAATGAACTCAAAAAGTGACCCCACACATAAGGACAAAATTTAAATTTTATTTTAATATTGGATTACCAAGCCTAAATAGTCTAAGTCTCGAAAATCACTACAAAAAGCTTCGATCTTGGTTAAACATATGTATAAAAAAACATAGTTTATTTAATTTAGCCCCTTCATGCTTACTATAACTAGTTATTTCTTAACAATTTCATAAAAATCTTATTTCAAAACCTAGGGTTAAAATTCTCAATTTTACACTAACCCACATGAAAACATGCTAAATAATGAGTTAAACATTGGAAAAAGCTAAATTAGAGATTAAGATCTTACCCTCATGGAAAATCAACTCCTTAGCACTTGAAATCGCCTCCAACCGAGCTCTCAAACCCAAAATATGATCTAATGAAGTCTAGGTTTGATTTGGGATTTTAATCACTGCTACAGTGATTCCTTCATCGCTCTCGCGGACAGACTATCGTGATCGCGATGAGTCTTCCATGACCTAGCTCACGAAGGCTCTTCATGATCGCGTAGCCCTACCCGCGGTCGCGAAGCACCATGACTCGCTCCCCCTAACATGCGCGCTATTGCGCGATCGCGACAACACATACCATGATCGCGATGGTCATCCAACCCAAGTGTTGCGATCTTGATCCTCTTACGATTGGGAAGGAGGATATCAAACACCAGTAAACAACAGTCACCCAAAAATAAAACACCTGATCCAATATTCGAAGCTCGTTTGAAACCTTATGAACACAAACCAAATATGCTACCTGAGTATAATCGGTGCTACAAACTTGCTCGCACACTCAGAACACTAATTAGACATTGTTAATACATGATTTTCCATAAAAACATTCTAACTTTCTCAATTTCCAAACTTAGGCAACTAGGTACCCAAATCACAACTGAATGCCTCGGAACCCGAACCAAGGACTCGACTAACACATAAATGATGTTTCAGACTTAATGAAATTGATAAAACTTAATTATGGATACATTTATCCAAAAGTCAACTTTTAGTCAAATCTGTCGTTTCCAAAACTCAAGAAAACTCCAACTTAGAATTTTCTTTCTGAAACTAATCTGATTTACCTCGGAAGCGTGCAACATCACCTCGCGAGCTATAAACACCAAATTTAGATCACAGAACAGGTGATTTAGATATATTGAGTTGGAAAGCGCTAAACGACCAGACGAATCATTACACTTTAATATAAGGGTGTCCAATGGGCCGGGATCGGGACTGGCGGGATTCGCCGCCGTCCCGTTCCGTTTCCGATCCTGTAGGAATCGGGTCGGGATGGGGTTTTTTTTGCACGTAATTTAAAAAATAACATATACATATATATATATATATAACTCAATAATTGAACAAGATAGTGTAATAAAAATTATCTCAAGACTGTTTTTGTGCCTCTTATATTATTTAATAGACATGATTATTTTTGTAATACAAATACAATTGTCAAAATTGCAACTTTGTGGTGTTGTTCAAAAGTTGCAAATTATATAGTAAAATTGCAATTTAAAAAATTACATTTTGAAAAAAAGTTATTCTAGTTTCTTGATAATTTTATGTGGTTCTTCGGTTGAAATTGGTATTTGTTGGTCAAATTGCTCCACGTCGCTTCCACCACCTTCGGATAAGATTTCGTTGTAGTTTTCATTTTCTTCTTCGTTGATCTCCGGTTGACCACATCTTCTCCGCTTCGCTCGTATCCAATCTCTGAATAATACTACAATCTCCAAGCTGTTTTCGGCTAATGAGTGTTTGTGCTCTCCTATTTGATATCTGCCGGCAGAAAAACGCTTTCAGACGCCGTTGGTGATGCTTGAATGTTCAAAACATCTTGGGTCATCATTGAAAGTGTCGGGAAGGTCTTCTCATTCCCCCTCTAGTATTCAGCAAGTCTTCACGTCCTTCTTCATTGAGAACTACTTGGTACGGTACAGAACCCTGCAAAACAAAAATATCAAACTCGCTAATTTGGTTAGTAGCAGTACGGCCGCACATTCTATTTTTTAGGCTTTCAATACTGGCCGCAGAAACAGCATGTCTTTTGTGAGGTTGTGTAAGAAGAAAAAGATGGTATGGAAGACGGTAGGTTGCTAGCACTTTCTTGTTGTTAAACCTATATACTTTTTTGCATTCGTCTTCTACACTAGAAAACACTTCTTATTTAGTTTGTTCAATAGTTGGTGGGTGATTTGGATTTTTGGGACTTGGAGGTGGTAGTACTGCTATACAATCATAAATAGTTTCAATAAGTGATTTAGTACCGTCTATTTTAATAGTCGGATTTAATACAGCACCAATAATATAAATAGTGGAAATAGGAATAAAATATTTTTTTATTTTGATAAACATTTTTTAATAGCTGTCTTATAAGCTGGTTTATCCATATATTCATTAAGCAGTAAAAATATTAGAGCTATATAAAACAACATAGTTAAAATAGTAGGATAATATATACCGGAAAATTCTTTTGTTGCTTGAAAAAATTTCTCTAGAAATACAATAAGTTCGGAAATTTTCCCCAATCGCTATCTACAACCATATTAGCTGAATTTTGATTATGAGAGTTAAAAAATAAAGTTATAGGTTTTCTATAGTCATAAACAATAAGTAGTTGCTCGTATAAAGAATTCCACCTAGTGGGTACTTCTTCTGAAATTTTTCTATAAGGTAGTTGGCAATCGTGACAAGTTTTTTTTATATTCTTTTCTTCGTTGTATTCTATTATTTTTAAAAATAAAGTTTATAGAAAATTGTATTTTACTAAGAATGTCTTCAAAAAGTGATAGACAATCCTTTACAACTAAGTTATATATATGGCACACACATTTTATATGAAAATGATCTGAAAAAGATGGAGTTAAACTATTTTTTTAAATTGTAATAGCATAATTGTTAGAAGAAGCGTTATCTAATGTAATAGTCATAATTTTATCAGTTATTCCATAATAATCACACACTTGATAAATATTTTCTACAATAAAAGTATCAGTATGCCTATCATCTATATATCTATACGCTAAGATACGTTTTTGCATAGATTGTTTATAATCTATCCAATGACAGGTTACCGTTAAATAATCATGGTCGTCAGTACTACGGCCTATATCAGAAGTGATAGCCACTTTTCCATTAAAATGATATAATGAATAACGTAAATACTGTTGATATTCATGTGCAAATTTAAATAAATCTCTCTTAACAGTTGATCTAGAAAAATCGTTAAAAGCAGGATTATACATTTCTCTAATGTAATGAACAAAACCAGGAGATGAAGGAAATATAAAAGGCAAACCATCCACATCAACTAATTTTGCTATTACTTCTCTATCTCTATGTTTATTGTAATCAGGGCCGACAATTTCCCCCATCGTGGGGTTAATTTGACCATGTACTTGGTTTGGGACTGTATGTGAACCTTGTCCTGATGGAGCGGGCGTTTGGTCACACAATTTTAAAGCCTCGTATTGGGCATACCTAGCTGGATGGGCCCTTGCTACATGTCTCATTAAACCCTCCGTCCCACCGTGACCTTTTCCAGTTTTAAATTTTAAAACATCTTTACAAATTTTACATCTAGCTACTTGATTCTCTACGTCCCTATCAAAAAATGTCCATGCATCTGATTTTAATGGTCGTTTTGTTGGACCTCGTCTCATACTAGGGGGAATATGAGGCATTTCAGTTGAAGGTGAACTAGTGGGTGTGTTGTCATCTACATTAGTGGGTGTATCATCTAGATCACCGTCTAAATTAAAGTCTTCTTGAGTTCCAGAAAATAGCTCCTCGTCTAAATCTAATGGTATTGTAGGAAAATGTTCAGTATCAACAAAATCATCTTGTGTAGGAATAGAATTCTGTCTAGAAATGGGATGACTAGAAGAAGTATCCTTGCCTTGTTGCCCCTATTAGAAGAAACATGACCCTTACCAATAAGCATACGTTTAAATCCTTCCATTATAATTATACTAATAAATAATTAAAGTAAATGAAATTAAGTGCGCTAAATAAAATAAATAAACAATAATAATTTAATGAAGGAACGAATGTACCAAACGTCGACGTAACGTCGACGTGTAATCGAGAGGTTGAAAATTGAAATTTTGCTCGATGGAAGATCCTCAAGCTAGTTGCCAATTTCACTCCCAAATGAATAAATAAAATTCAATATTTAGTAGACAATGTAGACTTGTAGAGAGATAGATTGAGAGATTTAGAGAGATTGTAGGAAGATTTGTGAGAAAGATGAATAGAAAATGAGGTATTTATAGTTGGAAAATTGGGTTAAGTGTAAATATAATAATTTATGAATTAAAAATAAATATTAAGGGGGTAGTTGGGGAGGGGGGGAGGGGGGAGGCAAAAAATGGTCGTTGTACAACGGCCAAAATGTAAAATGGTCGTTGGTGCAACGGTTATTTGTGCAAATAGGGGGTTTAGGGCGGGATCGGGGGCGGGACTGGGATCGGGATCAGGTCGGGACGAGACCATGTCCCGTCCCGGTTCGAGTCCCGATACAGCAAATTTTATTTTTTTTAAAAAAGTCGGGGTCGGGTCGGGGCGGGACCGGGCCGATCCGGCCCACTGGACAGCCATACTTTAATATATAAAAAATATACCATGAAGCCTAAGCCTAATGACCGAGTTTTGAAATTCAGAAGAAAAAAAGAGATGTATGAATTTTAATTATAGAATATTATTACTTGAAATTTCTTAATTACTGAAAATATAAATATGCCACAATTTATACTGAAAGTCGTTTTTGACATTTTAAAAATATATGCAATAATCTAACTCATTTCTAGCCATTGATTTAAGATCAAGTGAGTTTCTTATCCCATTTAAATTGTGAGGGGGTATTGTTTCCCAAATTCAAAATGTTAAGGAGGTAAAATGAGTTTTACTCTCTTTTTTCGCATATTTGCGGTCTTTAATATTTTCCTCTGCTCATTTAATGAATGAAAAGGGGTAAAAATGCCCTCAACGTATTAGAAATTGCTCAAAAATATCCTCGCTCCACCTATTGGATCAAATTTGCCTATCCTTCTATCTATTGGGTCAAATATGTCCTTAACATATTAGAAATAACTAAAACATGCCCCCCCCCCCTTCCCCCTATTGTATCAAATTTGCCCCTAATATTATTTTCAAGCTTAAAATTACCCCTCCATTAATGACATAATTATATGATATTAATTAAATTTTAAAATTGCCCTCTAGAAACACTCATATGCTATTATCTCGCTTTTTCTATAGTTATATACTTGCTGATATCTGATAGAAGTCGGGAATTTAAGATTACATGCAGCTCTAGAAATATTTTGTTAATGCACAGATGCACAATTCCTTCATCAACTCTCTTGGAGTATTCATTTTTAAATAAAAGAAAATATAGAAGTTTATCAACAATTATTTGTATTCTCTATAATATTGTTTTTCTATAGCAATAAAAAAAATATCCAAACAAACGACGCAGTTATAAAAAAATTGAATTGTAGTTTGTAATCCTGGAATGGTGATTAATCTACTATAATAGCTACCACATTAACGTAATTATTATTGAATATAACTTAATTTTATTTAACCATAACTAATAAGGTCTGTCAATTGCAATTTGCAATAGAAAAAGAACACAATGAAGTTGCTTTGTCAAAATCATAATGACGAATTTTTAGAGCCACTTTGTGCCTTATTACTTTCAAATTACGTGATAATTGGTTCTTTCCTTATCAAAAAGCAAAATAAAAAAACATATGATTGAGCCATTGTGGATGTCATTTAATGGAAAGAGGAGATTTTTCAGTCATTTCTGGTACGTTAAGGTATTTTGGGGCCATTTCTAATACGTTAAGGGAATATTTGACTCAAATAGGTGGAAAGAGTGACAAATTTGATCCAATAGGTGAAGGGAGGGTATTTTTGACCCTTTTTAATTTAATGAAAATATCCCGACTTGCTTTGCTCATTATAAGTTTTGTGACATTTTTATTTTCAAAAACTGAACTTTTGCCTTGTTTGGCACAAGTTATATAGGAATTAAGTTATGCGGCATAAGTTGTGTGGTATTTTTCTGATTATGTTGATTGTTAAAAGTTTTGTCGTGTCCGTCATACTTGTGGGATGTTATGATACATATGTCGAGAGAAATGTAAACTTTGCCGAGCGAAATTTAAACTTATGTCGTGTTTCAGATTATGTTGAGTATTGAAATTATTGTCATGTCTGGCATAATTTGTGGAATGTTATGATACATATAACGAGCTAAATATAAATTTTACCTAGTAAAATCTAAATTTATACCGCTATAAAATTATTAAAGAATAAAAATTAATGACCACCCAAAATAGGGACGTTTGTGGGAATGACTCGTCAACCTTTTCATTGATGTCCTTGAATACTGTTACTACATGACTTTTTACTTGTGATCTCTAGATATTATATTATGTTTTGATCATGTAGATTTTTGCGCCACTTTGTGTGTAGCTTAATTATTTATAGAATATATGTAACTCCCATTTCTATCTTTGCTAATTATTGACACCGGCCTTCAAAGGCTCACTTTATAGATCACTAAATTACTTTTATAGAATATTTGTATCTCCCATTTTTGTCTTTGCTAATTATTGAGGACCGACCTTCAAGTGCTCACTAGGTTACACCTTTAATTATATATTAATTATTAAATATCGACCTTTAAGTGCTCACTTTATAGATCACTAGGTTACATCTTTGATCATATATCTGTTGGAAATTTACTAATGTGGAATTAAGTATCCCATTATTTATGAATCGGACAATTGGGGTCCCGCACGTCGGAAATGTCGTTTTCACACACGTGCAATCTTAATGTCAACTATCGTAAATTTCGTTAATGAAAGAGATATTGGTACGTAAGTGAAATGTTTGAGACATAGAATGATGGACGATTATTGGCTAAATAACAAGTGTTCCACGTTGGTAAACGAATGAAGGATTGTGCGAAGTGTAAGATGGTACGGGTCGGAAAAGGGCCGCGGAGTCGAGAAGGGCCACGACGCCTGATTGGCAGTGAGCATCGTGAGTTTCTGGATGAATTAGCTTCGTGGTGCTTCATTAGCAGTGACTGCTCGACGGAATCCCAAAGGTTTGGCTGTTGAGGTGGTTTCAATGGCATTGAATCCACCCAATAATGGTCATTAGTTGGACCATTATGTTGTTGCATTACTTGGGGGTTAAATGTCATCCATTACATGGAAATTGAATGTCATTATGGGGCATTTGAAAGGTCATCTTGCACACCTATAAATTGAGGCCTTTGGCTCAATTCTATAGATGAACATAGATGAACAAGTGAACATACTTACAAGTTAACAACACCACAAAAAGATCAGTTTTTCTGATAAACAATTCTTCTCTTAGCAATCTTCATTATTCGTGGTCTTCGATGGGATCATTTGTGTAGGCTTTGCACATTTGATAGTTTACTGTTTCATCTTGGGAGACTATTGTCCACACTTCCGTAAAGCCTATGTACAGGGCAATCTTGTCTTAAATACAGAGATCTATCTCTCGACTCAGCCGGTGGTGTTGTGATTATCTAATTGGTTGTTAAGTGTTTCAGGTGTGAACTTGAATCTCAAAGGACTCTAACCGTTCTAATTCTCAGCGGTTCTACAAGTCATAAGTGTAGCAGTTCATGTTCTTGTATTTCTGAATACAAGATCCAGATTTGGAGTTCCAATTCAAGATCAAGAGAGTGACAACTTGTTGTTGTAATCTTTGTTGTTTATCATTTCGATCACTGTAATAGTTATTTACTATTCCCGTATATGCTTTACATATCCAACAATTTTAAGACAAGATTGTCTTAGTGCTCGAAAGATGTTTGCTAGCAGATATGGTCCCAAATCTGGCTGTGGTTTTCTTCTTGAAAACAATTCTCTTGACAGTTCTGTTAACAGTTTAAACATTGTCTCTGTCAACCGCCGTGCTTTCAAATATGATCCTAGTTTTGGTTCTTTTTTTTACGACAGTTACAAATCTATTTCCGTAAAAGGTGGGATTTCTGGATCTGATGTTGAGCTTCAAGATACTGCTGATAGTCATGCTAGTACGGCTAAAGATCAAGGACGAGTTGGTGTCACCGCTCCCGAGGGTGGTGGAAACAAGCGCCCACGAGAGGCTGAGGATGTCAATTGGGACAAGAGAAGAAGGCTGAAGATGATGTTCTATCATGTAGCAGAATGCCTATATCTGTCCCAGACAAAGGATTCGAATTATGGTAAGGAGGATGTGGACACTTAGTCTGACTGAAGTGGGCCAGAATCCAAAATGTCTAAGTTAATTTATCCTTCCTTATCTATAATGTGTTGAGATAATATCTGAATAAGAGTGTGTAAAGCAAGGCTAGGAATATGAAAGTGTTTTAATTAAAACTTATATTCCTTACACTCTAAAATCATATATTGAATCCCCTTCCTTCCCGATTAAAGATTGGACTATTGTAAAAAAAACTTAAAAAGATTCGTTCTTTTGGGTGTAATTATTAAAAGTGTGTAAAGTATGTTCACACATACGAAGAACAGAGATCCACTGAATGTGCGAAAACTGTTAGCACTCTTAAGCAAGCGTCAGGAATTGTCTGGGCATCAATCTAAAAGGAAGAAGACTAAGAGATAATGACTTATCTTAAGACGTTGAACATGTCACCTATCTGACAGAAGATCCTTCAATTGATACGATGATATTGAACACTCAGTCATACAAAGCCTACGGGCCACTAGAGTGGGCCAAAATTTCCAAGTCTTAAATGATCTGAAGGCCAGAAGAAAGGTAGAAAAGTAATGGACACCTAATGAGGTGGGCTAGAGTTTCTAGGTCTTAAATGATCTGAAGGCCAAAAGAAAGAAAGGCAGAAAAGTAATGGACACCTAGTGAGGTGGGCCAGAGTTTCCAGGTCTTAAATGATCTGAAGGCCAAAGAAAGGCAGAAAAAAAATTGGACACTCAGTCTGCCAAAGCAACTGGAGTGGGCCAGAGTATCCAGATCATATATGATCCGGTTACGCCCTAACCACGGGAAAAAGGTTGTTCATGTGAATCAACACCACCTCTAAAGTAGAAGGGGTTGGAGAGATTGTCCTCAAAGGGACTTCAGGGAATGGGATCACTCTAAAAGGAGGTGATACATGTCCCAAACTTGTTTTCAGAGACGTTGTTGGTCAAGCTGGTTTGAGACTAGTCCAACAGGTCTGTAATAACTAAGAATGGTACAATATGTTTGTAGCTAAATGAATGATATATTTGTAATATGTGCATCTATGCCATCATAGATTAAGACACGTTAAATAGAAAGTCATTTAAAATCTAATGAAGTTGAGATTGTTGCCTTCTGTCGACATAAACCCTTAAAATGAATGTGAGGTAGGCGAAGAGGCAAAATCACATTTCCATTATGTCAAAGGAATAGCGAAAGAAGAATCACTCATCTAGAACTTAGTCATACCTACATGGGTGAATTGAAGTTTGTACAAAATAGAGGGGGGAGACAAGTTTCGTCAAAGGAATAGCGAAAGAAGCATCGCTCCTCTATAACTTTGTCACACCTACATGAGTGATTTGAAGTTTGTACAAAATAGAGGGGGGAGACAAATACTTTGTGACCTTCAGTGAAGATGGTACAACGTCTTGCATCCTTTGTTTGTTGAAAAGCAAAGATAAAGTTGTTGAAGCAGATAAGCGCTACAAAGCAGAAGTTGAAGATCAACTAAGCCTACGGATTGAGGAATTCGTAGTGATAGAGGGGGAGAATGTGAAGCATCGTTCATCAGACGACTGCTTATTACTCACCTCAGTCTAACGGTTTTAGCCAAGCGCAAAGTCGTACGCCCAAAATATGCGGGGCAAGGCGATCCTTACCGCTAATGTGATTCTCAACAGAACTCCGCATAAGGATAAGGATAACCCTCCATGCGAAACATGGAAAAGATCCCACCTATAAATGTTGTGATGTGGGGTGGCTTGGTAGAGGTTGGAATACCGAAACAGGTCAAGTTGAACCTAAGACTGTAGATTGCATATCCCCTGGATCTACAAATAACAGTAGTGTTTATCGCCTCTTGGAGCAAAGAATGCTGAATTCTTTTAAGATAACCTTCCTTGAGAAGGAAAAAGAAGTAATTGCTCGAGGTTAACAAGAACCCGCGAGTGCCTGATTGTCCGGAACCAGACATTCCAGAGCTATAGGACTCAAAAGTTGCTGACTATCCGGAACTTAATGTTACAGATCTACAGAACTCAGGGATTCTAGATGTTGAACCGAGACGGAGCAAAGAGGGGACAAAGAATTATTCCAGGCCTTCTAGCTTGTATGGTTGAGAACGAACCATGGACAATTAACAAATAATTGTCATCTCCAGAAGCACTGCTTTGGAAAGAAGCTACAGAGAGAGAAAATATTCCATCATATAGAACCATACTTGTGTAATGGTTGACCTTCAACTGGGAAAAGAACCTTTGGGTTGTAAAAGTGGATACTCAAAAGTGAGTACAAAGTAGATGGATCTACTGACGAGTATAAGGCCTCGACTACTTGGACATGTGCTCCCCTGTGAATAGCTTAACATACATGGCCATTGTAGTCTTGCGTGACATGGATGTTGATGTCGCCTTCCTAATCGGAGACTCTGAAGGGAAGAATCAGAGTTGGTTTGTTGGACTGTTGGGCTTGTTCCTGAACTTTCATTTTGGTCCCTGAAATGTTTACATTTTGGTCCTGGAAGTTTCAGTTAAAACATAAACAATGAATGTAACAACAGAAACATTGACTCTGAAGTTAGAAAGCCAACAGTTGGAAAACCAATAATCTGAAAGTGAAGTCATATTAAAACAAAGTTTCGATATGAAAAATATGGGTACCACATATGACATCTTAGGAATTGGGATTTCTAAGACATCTAACGGACTGGTCTAACTCCAAACTCAGTTGAGAGATAGTTTACAATCTCGTTGAAGCCACCAATAGATATGAATCATAGAACTGATTGGAATCATGGTGCACCCATATACAAGGAGCGATATGCGCAAGTCACATATCTACGGATTATGGTATCGGCCTACAAAGTAGATCAGTTGAACTAAGGTTCACTCGTGATTCTATAAAGTACATACTACAACCGACCTGGTATCGACCTACAAAGTAGATCAGTTGAACTAAGGTTCACTCATGATTCTAAAAATGATCGTTAGAAGGCGTTAAATCAGATATGACGATGTCTGAAATGTTCACTTATCTACGGATTACGGTATTCTGGATGTCCAGTGGTTCTGGGAGAACACAGTGATGCAAACTGGACATCAGACTTGAAGAACACCAATGCCACAAGTAAATGTGTATGGTGGTGGGTCATGGAAAATCCTCTAAGCAAACTTACATCGGTCGATTCATGATAGAATCGGAATTTATCGCTTTAAACAAAGCATGAAAGAAGTTGAGTAACTTCACCACTCCTTAGAGGACGTTCCTTATTGGGAGACACACGTGCCTTCAGTAATTATACAATGTGGCAAGCCGGTCAGCTTCAGGAAGGGTACGGATGACGTCGTGCGGACATATCTGTCAGATCTATCGGAGACATAAGACCGTATGGCAGTTGATCACCATGGGTATCACTTTCTTGATTACTAATCAAAAGATATAGTGGACTCTTTAACTAAGGGACTACCCGAAGATCAAGAGTTCTGCCTATCTAGGGGAATGGGCTTAAAACCCAAACAATACGAACCTTTGCGGTGGTAACCCAACCATACTGATAGGAGATCCTAAGAATTTGGTTCAATAGAAAAACTAAGCTGCAAAAGGTTCAGTTGAGCGCTTCGGTAAAGGTAAGAGCACTTCGGATTATGATTTCTGTAAAGAAACGTAAATCCAAAGTCGTTCCCGCGATAGACATTAAAGTGCTGCCTGCATGGTGGGTAAAGGTTAAGATTCCAAACCTTTAACAATCCTCAAACGGTTGAGGTAATGGTTGGGGAAACTTTTAATGATTCCTAACACTTATGAAGTGGGATATAACATGATACCTTGTAGGAGATCACCTATTTGAGTGCGAGGACAAGCCGCCTCAAATGAACGCACTTAAGAATCCAAGTGTGTCCATGGCCACAACGGACAGAACAATAAAAAGAAATGAATAAAGGGGGAGGTATTGTGTTGGTACCATTGTCTTGGCTTATATTAAATACTGACGGTTCAAGACATCACGTTCACCGCGTAGTAAGTAAGTCTGATGGTATTCAACTATGGAAGGTTCAAAGAGGAAGCTACCTCTTCTGATGCAATATCTTTTCGCTAAAAGATTGCTGAAAGTAGGCACCTTGTGTATCCACCAAAATCTCTTTCTAGAGGGGATTGTTGGAAAATTACTAATGTGGAATTAAGTTTATCCCACTATTTATGACTCGAACAATTGGGGCCCCGCACGTCGAAAATATCATTTCCACACACGTGCAATCTTAGTGCCAAGTATTATAAATTTCGTTAATGAAAGAGATATTGGTACGTAAGTGAAATGTTTGAGACATAGAATGATGGACGGTTATTGGCTAAATAACAAGTGTTCCACGTTGGTAAACGAAGGAAGGATTGTGCGAAGTGTAAGATGGTACGGGTCGGAAAAGGGTCACGGAGCCGAGATGGGTCGCGGCACTTGAACATCGCGGCGCTTCATTGGCATTGACTACTCGACAGAATCCCAAAGGTTTTGCTATTGAGGTGGTTTCAATGGCATTGAATCCACCCAATAATGGTCATTACTTGGACCATTATGTTGCTGCATTACTTGGGGGTTAAATGTCATCCATTACATGGCAATTGAATGTCATTGTGGGGCATTTGAAAGTCCATCTTGCACACCTTTAAATTGAGGCCTTCGGCTCAATTTTATAGATGAACAGAGATGAACAAGTGAACATACTTACAAGTTAATAACACCACAAAGAGATCAGTTTTTCTGATAAACAATCCTTCTCTTAGCAATCTTCATTATTCGTGTTCTTCGCTGGGATCATTTGTGTAGGCTTTGCACATTTGATAGTTTACTGTTTCATCTTGGGAGACTATTGTCCATACTTCCGTAAAACCTATATACGGGAGCAATCTTGTCTTAAAGACAGAGAGCCATCTATCAACTTAGCCGATGGTGTTGTGATTATCTAATTGGTTGCTAAGTGTTTCAGGTGTGAACTTGAATCTCAAAAGACTTTAACCGTTCGGATTCTCAGCGGTTCTATAAGCCACAAGTGTAGCAGTTCATGTTCTTGTATTTTTGAATACAAGATCTAGATTTGGAGTTCCAATTCAAGATCAAGAGAGTAACAACTTGTTGTTGTAATCTTTGTTGTTTATCTTTTCGATCATTGTAATAGTTATTTACTATTCTCGTATGTGCTTTACATATCCAACAATATCTGATGTAGAATAAGTTATTATTAAAATCTATTAATTAAGTAGTTGTTATAATTCAAATTTTGTATCTAGACAACGACATGACATCCAACGAGTTAGTACCCTACTAAGAAAACCCTCTAAACTACGCCTAACAAAAATGATGAAATAGACAAGATCACAATAATCATAAAAATGTCTCATACTAGATAAATGTGGAAACTGAAGTATAGTAGTCTAGATATAATATCCCGTAAACCTGAAATAGAATGTCATGAACACGCGTTACAACTAGAAAAGAATAGGCAAAACTGAAAGTAAAAATAGAAGTTAATGATGTCTCCACGAGCTGGTGGATGTGTCACCTCACCTGAAGGACCGAATCAAGCTATAATCAATGCCCAAATGGCCCTTAATAGAATTTGCACAATGCAATAAACTGTGAGTCAAGAAAACTCAACAAGATTAACTCGCCTATATATATAACCCCAGAAATTGTTCGTAATTCTTACAACAATTCTTAATGTTATAAGAACACCTAGAAATAATAGATAAATGTATATATAAGTACCAAATCTTTACCACGAACAGAGAAATATGCAAAAGCATCAAGGTCAGTTCAGGACTTATTGAACCGTAGTCATCATTATTTTTCAAAATCAGACTCCTCTTTAAGGACAAAATTAGATATAACTAAATGATTATCAAACATGAGAATTCCAGTCCACATACGCATCAAACATCATTTAAAACCGACATGGAGATATGTTTTCAGAATTGAAATTCTCTCATCCAAAATCTTCCCTCTCATTTCAAAGCTTTCCCTTCTTTAGTTAAATTATCCAACCTTAGTTAACGATTTTGGACTAGAAGAATGTCTCCCCATTTTTAGAAAGCATCGTATAAAAAATATGACAATAAAATCGCAAAATAAAAAGCAAATGCGACATCGTATAATAATATACATTAAAGAAAAAAAAACTACGCGATTACTACCTAATACTACTAATACGGAAATCACTCGGCTACCTATATACCTTCTGGCCTAATCCTTGACCTCTACACCTTTTTATCTAAGGTCATATTTTCAGTAAGCTGAAGTTGTGCCATGTCCTATCTAATCACCTTCCCCATTTCTTTTTCAGCCTACCTCTACCTCTCATAACTCTTGTTATAGCCAACCTCTCACACCTCCTTACTGGTGCATCCGCACACCTTCTCTTCACATGCCCCAACCATCTTAGTCTTCCTTCCTTCATTTTGTCCGCCACAAGGGACACTGCCACCTTGCCCCGTATAGTTTCGATCATAACCATATCCCTCCTAGTATACCCACATATCCATCTAAGCATCCTCGTCTTTGTTACACTCATCTTCTGAATGTGGACATTTTTTACTGACTAACACTCTATCCTGAACAATAAGGTCGGTTTAACCACCACTCTATAAAATTTACCTTTAAGCCTTGGCGACATATACTTATCGCACAATACGTCGGATGCGAGCCTCTATTTCATTTACTGTGCCCCAATACAATGAATACCATCATCAATCTCCCCATCTACTGGAATTATAGATCCATGATACTTGAAAGTACCTTTCAGTTATGACCCAAATCACGAGCGTCGTGGTGGAACCTACACAATTCCTCCGGTAGGCGAACCAATTCCCAAAAACAATATTTAAGAAGATTTAACTAAAAGTGCGAAAACGAACAAATACAATCTTAGAGAAACTCATTTAAACATAATGAAATAACAGGTTCGTACATCGAACTTTCATTCTCAAAACCCGGTCTGACTTATACAAGGACACTAAGATACAATGCCTGAATGTGGAATACAACAATACTGCTTGAATGAAGGGAACATTTTACATAAGATAGAAACCAAGGCCACTGAATAGAGTAGTTTTCCCCAGCTTCCCGTGCTCCAAACTACAACATGTTAGACCGAATGCCTTTATCCAAGAAAATATGTAGCAAGCGTAGCATGAGTACACAATGTACCCTCGTAGACATCATAGGCCGACAACGACGAAAGCTACGCAATTAGAGATAAAGATCAAGTTGACACCACATGAACCTATCACTAGCAATTGAATAAATCTAACAAATTATGTCGAGACACTATAGTTCATATAATTAGCAGGCCACCCTATTCTCTCAAGGATCCACGAAATAAGTGGACTTCACAACCCCGGGGACAACAAATCCCCTATTGACATACAATCATACCAAGTCATACAAGTCACACAACTATCAACACAAGTAAGTCAAAGAACATTCAATCACATATAATTCATAAGTTCTAGGTGTTCCCTAATTTCACATATAGGCTTAAATAATCCAGACACCTATTGGACCTTCCTATATCAGTTTGACAACGCACGTAAGTTAGATTCACCGTATCTTACCCCGCCATTTATATTTTCCACCTTATAGTCCTTAGAATGAGAGTCGCATTGTTCACAATTATTACTATTGGACTCAACCTAAGTAAAACCAATACCACTTATAAACAGAGCATCATTTAATGCATTAAATTTCTTATCACACATAGCAAGTATATTCTTATTCATTAATTTTCACTAACCAGGCAACCAGTACCTATCATGGCACCCTCTAAGCAAGACCACATCGCAATGACACAACAATTATGCTCACAAACATGCCAGACTCGTTATCAACTAACACAATCACCACTTAAACAAATACAAACTATTAGGTTCACTAATATAGTTACTACCAATAGCAAGTGCCCAAACTCAATGTAATCTATCCACAAAACTAATCTACATAGAGCAACCTTTAGGACCATCACATAGATCCACATAATCAACCAATCCATGACAAATCACCAAACTAAGTCACGTTATCACACAAAAAGATATCAATGTATGTAATAAATGCATGAGTGAAGATGCAGTGCATATGCAAGGTACCTTTCTCAACCTGTTATACAGTACGTCAAAGTTTTATTATGATTCGTACACCCATGGGGGACCCGCAAAGTCCATATACTGATCCAATCCAGCCAGAATTTCACACACAAATCTAATTAGATCCCAAGACTCATTATCGAGCCTTATCATATTGCAGGCATGCAACTCCGCTCCCCGCGTATCAATATCATCTCAATATACCATAATCTCATAGTATTCTTACCTTTCTGGCCTCTTGGACCCACATCATATCCATACCACTCTCATACCAATATCATAGATACATGAGTGTATGAATGCAAATGATAAAACAAGGCAAGCTATCATGATAATATGAGATGCAATTAAGTATAGAGATGACATGTCACATGATTTTAAGATTCAACAACACATTTACATAATCCAAGTCAGAATCAAGATATCATATCGAAAGCATGTGTGATGAGTAAACAAATAATAAGAAATATGGCGACAATCCTAAATAAGCAGTAGTCGAAACCAGCACAAGGCTGATTCCACAAATCCCCCATCAACACAGTTCAACACTGATACCCACTCAAACGTTCATCACAATCGGCTGAGTGGGACCCCCAAACACGCCCAATACCCCCTCAATATTTATAACTAAATACGCACTTCTATCGAAGTCTCAAAAAACTAAACTGTAGCCTACCTCAATGCCGAGCAGGAACCACGAATGGTCAATTCTCAATGCGCGTTTCTGACTCTTCGGGACTCCTCGTAGTGAACTTAGTCTAACACAAAGGTGCTACATATTATTATCAAACACAAGCACACACAAGGACTTAGTCCTCAACCAAACATAAGACACCTAAACCCCTATTCCGGGCCCACAGTGCCAAGTTTCAAAATTTCTTACTCAAAAGGGCTTTAAACGTGGTTACTAGATATAACCCAAAATTAATTTAGAAAACAACTTCATTTAGACCTTCAATTTTATATTTCTATGAAAATCCCAATATACGACCCTAGGTTCTTCCCTAATTTAAGAAAAGGTGGAGAAACTAGCTTTTATCCATTCCTTTTACATCATGAACTCTTGATTCTACGATTTTCAACTATCAAAGGATCTTCAATTTATTTTCCCATCACATGTTTTACCCCAAACACTATAAACATAGAATGACAACCATAGGGGAAGAAAGGATTACCTTTCATCGAAGACTTTTTGGCAAAATGGACATGGAGGCTCTTTAGGTCAGCTCCCAATTTAAGACAACCACTTTTGGGGAAATGAAATAATTTAGGGCTTTTAAAAGGCTGACAAACAATTCTTCCACTGCGACGGACTTAATTCGCTGGCGCGGATGTGATGCGACTGAGGATGGGGCCGCTGAAGCAGAGACACTTAACATCTCATCCAGCGCCGGGATGGAATATGCTTTATTGGAGCGGAAACGATCTCGTAGGGGTGGAAAATGGCTCTTTCAGCCACACTTTACTTTGATCAATCTTCTTTCAAATTTGGAGGAGCTACTTGACTCATGATTTTTATTAGTAACGTCATCAGTGAATGCCCATATAAGAGTTATAACCAGAAATTGGGTGGAAAGTTCATAACAACTGAATGGGTGGTTACACTTTCTTTGCTTGTGTGCTGATCTTCACTTCCACCTCCGCCTCTTGTGTTACGTCATTGAAGTTGTACTCCAAATACTTTGTCTTAGTCCTGCTAAACATAAACTCTTTAGACTCTAGAGTCTGTCGTCAAACATCCAGCCTATCATTAACTTCATCCCGTGTCTCGTCGATCAGTACTATGTTATATATGAATAACATACATCATAACATCTCTCATTGAATATGTCGTGTCAATTTATCCATCACTAAGGCGAATATCAATGGATTAAGGGTTGATCCCTGGTGCAGCCTATTATGACCGGGAAGTATTCTAAGTCAACCCCTACTGTTCTAACTCAAGTCTAAGTTCCATCGTATATGTCCTTAGTTGCCCTAATGTAAGCCACAAGTGCACCTTTAGACTCAAAACACCGGCAAATGACCTTTCTAGGGACTTTATCGTACGACTTTTTCAAGTCAATGAACACCATGTGTAAGTTTCTCTTTCTATCCCCATATTGTTCCAATAATCTCCTTACAAGATGAATGGCTTCTATAGTTGATCGCTCCAGCATGAATGCAAATTTATTCTCGGAGATAGACACACACCTCATTATCCTCATCTCGATCACTCTTCCAAATTTTCATAGTATGGCTTAGTAAAATATCACCCTTATTCTTGTACAATGGAACCATTGTACTCTACCTCTATTCTTCTGGAATTTTAGCCATCCTAAAAATGACATTGAATAACCTGATCAGCACTTCATATCTGTCTCACCTGCGTTCTTCCAAAAATCAATCGGGATCTCATCTGGTCTTGTCACTCTTCCCGTCATCATCTTACGAATAACCCATTCACCTCTACAACCTTTATGCACCTATAATACCTAAAATCACTATGACTCCCAGAGTGCATTAACTCCCCAACATGATATATATTTCTCTTTTTTCATTCAAGAGCTTATGGAAGTATGTTTGTCATCTCCGTCTAATGTGTGCCTCTTCTACCAATACATCGCCATTCTCATCCTTGATGCACTTCACTTGGTCCAGATCGTGGGCCTTTATTTCTCTTGCCTTGGTGAGCCTATACAACTTCTTATCCGATTCTTTACGCTCGAGCTCTTCATACAAGTGCTCAAAAACTACCGTTTTGGCCATCGTGACCGCTAGTTTGGTTTCTTTTCGTCGTCTTTCACCTCTCCCTATTCCTCCGCTTATCCTCCTCGTTTAAGCTTTCCACTAAATACGCATAGGCGCCCTTCTTGACTTCCACTTTTCCTTGGACATATCCATTCCACCACCAATCTCCTTTATGCCTACCTGGATTATCCCTCGAGACTCATAACACCTTTCTAGCTACTTCTCTGATGCAATCAGTTGTCCTAACCCACATACTATATGTGTCCCCACTATTCCCTCAAGCTCCATATCCACCAACTTCTCCTCAACTCTCGGGCTTTGGCCTCAGTCAGGCCTTCTCATCTGACGCTTGATCGATCATAAACGACTCTCTTCTTCTTCCTCCTCTTAATATCTAAATTCATTAACCAAACCTATGTGAGTTGTAAGATTCTCACTCGTGATGACCCTGCAGTCCTTGCTTAAAAGTTAACACACGTAAAAATAAGAAGAGTCAAAATAATAAATATATATATATATATATATATATATATATATATACACACACACACACACATAAACTAAAAATTTGACCTAGCTGAAAATTTTGGCCATAATTCTTTTTACTTTTTTTTTAAAGTTGAATTACGGAAATCATATTTGACCATAAAGTTTCGAGAAATTCTGTAATTCAACTTCAAGTTGAATTTCCATTTTTTTCCTTAAAAAATACTAAAATATTATTTTCACTTTTTGAACTCCAAATCATTCATAAAAATTCGAAAACAACTCTAATGTGTATTCATGGCCAAACACGACCATTTTTCACTTTAAAAACAAAAATTACTTTGATCTAAATTTCACAATTTTTATGGCCAAACGCCCGTAATGGATCAAAATACTTCTAGTCCCATACTTAAGGGACTATGCCATCCGTCTCAAATTATTTGTCATGATTACTAAAAATAGTTTTCTCAAATTATTTGTCGTTTTAGAAGTTTAAGGTATAATTAATTATTTTTTCGCCATTTTACTCTTTATCATTAATGAAAATAACACATAAATAGAGTAAATATTTAATGGAGAGAAATTATAACTTAGACATAATAAGAGTAAAGTAGGTCAAATACTCCTTCTAATTAACTTTTCTTAAAAGGAGTATTTAGTTTTTTCCCCCCTTAAAAATGCACTCTACATTGCATAATAGTCAACAACTATGAATAGAGGTGGGCGTATATCGGTTTATATCGGGTTTGTATTTGAAAAATATGAACAGAATAAAAATTGATTTAAAAAAAAACAGAATCCAACTTTTTAAAAAAAATGATATGTTCGGTTTATATCGCCGAACATATCGGATTATATCGGTTTTTTCTAGTGGGCCGGGTCGGGGATTTTTTTATTTTTAAAAAAATTGAATTTCCAAAACTGAAATTGACATTCACACCTACACTGTCATGAAATTTTGACGTTGAAATCTATTATGTATCGTGAGATGTTTACTAAATAAAAAGGAAAATTAGAAACCGATTTGGGGAAAAACATAAATTGATTGGGAAAACGTACGTTTTTCTAAAAATTGGCGGTTTGACCGGCCCCGTCTCGGAAAAATACCCAAAATCAAAAAACAAATAGGATAAAACGGACATCCGAGCGCAGAGTTATGACCATTTAAAGTTTTACCAATTTACAACTATTTTCTCTCCCTACATTTTATGTCAATGCTTCCGTGATATGCTAATCAAGTTCATGCCGCATTCGACTTTCATAAAAGCTTCATAGATTGACTTCAATGACTATGATTCAAGAGATAATAGTAGTGTAAAATAAAAAATAAGATTAATTACATATTTAATTAGGTTTTTCGGTTCTGTTCGTATCCAAAATTAAAAAACAAAACCGAATCACTAAATCCTGATTCAGTTCAATTTTTAAAAAAAATTAGTTTTTTTTAACCGAATAAAAACCAAACCCAACAGCCGGTTGAGTTCGATTTTTTCGATTTTCCGAATTTTTTGTCCACCACTAACTATGAACCTATTAAATTCACTCTTTAAACAAAAGGGTTTAAGAAATGTTGTCTATTCTCAGCAGAGCACTACTCCAAAACCCTAAACTCTTCACCTTCAAACACCAAAGTCCTCTTGCATTATTCTCTCTAATGACTACCGCTAACTCTTCATCTTTCTCACCTGTATCTTCCCCTTCGAACCATGTTTCCTTAAAGAGAGTAGGTACCCACCATGGTAGCTTCCATTGTGATGAAGCTCTTGGGTGCTTCATGATTCGTCTTACAAACAAGTACTACAATGCTCAGATTGTTCGTACTCGTGATACTCGGGTAAAATAATATTTTAAGTTCGCTATTATGTATTTTGTATGGTTGGGAAAGTTTAAGTAGGTGATGTGTTTGATGAAATGCTTGAATGAATTTCTTGGTGTTAACTTTTTCGTAAATTAAGTTTCTAACGTTCTTTTTAAATCGGTATATGTTTTCCTAGTCTAAAATATGGTAATTCTCATTTCTTTTTAAGTAATATTTTCAGTTGGCACGATTAAAACAGAATACAGAAAAATAAGGAAAGAATTGAAGCAGTGGCGTTTACTGATTCCCGTAATTGCATTTTGACATAGGAAGATAAAAGTGGAGAGGGGAAGTGCTAATTGTGAAGCTTTGGACAGTAGTAAAATGTTACATTATCTAAATAGTAAATGGTATTTCAAACTACAAGTTTAGGAGTTCAGAGAAAATTTTGAAATAGAAAAAAGCAGAAGAAAACTTATGGTAACCTTTTTATCAAATAAATTAGCTTACAAGAAGAGGTTTACAAAGTAACCTGTCAAGGAAGAGGAATGTACAAAAATATTATAGAAGCTAATCACATGAGGGGCAGCTCATTTACAATTAAGCTTATAAAGCAAACGTCGAATCAACTCCAACTAGACAGATTCTCATTTGCTCAAATCTATCTTATCCAATTAATGCTTGTCTAGACTGAATGCTCCGATAGCAGCTCTTGGAAGACTCTGTACATCATGATATATTCTGGTTTGACCATGAAAGGATTCTTCTTTAGTCTCAAATGAAGTCCCATATTATATTTTGTTCTCGTTTTACTTCCATTCTAAGTGTATATTATGTAAATAAGGAGAAAAACCCAATGGTGGTAAATGTGTCAGCCCTTTTGTTAATCAATTGAAGATGTTAAAGCGTAAGATTAATATTTTAAGTTCGTTCTTGGGCATTTTTTTATTATTGAGACATGCGGGGATGTATGGTTGGGAAGGTTTAAGTAGGTGATATGTTTGATGAAATTCTTGAATGAATGAAAGGTGTTGGAAACGCTTGATGCCGTGCTTGATGTTGGTGGGGTTTATGATCCTAGTCTAGACCGTTATGATCATCACCAAAAAGGGTTTGAAGAGGTCTTTGGACATGGATTCACTACTAAGCTTAGCAGTGCTGGTCTTGTTTACAAGGTAATGTCTTTCTTTATGGTACTAGGTGATGTCACGGACATTTATACGTTTCATCCTTTATGGTGTACTTTCTCTGTTCTATAAATACTGTCGCATGTTTTTTTTACACAATTTAAGAAAAGTTGTTTGTAATATTTAATCTACTATTTCCATTAGATTATGAAAGGATTAGAAAAAATGGTGTAGAAGATCTAATTTTGGAAATTTCACAGAATTTCGGGATGAGGGAGTACTCCCTGGTGGATCACTGTATTGGATAGCTTTTAGCACTCTTTTAGAATCCTAGTAGTTCAAGCTCGTCTGATTTCGTTGGAAAATCACTTAGATCTAGTGTATGTCTGTTAAGTTCATATATACCTTTTAATTCTTTTTTATGTTTCTTAGCATTTTGGAAAGGAGATCATTGCAAAGGAGCTCCAAGTTGATGTGGAACATCCAGACGTGCATAGGTTGTTTCTAGCTGTTTACAAAAGCTTCATGGAGGTAAGGGTTGAGTCTGAAATTATATTTTTTTTCTTTGATTCTTTTCATTTCAAAGCTAACTGATGTTTCGACTGAATCTATGTTGTGGTTGGATTCTTATTTTTCCGTAGTAGTTGATACTATTACTAATATTTTTCAAGTTTCACTTATTAAAATCTCGCACCAGGGAGCTGATTTCATGTGATAAGATTTAAGGATCAAGCGTCTCCAATATTAGTAAGCCTAATATTCTTGCTTACTGTGTACAGGCAATTGATGCAATTGATAATGGAATCAATCAGTACGATACGGACCAGCCACCAAGATATGTAAACAATACCCACTTGTCCTCTCGAGTTGGAAAACTAAACCTGGACTGGACTGAACCTGATCAGTCTTCTGAAAGGGAGAATGAAGCTTTCCAACGTGCAATGGATTTAGCTGGCAGTGAGTTCTTGGATGTAAGACTTTCTCAAAAGAGCTGAAAAGTTTTCTCTTGCTGTTGTCTTTGGCTAGTAGTATGAAACTTACCAGCATAATGGTTGGTTCCCAGATTGCACTTTTTTGGCACCAGACAGTCTTCGGTCATTTGCACAATACATTTATCAGCTTGATTTTATTCTGAAAGACACAGGTTTTAGAATAAGTGTATGGTTAACCTTCTTTCCCTGAGTTAACATGCTTGTGTATACAGAGTGTCCGCTATTATGCAAGATCATGGTTACCAGCGCGCTCAATCGTCATGGAGTGCGTTTCTGCAAGACACAAGATTGATCCTAGTGGAGAGATTGTAGTTTGGTCTACGTTTTGTCCAGTAAGTATTGAATACTTAACCTGAAGCCTTTTTGCATCAGGCAGCGTGCGCATCATTACATTTGCTCTGTTCATAAAGGTCAAAAGTTATTGACTTTTGTGGCTAATGTAGAGGAAATTAGGGACTACATATTAGCCTTATTTTTTTCTTATAAAAAAACCTTTCATCAATTTCCTAGCTCTCATTGTGACTAATATGTACAGAGAGATGTTTTGAATGGCATATTAGCTTTTTTTATGTCTGGTATGTCAGGAAAGTAGAGTTTTTCTCTGTTTAGTCATTCTGTAAATATTATGCACTTTATGAAAAAACAGAGATCCTCTTGTATCTTGTTTACATATTGTAGTTCTTTGCTAGGAAGAACCCTTCTACTAGGTATTTCCTTCCCCCAGTTTTTTGTATATTACATGTAAAGTTGGAATACATCGCCGATTTTGTGAAGAACCCGAGTCAAGGTATTCAGTGGTAGTATGAGAGAGCCAAGAGGATAGGATAGGATGATGATGTGGAGGGGAAAGGACGAAGTTGTCGTTGGTAAAATCATATTACATGGGGTTAGCCGGAGAGGGGAATAGGAGGGAGGTGTGGAAGTAATCTTGGAATTAAAGCACCAAAGAGTAGCTTTCTTCACTTGGTGTGCCATGAGAGATGCAATAGTGACTGAATAATCCAAGGAAGAGAACAGTAGTTAGCTAATATTCTGTGTGAGAAAGTGGGGAAGACAGTGACCATATCCTATTGCACTGCAAAATCACTATGCAGTTGCGGAATCTTGCATGTTCATCGTCCGATCTTGCTGGGCAATATCTAGGACTGTGGAGGAGACAAAAACGAGTTGTAGGACACATAGATTGATGAAGAAAGAAACACAATCACCATTATGCATCTTTTGAACTGTTTGGAATGAAGAAATGGGAAGTTTTTCTAGAATAACGAGATACCACAAACGTTTCTTGTGTTTCATGTATTTTTAGGTGTTAAAAGAATAGTCCATGTATGATGGGCTAGATTAGCCACTCACTCACATTGTACTCACATGGTGTATTTAATTGATGAAATTCTTTGACTTGTAAAGAAAAAGAAGAAGAATATTCACTGCTAGTGTGTCTCTCTACTGAGAATACTTATTCTTGACCTTCCTGTCTAACAGTGGAAGCTTCATTTGTTTGAGCTGGAAGACGAGACGAAGATTGATCCACCCATCAAATATGTTTTATATCAGGTGCCTGAGTTCTTTGCTGTTTCAATCTTTTTCCATTTTACGTGCCACGTTTAGTTTCTTGTCTCATGTTTCTGTTTAAATTCTTCGTTTTTGGGTTTCTTTTATGCGAGGAGTGGAAAAAATAAGGAGCAGGATTGGTAATAGTGTGGGGGTTGTCTTTGAGGTCGCTTCTGGAAACTTTATCACCCGTAAATACTTTCTGGTTGTATCAGTTGGATAGATTGAAGAAGTGCGCTTTCGGATAAATTGCTCCTTCAAGATCTGCCTTATTGTTTAATTTCAATGTCATTCAAATGAAAATATGCTCAGGAATAATGTTGCTACACTTTCCAGTGTTATTGTCTTGGAAGAGAGTAGCTAATAATCACACAGCTACTCGAGATATGCACCGTTTCCCTGAAAGAATTAAGTCGCTCAATCTTCTTTCTATACTTTATTAGGAAAGCATAAAGTGACATTGATTTCATGATATGTAGGATGATAGGAGCAAAGGTTGGCGTGTGCAAGCTGTGGCTGTAGCGCCTGACAGATTTGAGAGCAGGAAAGCCCTTCCATCTCAGTGGAGAGGTTTAAGAGACGATGAACTCTCCAAGGAAACAGGAATTCCTGGTTGTGTTTTTGTTCATATGAGTGGGTTTATTGGAGGAAATCAAACTTATGAAGGAGCACTCGCAATGGCAAAAGCTGCTTTGAAGCTCTAGGCACAGAAATTATTTTATAAGCTGTTTTCAGAAATTGAATCCATCTCTTTGTGATTTAACATTATATCATGGCTTCAGGTTGTCATTTCATAGCACATTGGCGTTGTTAAAGAAACTATACAAGACCAGCAAGACAGTTTTACATTTCAGATGAATATCTTTTACTTTTATAACCCATTGTTATGTTTGCAGTTGCAGTAAAAGAGAATAGATTTCATTGTTGTTTTGGAGCTTTTGGGGTTTTTTTTTTGGGTATATTTGGTGTCTACAAGTTGGTCTCACAATCAGTTGTGCCTAGGCCTGGGCGTCGAGCTGAGCGAGCCGAGCCCAACTGAGCTGAGTATATACCGAGTCTAGCCGAGCCTAACCGAGCTTTAGACAGTACTGAGTCGAGCTCACTGAGCTTTTCTACCTTTTGACCGAGCGAAGTAGAGCCGGCTCTTTTCTATTAAATAAAAAATATAATTTAAGAAAGTCTATGATCGTAATTAAACAAGCTATCATACAAAAAAAAAAAAGAACATTTACATTATTAGGTCAAGAATATGATAGTTTTAGGTGTTATGAATTGTTAAATATAATATTCCTATTAAATTAAAAATATGATTTAAGTGTGATCGTGATTATACAAGCTATATATTACTAAAATAAACTTTTGCATTATTAAGTCGAGAACATTATTATTTTAGTTGATGAAAATAATATTCATTTTATATTTCTTGTAAATTTTATTTACTTAATTAAAACTTATGGATATCAAGACATTTTCTCAATAATCAAAGAAAATTTTAGTCACCACAATAAAAAGATAGCAAAGGATTATGAGTGGACAGGGAATGAAAAATTATTTTCTAATTGTAGAAGAAAAAAAGGAGACGAAATACTATTAGATATTTTAATAATTGAATCAATCCAACCAAATTGACAACAACTAAATAAAAAGTATATAGAATATAGGTTTGATTTGATTTCAATAATTGAATAAATTGATTTGATTTTGATTTTAACCAAAAATCAACTAAAATCGAACCATGAAAACCCTTACTCATATGATATAGTAGGCTTAAGTTACATTGTAGTTAAAAAATTAATTATACCGAATAAATATTAATTATATAACCGTTAAATTAACATAGTATGTTAAGTTAAGTTTCTAGTGTACTTGGTAATTGAGCCTAATAAATGGATATTATTTCTTAAATCAAGCCAATTGAGTCGAGCTGAGCCAAAATTTAATTGAAAATGAGTCGAGCCGGGCTGAGCTTTTTTTTTTAACCAAGCCGAGTCGAGCTAAATGCAATCGAGCCGAGTCGGCCCTGCTCTAGTTGTGCCAAGTGTGTTGATACTAATAGAATATTTCTCAATATTCTTTCATAAATTGTATTAATTGTATATCTCCAATTTTAGGTAGAATTATAATCCTTTTGTAATTAGATTAATTAGTTACCTAGTTTGTATCAAAGTAAATATTCTTGTAACCTTATATATATTGTAAATCATTCATCAATAAAATCAAAGAACATATTCATTTATGGTATCAGTAGCCTAAAACTACAAACTCTACCTTAGCCGCCGATACACCTTCTCGACCGCTACCTTTTTTCCACGTCAATACCTAGCCCACGTCGGAACCCTAGTCGCCGACCTCTCTCGCCCCCTCCCCTTTTCCCCACAACGGAACCCTAGTTTTTCCGGTCATTCTCCCTCCCTCTTCCTTATGGCATTCTAGATTAGGACATCCGGGAGACTCTGTTTTACACTCCCTTAGAAAAAATACTTTTATTAATTGTAACCGTATTTCTAGGACTCCTATATGTGAATCTTGCGTTTTTTGGAAACATGTCAAATTACCATTTTCTGCATCTACAAATTGTACTTTAATGCCTTTCGATATCATACATAGTGATTTGTGGACATCCCCTATTTTGAGTACGGCTGACCATCGATATTATGTGTTATTTTTTGACGATTATTTCAACTTTCTATGGACTTTTCCAATAGGAAATAAATCTCAGGTCTACCCCATTTTTTCTTCATTTAGTGCTTTCGTAAAAAACACAATTTGAAAAGAGAATTAAATATTTTCAATGTGACAATGTCAAAGAATTCGATAATAACCAATTCAAACAGTTTTGCTCCAAAAACGGTCTTACCTTTTGTTTTTCCTACCCTCACCCATCCTCCCAAAATGGTAAAGCCGAACAAAAAATCTGAATCATAAACAACCTCATTCGTTCCTTACTTGCTCACGCCTCAATTCCCCTTCAATTCTGACATTACACACTCTCCATGACCACATATCTCCTAAACATAATCTCAAACAAGTCTTTTGCTCAATGGTCGCCCACCCATGTCTTATTTGATGAGTCTCAATTCCTCTTTGCCTCTCTACACTAGCCACCTCGACATTCGTACGACTTCCTAGATGATGACCTAAACCCTTTTTTAATTCATCATTTACATTGTCTGCCGTCCTAGACCCCGACACCCGCCACCACCTCGGCCAGTCCGGGACTAGATGCCCACTCGGTTCTGCCGACGGTGGCCCGGAACAGCCCGCCTCAAGGTGATTCTGCAGCCACCTCACGGCAAACCGAGGTTCGGCCAGCCAGCACCATCACCTCTGTCCTTCCTCCTCTTCCCGGCAGTCCCGCAACAAACCCCCCTCCCGTCCCACGTCCCGAGACACACTCTCGGACCATGGAAACCCTTGTTATGCACGGAATTCATAAACCTAAACGCATGTTTAACCTTTCCGTTTCAGTTGTCCCTTCCCATGTCCCTCGTAATCCAAAGGATGCCTTGTCCGACCCTAATTAGAAAGCTGCAATGATTGACGAATATAATGCTCTTATTGATAATAAGACGTGGGACCTAGTACCCCGTCCACCTGATGCTAACATTATTCATTCTATGTGAATTTTTAGACATAAAAAGAAATCTAATGGTTCTTTTGAGAGGTACAAGGCTCATCTTGTAGGTGATGGCATATCTCAACAGATGTGAGTGGACTGTGATGAAATGTTCAGCCCGGTCATAAAGCCCGCAACCATCCGGACCGTCCTCAGCATTGCCATATCTAAGTTTTGGCCCATTCAACAGCTTGATGTCAAAAATGCCCTCTTACATGGGGATCTTTATGAAACGGTATATATGCATCATCCTATGAGCTTTAGGGATCCTATTCATCCGAATTATGTGTGTCTGTTGTGGAAATCGCTCTATGGACTGAAATAGGCTCCTCGAGTATGGTACCAGCGGTTCACCGATTATGCTTCCTCTATCGGTTTTTCACACATGAGATCCAATTATTCCCTGTTCATCTACAACAAGGGTACATACATGGCTTACCTATTATTATATGTTGAGGACATCATCCTCACCATATCGTTTGATGCTCTCCGCCGATCCATTATGTCTCTCATTTCCTCTGAGTTTGCTATGAAAGATTTGGGCCCTCTGAGTTAGTTCTTGGGCATCTCTGTCACTCGACATTCTGGTGGCCTATTTCTATGTCAGAAGAAGTACGTCGAAGAGATCCTTGACCGTGCAGGCATGACATCTTGCAAACCATCCCACACGCCTATAGACACCAATTCCAAGCTCAACGCTGATTCCGACCCTTCATATTCAGACCCGACTCACTATCGTAGCCTGGCTGGGGCCCTGCAGTACCTCACATTCACTAGACCAGCCATATCCTATGCCGTGCAACAAATATGCTTGCATAGTCCGACGGAAGCACACATGCATGACCTCAAACGTATTTTATGATACGTCCAAGGTACACTTCACTTCGGATTACATCTATACAGGTCTTCACTCACTGGTTTCACTGCCTATTCTGATGTTGACTGGGGTGGTTATTGTGTTAGAAGTAAAAGTTTGTAATTGAAGTCTGGAGGCTAATAGAAATTTTCTCTTTAGTGTTAATAGCTCTTAAATTCGTTAAAAATAAACAAAATCTTCTAAATTTCTCAAGTCCGGTACTTTCCGTCAAGAACAAAACTATAAACTAAGAAACCTGTTATTTGGTGTTCTCATGATCTCTAGACTCTAGGAGTAGGTATATCTCTGGATCCTTATTTGAATGTGAGCAAGTACTTGAAGCTATTTTTGGTAACTAAGGATACCTTAAAAGCTTTTAGCAAGCTTTAACATTTTATATAGTAAAGTACTGGAACTGCAATAAGTTATTGAGGTTAAAGGCGCACACAATTTTGAAATTTCTTTGCTCATTCTGGTGTTGATAGATGTTTCTTTTTGGTGAAGTTGATAGGCACTCACCAATCTTAAATTCATTCTAAAGTGATTTAGGAAGAGTATGTAAAAAGTAAATATTCAAGGGGCCAAATACTAACGAATATGAATATCAAGGACCAAATATCAACGAATATGAATATCAAGTACTAACCAATAAGTAAATATTAAGGGGACAAATATGGACCCGTTTGGCCATGAGAATTATTAATTTTTTTCTAAAAAAATGTGTTTGACCATAAAAATTCAACACTCCAAACCTTGTTTTCACAATTTTCACTTTTTATTTTGGTTGTTGCTTTTGTCTTTCACTTTTCAAATTTTATTCTACATTTTTATTTTTATAAATTTGACCCCATTTAATTCAGCTGACCGGAAAATGTATGCTCGACGGGAACAGATTGTTCACACAATGTGGGAGAATTATATTAAAGAATAGTTATTACTAGTGTTGCTGATTTTTGTGCTAATGAATCTTTATAATAATATTTAAAATTAACGAAGTGTAATACTATGTAGTAGCTCGTAGGTGAAAAAAATGCATTGGTTCATACTATATAATAATATTTGCAACAATTTCTCCGTCCACCTGGCACAATCGACTTGGACACCCAGGAGCCCCTATTTTTAATTTTCTTAGAAATAATAATTTAATTTGTTGTCATAATGGAAATTTTGCCCAACAATGTCTTTCTTGTCCTTTAGGCAAACATGTTCGCCTTCCGTTTTAGTCTTCTTCGAGTGTTACACATTCTCCCTTTGACATTGTTCATGCAAATTTATGAACATTTTCCATTACTAGCTCAATGGGTCATAAATTTTATCTCGTTTTATTAGATGATTTTTCTCACTTTGTCTGGGTCTATCCGCTTAAATTCAAGTCTGAAGTGTTTGCCAAGTTTCTTGCATTCCTTGTCTATGTCAAAACACAATTTGAAAAAGACATAAAATCGCTTCAGTGTGATAACAGTCGTGAGTTCAATAATTATGCATTTCACAATTTTTGATCTACTAACGGCATGATTTTTCAATTCTCGTATCCCCACACCTCCTCCCGGAATGGAAAGACCGAACGAATCATTCGCACTATCAATAACATAGTTCGCACGACTCTGTTTCATGCCTCCCCCCCCCCCTTTTTTAGGTCTATGCCGTTAAAATGGCCGAATATATTCTAAATATTTTGCCCACCTAAACCATTCAAAATAGAACACACATCGAAATTCTATTCCGTAGGATCCCCACTTATGAGCACCTACAGATTTTCAGCTGCATGTGCTACCCGAATATTGCTTCCACAGCCCCGCATAAACTTGCACCCCGCACCACTCCTTGTGTGTTCTTAGGTTTTTCGCCTAATCATATGGGTTATTTGTGCTATGACGTGTCTACCCGCAAAATTATTGTGCCTCGTCATGTCACGTTCAATGAAGCAATTTTGCCTTTTACAAACATCTAAAAGTTTCCAAACACGGACTATACCTTTCTAGACGAGTCTGACACATCCCCCATACTTCGCGAAATGTGTCAGTCCAACACCACCACCCCCACTGTTCAGTCACCTTCTGTCAACTCCCTCACTGTCCCGTCACCGTCTGTCTCCACTGGAAATCGCCCATCTGCATCCCTGTCACCTTCCCACTATCTGTCACGACTGTCGCCGACTGCCACCACCACCGGCAGCCAGCCCGTCGACTTGATATCACCACCAGATATCTTCTCTACCGCTGTGTTGTCACCCAGATCGAAATTGATCCACCGTCTCATCACAATCCAGCAACCCCACCAGCTACCGAAAACCCAGACTGCACCACCATTATCACACTACAGGACCAACCCTACAGTCCTAACCCGCCACTGACTTCCTACCTTACAACGTCCACCACAACCCGCCTCGTTCTACCCAGACCAGTGCAACCACCGACCCCACTCCATCGTTCCTCTTTCCCAGAACTCGATTCCACTACCACACCTAGCTCGGACCCAAACCCACAGTCAGAACCCGACCTGCAAACCAGACCTAAAAACCATACTGCCCATGCCTCCTCACACCGTATGGAAACCCGTACCCAGCACAGGATTTTCAAACCCAAAGTCCAACTTAACCTATCCACACAAACCATCTTCCCAATTCCTAAAAACCCAAAATTAGCCAAACTAGACCCGAATTGGAATGTGACCATGAGTGAGGAATTTAAGGCTTTAACGAACCAGCACACTTGGGATTTGGTTCCTTGACCGGTGGGGGTGAATGTGATCTGATGCATGAGGCTTTTTCATCACAAATACAGAGACAATAATGACTTAGAGAGATATAAGGCGAGACTTGTGGCTAATGACACTAATCAGTAGAAGGGTGTTGATTGTGGGGATACATTCAGTCCGGTTGTTAAATCGGCCACCATTCGCACAGTTCTAAGTATTGCTATGGGTAAGCATTGGCTTATTCATCAGCTTGATGTGAAGAATGCATTTCTGCATGGGAAATTGAAAGAAATAGTTTATATGCACCAACCGTCTAATTTTGTCCATCTTGCAGCCTCGCACTATGTCTGTCGTCTTCGTAAGTCACTTTATGGTTTAAAATAGGGGTGTAGCAGTAGGGGCGGGATAGTCGAGGCGGGTTTGGCGGGATCGGGTCGAGGCGGGACGGGGAGAGGGACGGATCGGGACAAAGGGATTCGCCAAAGTCCCATCCCGATCCCGGTCCCGTCGGAATCGGGTCGGGTTGGGATCGGGATCGGGTCGTGGCGGGATTTTTTGAACTTAATTAAAAAAATAACATATATAAACAACTCAATAATTGAACAAGATAGTGTAATAAAAATATTCCAAGGCTGTTTTTGTGCCTCTTATATTATTTAATAGACATGTGATTTTTTTATAATACAAATACAATTGTCAAAATTGCAACTTTGTGGTGTTGTTGAAAAGTTGCAAATGACATAGTAAAATTTCAATTAAAAAAATCACATTTTGAAAAAAACTTCTACTAGTTTCTTGATAATTTTATTTGGTTCTTCTTTGAAATTGGTATTTGTTGGTCAAATTGCTTCACGTCGCTTCCACCACCTTCGGATAAGATTTCGTTGTAGTTTTCATCTTTTTCTTTGTTGATCTCCGATTGACCGCACCTTCTCCTCTCCGCTCGTATCCAGTCTCTGAATAATACTGGATACCCAGGAGCCCCTATTTTTAATTTTCTTAGAAATAATAATTTAATTTGTTGTCATAATGGAAATTTTGCCCAACAATGTCTTTCTTGTCCTTTAGGCAAACATGTTCGCCTTCCGTTTTAGTCTTCTTCGAGTGTTACACATTCTCCCTTTGACATTGTTCATGCAAATTTATGAACATTTTCCATTACTAGCTCAATGGGTCATAAATTTTATCTCGTTTTATTAGATGATTTTTCTCACTTTGTCTGGGTCTATCCGCTTAAATTCAAGTCTGAAGTGTTTGCCAAGTTTCTTGCATTCCTTGTCTATGTCAAAACACAATTTGAAAAAGACATAAAATCGCTTCAGTGTGATAACAGTCGTGAGTTCAATAATTATGCATTTCACAATTTTTGATCTACTAACGGCATGGTTTTTCAATTCTCGTATCCCCACACCTCCTCCCGGAATGGAAAGACCGAACGAATCATTCGCACTATCAATAACATAGTTCGCACGACTCTGTTTCATGCCTCCCCCCCCCCCTTTTTTAGGTCTATGCCGTTAAAATGGCCGAATATATTCTAAATATTTTGCCCACCTAAACCATTCAAAATAGAACACACATCGAAATTCTATTAGTAGGATCCCCACTTATGAGCACCTACAGATTTTCACCGCATGTGCTACCCGAATATTGCTTCCACACCAAGCATAAACTTGCACCCGCACCACTCCTTGTGTGTTCTTAGGTTTTTCGCCTAATCATATGGGTTATTTGTGCTATGACGTGTCTACCATAAAATTATTGTGCCTCGTCATGTCACGTTCAATGAAGCAATTTTGCCTTTTACAAACATCTAAAAGTTTCCAAACACGGACTATACCTTTCTAGACGAGTCTGACACATCCCCCATACTTCGCGAAATGTGTCAGTCCAACACCACCACCCCCACTGTTCAGTCACCTTCTGTCAACTCCCTCACTGTCCCGTCACCGTCTGTCTCCACTGGAAATCGCCCATCTGCATCCCTGTCACCTTCCCACTATCTGTCACGACTGTCGCCGACTGCCACCACCACCGGCAGCCAGCCCGTCGACTTGATATCACCACCAGATATCTTCTCTACCGCTGTGTTGTCACCCAGATCGAAATTGATCCACCGTCTCATCACAATCCAGCAACCCCACCAGCTACCGAAAACCCAGACTGCACCACCATTATCACACTACAGGACCAACCCTACAGTCCTAACCCGCCACTGACTTCCTACCTTACAACGTCCACCACAACCCGCCTCGTTCTACCCAGACCAGTGCAACCACCGACCCCACTCCATCGTCCCTCTTTCCCAGAACTCGATTCCACTACCACACCTAGCTCGGACCCAACCCCACAGTCAGAACCCGACCTGCAAACCAGACCTAAAAACCATACTGCCCATGCCTCCTCACACCGTATGGAAACCCGTACCCAAAGACAGATTTTCAAACCCAAAGTCCAACTTAACCTATCCACACAAACCATCTTCCCAATTCCTAAAAACCCAAAATTAGCCAAACTAGACCCGAATTGGAATGTGACCATGAGTGAGGAATTTAAGGCTTTAACGAACCAGCACACTTGGGATTTGGTTCCTTGACCGGTGGGGGTGAATGTGATCTGATGCATGAGGCTTTTTCATCACAAATACAGAGACAATAATGACTTAGAGAGATATAAGGCGAGACTTGTGGCTAATGACACTAATCAGTAGAAGGGTGTTGATTGTGGGGATACATTCAGTCCGGTTGTTAAATCGGCCACCATTCGCACAGTTCTAAGTATTGCTATGGGTAAGCATTGGCTTATTCATCAGCTTGATGTGAAGAATGCATTTCTGCATGGGAAATTGAAAGAAATAGTTTATATGCACCAACCGTCTAATTTTGTCCATCTTGCAGCCTCGCACTATGTCTGTCGTCTTCGTAAGTCACTTTATGGTTTAAAATAGGGGTGGCCAACGGGCCGGGACGGGATGAGTCAGGGCGGGTTTGGCGGGATCGGGTCGGGGCGGGACGGGGGGAGGGACGGGATCGGGACAGGCGGGATTCGCCAAAGTCCCATCCCGATCCCGGTCCCGTCGGAATCGGGTCGGGTTGGGATCGGGATCGGGTCGTGGCGGGATTTTTTTTTTTTTGAACTTAATTAAAAAAATAACATATATAAACAACTCAATAATTGAACAAGATAGTGTAATAAAAATATTCCAAGGCTGTTTTTGTGCCTCTTATATTATTTAATAGACATGTGATTTTTTTATAATACAAATACAATTGTCAAAATTGCAACTTTGTGGTGTTGTTCAAAAGTTGCAAATTACATAGTAAAATTTCAATTAAAAAAATTACATTTTGAAAAAAACTTGTTCTAGTTTCTTGATAATTTTATTTGGTTCTTCGGTTGAAATTGGTATTTGTTGGTCAAATTGCTTCACGTCGCTTCCACCACCTTCGGATAAGATTTCGTTGTAGTTTTCATCTTTTTCTTTGTTGATCTCCGATTGACCGCACCTTCTCCTCTCCGCTCGTATCCAGTCTCTGAATAATACTGGATACCCAGGAGCCCCTATTTTTAATTTTCTTAGAAATAATAATTTAATTTGTTGTCATAATGGAAATTTTGCCCAATAATGTCTTTCTTGTCCTTTAGGCAAACATGTTCGCCTTCCGTTTTAGTCTTCTTCGAGTGTTACACATTCTCCCTTTGACATTGTTCATGCAAATTTATGAACATTTTCCATTACTAGCTCAATGGGTCATAAATTTTATCTCGTTTTATTAGATGATTTTTCTCACTTTGTCTGGGTCTATCCGCTTAAATTCAAATCTGAAGTGTTTGCCAAGTTTCTTGCACTCCGTGTCTATGTCAAAACACAATTTGAAAAAGACATAAAATCGCTTCAGTGTGATAACAGTCGTGAGTTCGATAATTATGCATTTTACAATTTTTGATCTACTAACGGCATGGTTTTCCAATTCTCGTATCCCCACACCTCCTCCCAGAATGGAAAGGCCGAATAAATCATTCGCACTATCAATAACATGGTTCGCACGACTCTGTTTCATGCCTCCCCCCCCCCTTTTTTTAGGTCTATGCCGTTAAAATGGCCGAATATATTCTAAATATTTTGCCCACCTAAACCCTTCAAAATAGAACACACATCAAAATTCTAGGGATGGGATCAACTTGTTGGATCATCATCGCAAGTGTATCGTACTCACCTTTTGGCAAACCATTGATAAGTTGTATAGCCATCTTTGTTTCGAAAATCGAAGTGCCAACATTAGCCAATTGATCGGCAACCAATTTTAGTTGTTTACAATAGTCTGACATGTTGGCAAAGTTCTTAAGACGAGTGCTGTTGAATTTTTCCTCCAAATAGACGACACGTGTATGTTTATTGTCTTGAAAGATTTCCTCTAGTCGTGTCTATAATTCATGAGTTGAGGCACCTGTCTTCATAATAGTATGAAGTAGATCCTTGGATATGGTGCCATATGTCCATTGTTTGATGATAGCATCGAGCCGCTTCCACGTCGGATTGTCGACGTCGGGTGGACGGGGGTGGTGGCATCGATGTGATCAAGGACGTTGTAAGCATAAGCATGTATTTGAAATAATTTGACCTACGATGAGTATTGTCCATCCTATTGATCAAGAACTAGAGGGAGAAAGTGTTTGATATTCGTTACGGCAAAGCCTGGATGAACGATATTAGTAGGGGGATGAGGATGTGTGACGTCGTGGGTGGAGGAGGAGGAAGCGGGAGAAGTCATGTGGTTGCCTGAAGCAATGAAGGAGAGGTGGTGACGGCGGAATATTTTTAGGGTTGGGGAAGGTTGACGCCGGAAAACAAGAAAAGAGAAAAGGGGTGGCGGCTGAGTATAATTTTAGGACATGGAGGGTTTGACTTCTGATATCATGTAGAATAGTGTAATTCTCCTTGGTTAGAGGCTTCTCATTTATGCAATATATATATATAGGAATTTACAATTACAAACATAATTGTATAAAGATCTCTACTTTAACTAATTACACTAAAATAATAATTATAAAATATATGAAGAATATTTATTTATTCTCTATCAATAACAATTAGTCAGTTTATATAATATTGGCTTCCTTTTTACCCAAAAAAATGACACCAAAACCAGTATGAAAATCAAACCATTAGAGATATAAACAGAAATAGAATGAGAAGATAGATTTAACAGGACACAAATTGAATCAAAATAGAAAATAAATAGTGAATATAACCCAAATACTTCCTAAAGGTAGAATTCAATAAGCACTAGTACTAACAGAAAACTCTCAAGAAGAAAGCAATTCCTCTTGCAAGTCAGCCGTGGGATCAAAATTTTATAATAGGGAATTCAGAGATATCATATCAAGAATTTCAACTTGTGACCTAAAGGATATTTTAATTTTCGAATGTTACCTCATGTCAAGAGGATTAAACATGTTATATACACCAAGAAAATAGGTTTACCCTATTTGCATAATATAATCTTTAGGAAGGAGATTCCATTTAACGTCCTACCCCAAGCTAGCTCTACCCTCCCTGTTGCAGGCCCCCTTACAAATCGTTTCAACAATGACACTCCACCATATATCTCACAAAGAGAAATAATATTCATCAAATAAATGAAGATACAAAAATTATTTGTACTGAGATATTATCAATGACTAACAAATAACCCTAGAACTAGGCCCTAAAAAAAGATAGGTCAAAATTGTAATATTTGGACTCTTTAAGTCTTCTTTCCGATCGCGGTGTCTGCAATTTAGTTGTGTTTCCTTCTTAGTAGTTGCGATTTGAGCATTCACGATTAAGTGTTTGCTGTGTTCAAAATTTGTAATCTTCAACCAAGTTTTCAACCTCTTATTTTCTCTGGTTTTGATCTTATTCCATTCAAGAATTTCTTTAAAAATTCTTTTAAAGCTTCCTAAATCCTGTGTTTGGTTGAAGATCTTTATGCTCATAATGGCTATCTTGACGATTTTCATTATGAGACAATTATAACTCAGAATTGGTAAAGTATGTGGTCCATGCATTTTGACTAAACTTCTTATTTGTTATTTGGATAAAGAATAGATGTTGGGCCTAACTCAACCCCAAAAGTTAACTTGTAGGGTGAGGATTGTCCAAGTACATATGAGAAGTCTATGTTCCTATTCCATTTCCGATGTGGGACTCTTAACATTCCACCGCACGCCCAGACCTCCTTAACTGGAGCGTGGACAATATAATTTGGAGGCCCAACATCGGTGAACAAAAAATTGGAATGAGTCTGACTCTGATACCATGTAAAGAATGGATCTTAAGCCTAACTCAACCTCAAAAGCTAGCTTGTATGGTGAGGATTGTCAAAGTCCATATAAGGAGTCCATGTTCTCATTCCATTTCCGATGCGGTACTCTTAACAATTTAGTTTTTTGTCGAATATTATTAAAAATCGTAATTCTTGCTCTTCAATTTTCCCGCACATCTTCTATTCGTTTGATATACCTCACATCGTCGTCCGCTAATCAAAATACCAAATCTCCACTATACCACATCTTCTCCTCCTACTACACATTAATTACACCACATCTTACATCTTCTTTACTTTCATATCTCAAACAAATTGAATTTATCGCAGTTATTATTACTATTCAAAAATTATGGCGGAATCCTGAACATTTTTCATCTCCATTCACTTTAAAGAAAAAATATTATTCTTCCCGATATCAAATCATGACGGCGTAGAATCATATGATTCTTTTAAATTTTAAAATACACAAATAGAATTTCAGCTACTTAGATGTATTAGAGTGTGTACAATATTATTTAGCCATATTTAGTCTTATGTAATTATGGTATACACATGATACATGTTGTATAAGGATTACACATTTACACCCTATTTATTAGAAGTTAAAAAGAGTTTAAGAACCCTTTATCCAGAATATATACACCTAAGTAGAACCAAAGAGAATCAGTCAAGACTTTTAGAACTAATAGATACAATTTCCGCATTAGAATATAAGTTAATTAACCATATTAAAAGAAGGAATAGGTATAGACCTTATTAGATATATGAGATCACATCCGTACGCTAGAAATATTAGACTTAAAAATTGGTATATTGATAGAGATATAAAAAGAAAAAACAAATTTATAAGAGCTGAGAGAGCTTTAAGTACTTGCTTAGAAATTTTAGAATTAAATTTTTTTATCACAAAATCAAAAACTAAAATTATTACAAGACCATTTCGAAAAAGACCTAGAACCTCAGTTGATAACTATAGAATATACAGTACTATCTAGAGTAATCCAAGACAGGATAGTACTAGGAGATTTAGAAGAGATAATTTCAAGTATTAAGTGGCAACTATACGGTATAGAACGAACAATTAGACACTATCGACATAGAATAGATTACCAGATAAAAGAAAACGATCCAACAACTCTAGGGTAATCATAGCTCATTTAAAGCATTTAGATTATTTAGATTTAAAGATTATACCGGAGAAAAATTCAGAATTTTAAAAGACCAAAGTACTATAAAGTGTAACTTTAGCACAGGAGACCATATACTACATAGTGAAGAAAAACAATTAAATACTATAGTAGATATAATCATAAATTTAAGTGAAAAAGTAAAAGAAAGAAACGAGCAATATACTGCTAATTTACACAAAAATAGAAGAAATACTTTATAAACAAGAAAAGATATTTAAAAAATCAGATCAGAATTTAGAATACATAAATAACTTAGTAAATACGTGCTATCTTAAAAAGTTACCTACGAAACAAGACTTAGAAAAAATTCTAAAAAATAATCTAATAGATATAGAATTAAAAGTCAGTCAAGAAAATAGAAAGATAAAAGAAGAACTTGTAAACAAAGTTTTAAAACTGGAAAAAACAATCCAAGAATTAAAAGAAGCTATTATTTCATGAGTAGACTAAAAATAGTTCAAGAAGAATCTATAAAATTAATAGAAAAATCTATACCACTACCACCAGACTATAAAGAATATATCCCTACTGCCAAGTCAGATCAAATAATAGTTCAGCAAAATATAATTATAACTTCTTTAGTCTTAGAACTCACCAGAAAGATAGAAACTTTAACAAAGAATTTCGAAATTCTAAACGAAAGAATATATCAAATATCGAAGGAACAAGGTAAAGAGTTATCTAAAGATAAACAGTTAGACGATTTAATAGTTCAGTTAAAGAAAGTAGAATTAACACCGCAATCAGAAAAGGCTAAAATAATAAGAAAACCGCAAAAATGGACCTTTTTGCAAATAGATCGAGAACAGAAGTCGAAAGACCAAGACTAAGTTTTTCAGAAGATAGGATTGGTAATAATTTAATATCCAGATTATTAAATTGCAAAACACCAGAAGAATATGCAGGCTTAGAATGGAAATTAGAAGAGTTTAATAACAAGAAAAAGATTTTACAGCCAGCCTCTCATTTAGAATATACAAATCAAAATGGAGAAACCTCTATAAGGTTTACAGACTATAATTACACTCCGCAGAAGAACTGCGAAGAAGAAAGTACTATAGAAGAAAATGAAATAAATACTTTTATGAACATAGAAATTATCCAAGAAGGATATGAAGTAGACATAGCCATAGAAAAAGCCAAAGGCCTGAAAAAAGAAAAACCTTGTTTATTATTCAAATGTAAGGGTTGCAAATTAGATAATATGGAATTAGAAGAAACAATAGAACATTTTAAAAAATGCGATAAGAGAACATACAATTTAGGATATAAAGAAGAACAGATTTCAAAAGAGAAAACAGCTATGTTTGAAGAAATCTGGAAAGATAATTTTCTGCGATCTTTGGTATGGTTAAGTCTTTTGACTGTCTCGGTCATTGTATTACAATGATCGCAGAAAATTATCTTGTTGGTGTCTTTCTGTATGTTGTACTGGCGGATCTGGTCTGGGTTGTTTCTGAGTGCTGGTGAGAGGTAATAGTTTGGCCCGAGTATTCCCCGAGCATAATCTAGAGCTTCAGTGAAGACATTGAAACCCTTGAAAAGTGGAGTCTTTACCTCTTTAATTGAGTCTACTACTTCCAGCCATGTCTGAAAAATATTTTTAGTCTTTCCATGGACAACCACATAAAATTTAAATCATTTGTCCAGGTTTTTCTCATTCAAATAGAAACAAGTGCTGTTTAAAGTAGCCACAAAGTGACTAGTGTCTTTTTTTGTTGTGGGCAATCCACAAATTGTCTATCAAACACTTTTGTTGTCTATCGACAACATAGTCTGGAAGAACTTTAAAAGTTAAATTAGATGACGGAAAAGAAACTAAGTTATTCTTACCAAAATATAGTCTTTCTAAAGTTGGAGTCTCAAGATCAGTCATGGGTCTGAACTTCAGGTTACCCAATACTGATTGTCTATAGTTGTCTTGGGATTTGGCCGGGCCTTTTCCCTTGTCTACTTGGGTCTATCTTGATGAACTCATGCTGGTCCAATCAATAAACAAAATCTGTTAGTTAGATGTAATCTTTAGTCTGCTAAGCTGATCTGCTAGGCTATTGTCTTTTCCTTTTATGTGTTCGAAAACTAAGTTATAAAATGATATTGTGTCTAGGAAATTTAACCATCTTCTTCTACTACTGTTCTTATCATTTATCTTTTGGTGAAACTTTACTATAGCTTCACAATCTGTTCTGATCAAAGTCTCTGGTTTATTTAAAATGTATAATCTAAAAGCGTTAAGGCCATATATTACAGCTAATATCTCTGCGTCTATACTACTCATATTGCCTTTTTCTTTATACTTGCCGCTTTGGTATGCGCAAATTTTTTCTGATGTCTTACTGTAATATTTATTAGTCTTTGCTTTTAGTACGGCTCCCCAGCCTTCAAAACTACCATCAGTTTCAATGATTAAGTAGTCTGTTTCTAGAGGCATGTTTACATCAGGGATGTTCTTAATCTGTTCTTTTAAGAGTTTTACTATTTTAATATCTTCCGTATTAAAGTGTTTCTGACCAGTTGAACCGGTTTTTGAATATAGCGGTCCTGCTATTTTTCCTAAGTCTTTTATGAAAGTTCTAGCATAATTTAAAATTCCTAAGAACTTCTGTAAGTCTTTAGTGTTGTCTAGCTTATCTGGCATAGCTAAAGCCCTTTTAGCTATGTGGGGCTGTGGTTTTACTTTACCTTCTCCTATAGTTACTCCTAGGAAATTTATGTATTTTTTACATAATTCCATCTTCTTTTTGCTAATTATAATTCCATTACTTACAAAAAGTCTGAATACAATCTGGAGGTGTCCTAAGTGCTCTGTCATGTTACTACTAAATACTAGTATATCATCTATATATACTATTACGAATCTCTTATAGTCTCCGAAAATCGAGTCCATTTTCCTTTGGAAAATTGGAGGAGCTGTCTTTAGGCCAAATGGCATGACTAACCATTCGAAATGCCCTTCTGGACAAGTAAATGCGGTCCATTCTATGCTATCTGGATGCATCTTAACCTGCCAATAACCTAACTTACAGTCAAATTTACTAAATATGTTCTTACCCTGTATTCTATTGATAAGTTCTGTTTTATCGGGTAACTTATATCCATCACTTCTGGTATTGTCATTTAGTCTTTTATAGTTTATTACCATTCGGGCTTTTCCTCTAATTATTTCCGAATGATTTCTAACTATAAAAGTTGCGGACCTGTGTTTAGACGTAGATCTCTTTATGATTTCTAAATCTAAAAGTTCTTTAATTTGTAATTTAAAATCTTCTATGTCTTGGTTTGTTGCTTCTATTGAAGCGGTCTTTATAATATATTCAGGGTTTATAATTTCTAATTTACATAAAATCTTATTGTTGTTCCAATGTTTCAGAGGCTTTTCGCCTATGATTTCTAATTCGTCTAGAATTTTTACTATATTGTCTAAATCTTTTTTATCTTTTATTATTCCTATTTTTTCTATTCCATTTTTGAAATTATAAAAATCTGTTTCTAAGTCTATTAAAGTATAGCTTTTTTCCATTATGTTTTCTTCTTCTTCTAGAATTTCTTCTAGTACTAAATTTTTATTATTTGTCTGACAACAATATTTTTCTCCATCATTGCAATTTTTGCAACAACTATTGTCTAAACTATTCTTTAAATTAATGGGAGAGGTTTGTATTACTTTAGTTTCAGTCTTTTGGGTTTGTACCGGGGTGTAGGTACTATTCTTTTGGAAAATGATACCGTCTCTAGTAATGGTACAACTTCCGTTATGATCTAATAAAAAATCTAAACCTATTATGAAATATGTATTTATGTTTAGATCTCTTACCAGTATTTCATCTACTTTATAACTAGGATTGTAAAACTTTTCACAAGTATTGATAAAACTTACCGTGGCTTCTTGTAGGTAATGTCTATAAATATTATGGGTTCCGTCCATTTGCATGGCAGAAGCTGGTTTATCTAAAGTTTTAACTAGACTAATTGGGACTATCTTTTTATTTAGAATGCCTCTTGTACATCCTGTATCTACTAATGCTAGTGTAGTAATTTCGTAATCCTTTATCCTAATTTTAGTTAATAATCTTAAAGAACTAAATTTTTTGTCTTCATTACATATTAGAGTTCTAAGAGCTTCTGAATTTATTAATTCTAAAGAGGAGTCTGTAATTAGTTCTTTTTCTAATTGATCCTCTTCTGTTATTGGATCATCTTCTTTTTGTTTACCTTTCTCTAATTGGGATAGTCTCATTTCTAATGAGTTTACCCTTGTTTCTAAAGTTATTATTCGTATTGCTATAGTTGTATCTTCTTGTATATTTTTTACAACTTCTTTGGGGCTTATTATAATACTTAACTCCTTTTGGAGGCAGTCTATACAACCTTCTAAAAAACATTTTTTACACTTAGCTCGTTTGCTCCTGCTAGGAAACCATTTGCATAAGCAACAAGCTGTGCTGTCTAGACCTTTATTTCTTTCAAATAAATGATCACAGTCTATGGTTGTATTTACTAAATTGTTTAAATCTGTATTTAAGTCTAATTGTTCTATTCCGATTTCATTTATAAAATCATCTGCTTCTGAATCGGAAGAGTCTATCTTATTATTTTCTCCTGTCTCGATACTTACTATAGAGTAAATACTCTCTGTATCAGACATATATTCGTCTACATTTATTAAGGTTTCTTGAAAATCTTCTATTAATTGTGAATTTCTAGAGTTGTTATTTATTCTCTTAGGGCATGTGTTGGTTAGATGTTCTATACTACCACATGTAAAACATTCTAATTTATTTTTATAGTTTCTATCATTTCTATATTTTCTTATGTGTTTATTTTTATCTAAATATGGTTTTTTAGCTGACGATTTTCTTAGGAAGTATTTTTTCTTTTTATATTTGTCGTAGTCTTGATAACCATATCTTTTGTATTTCTTTTTATAATTCTTCTTTCTTTGGGTGTCTTTATCGTAACTCTGGGTTGTGTATATTACGCTTTTACAGAAATTTAACTCATTCTGTTTTAATTGTTTTTGGATCTGTAGATGAGTACATTTTTCCTGTAATATCTCCATAATATGTTGGATTCTATGTCCTATGGACCATTTAGCATTAGGGTTTTGTACTACCCCTTCACGCTTGTTCCAACGTTCTTCTATTTCTCTACCTAAGGCTCCTGATAATTTATTAAATAGTTTCTTGCCTAATTCTTGATCAAAGGAATTTTCACTGATCGTACAGTAATAAAAGAAATCGTTTAAAATTTTATTTATGTATACCCAATTACTTATACTTAATTGTTCTAGTTTTATTAAGGCATTTCTTTGTAAAATTACTAGACCACTATTGGGGTCTTCTCCTGTAATTAACGTGTGTACTTTATTTGTGAAATTATATGGGTTTGATCCCATAGCTACTAACTGGCGAAATTCATTTGGGAAATCTGTCTTATAGGCTTCCCATAGTGCTTTAGTAGATTCTCCTAAGAATGTTTCTAAGTATTTGTACATAGTCTCAGGGTCTGTTTCTACGTAATTTTGTATGTAGTCTGCTACTACTATTCCTTTCCACAAATCTATTACTGAGTTCCATCTTTGTGGATCGTGTGCAGCTATATTTAAAATCTTCCCCTATTACCTCCTTCTTGGAGAGTTATGGGTTCTTCTAACGACATTCTTCTTCCTGAAGGTTTTACCTGTTTTATAGGTTCACCTGTAGTTCTAAATACTCGTCTTCTAGGTATATTTCATGTACTTGTATCTACCGTGAAATGTTCGCCAGTAGTTCTCTGGAAAGGGCTAGAGCTTGACGCACTAGTTTCCATTAACTCTTTTTGGCTGATTTCTGAGTTTGTCTCGAAATCTTCGCCGTTGTTAAAGGTGAAGTCTTTCCAGATTTCTTCAAACATAGCTGTTTTCTCTTTTGAAATCTGTTCTTCTTTATATCCTAAATTGTATGTTCTCTTATCGCATTTTTTAAAATGTTCTATTGTTTCTTCTAAAGACTAGTGACTGGACAGAGTCCAGATTAAAAAAAATTATTTTGAGTTGTCTGTTTTTTTTTCTTTCTGTGTTCTTATTACCCGAGCATCACAGAAACAGTAAAGTAAAACTCCTCTGTTTTCTTTTGTTGTTTCCCGAGAACCAAGTAAAGAAAGACTCCTCTGATCTCTTGTGTTGTTTCCTGAGAACCAAGAACAATTGACCCTATGCTCCTTCTGTCCCTTTCGGCCACAAAAACAACGAATTGTCAGCCTTTTGTTTTTTTATCTCTTTCTCAGTTCTCTGGTCCCTCTTCTTTTGTTCTCTGCAACCAAGAAACAATTAAATTATCTGTAACACATTCTACTTTTTTGTTTCCTTTATCACGTTTTCCTGCAAACAAGAAACAACTAAAAGCACGAACCTTTTTGCCCTCATTTTCTCCTTCCCGAGAACAAAGTCTTGTCACATTAATTTATTTCTTTTCCCCTCATCCGGAAGCCCTCATGGCAAGCAATCAATTTTGGACACAATTACAAGGGACCTACCAATTCGCCCCAAGTCAGTCAATGGGTCATAGTAATTCGACCCTATTTCCTAAAGCCCAACAATCTGCTACAGGCCTCTCCCAATTCAATTTGGGCCCGACTTTCATCACATTGACTCTTCGGCATCCCGATAATGTGTGGTGTATGGATACGGGCATCACGTCTCACCTCACCAATAATTCTGATAATTTCCCTCAACTGCGAAGTCTAAATACTCCACAATCTATTATGGTTGGAAGCGGTCATCGCATTTCAATTCAAGGGTTTAGTCACACACTAATCCCACCATTTCATCCCCACTTCTCCCTGAATAACGTCTTATATGCTCCTAACATTATCAAGAACCCAATCTCCGTTAGGAAATTTGCCACCGATAATTATGTATCAATTAATTTTGACCCGCTTGGATTTTCCGTAACGGACCTCCGTACCGAGAAACTCCTTACGAGATGCAATAGTGAGGGTGATATCTATCCTTTTCTATCCACGTCCGCTGCTAGTGTCAATCCTCCCACATCTCTCACTGCCCATGTCACTCCTCCCACCGCTTTTGCAACAACTTCTCCGTCCACCTGGCACAATCGACTTGGACACCCAGGAGCCCCTATTTTTAATTTTCTTAGAAACAATAATTTAATTCATTTTCATAATGGAAAATTTTCCCAACAATGTCTTTCTTGTCCTTTAGGCAAACATGTTCGCCTTCCGTTTTAGTCTTCTTCGAGTGTTACGCATTCTCCCTTTGACATTGTTCATGCAAATTTATGAACATCTCCCATTACTAGCTCAATGGGTCATAAATGTTATCTCGTTTTATTAGATGATTTTTCTCACTTTGTTTGGGTCTATCCGCTTAAATTCAAGTCTGAAGTGTTTGTCAAGTTTTTTGCATTCCGTGTCTATGTCACAACCTTTACCAAGTCCGAACGATTGTCGACCACCAGATCCGTTGGTCGGCAATATTCACCCCGGCCCACAAGCACAAATCCTTAACATAATTTGAAAAAGACATAAAATCGCTTCAGTGTGATAACAGTCATAAGTTCAATAATTATGCATTTCATAATTTTTGATCTACTAACGGCATGGTTTTCCAATTCTCATGTCCCCACACCTCCTAACAGAATGGAAATGCCGAACGAATCATTCGCACTATCAATAACATGATTCGCACGACTCTATTTCATGCCTCTCTCTCTCCCCTATTTTTGGGTCTATGACGTCAAAATGGCCCAATATATTTTAAATATTTTGCCCATCTAAACACTTCAAAATAGAACACCCATCGAAATTTTATTCCGTACGATCCCCACGTATGAGCACCTACGGATTTTTGGTTGCCGTGCTGCCGAATATTGTTTCCACAGCCCCGCATAAACTTGCACCCGCACCACTCCTTGTGTGTTTTTACGTTTTTCGCCTAATCATAGGGGTTATCTGTGCTATGACATGTCTACCCGCAAAATTATTGTGTCTCGTCATGTCATGTTCAATGAAGCAATTTTCCATTTTGCAAACATCCAAAAGTTTCGAAACACGGACTATACCTTTCTAGACGAGTCTGATATATCCCCCATACTTCGCGAAATATGTCAGTCCAACACCACCACCCCCACTGTTCCGTCAACTTCTACCACATCCCCCACTGTCCCGTCACCATCTGTCACTACTGGAAATCGCCCATCTGCATCTCTGTCACCTTCCCGCTATTTGTCACGACCGTCGCCGACAGCCACCACAGGCAGGCAGCCCGTCGACTCGGTATCACCACCAGATATCTTTCCTACCATTGTGTTGTCACCCCAGACCGAAATTGATCTTCTGTCCCATCACATTCCAGCAACCCCACCGGCTATCGAAAACCCAGACTGTACCACCATTATCACACCATAGGACCAACCCCCCCAGTCCCAACCTGCCACCTATATTCTACCCTACAGCATCCACTACCACCCGCCTCGTTCTACCCAGACCAGTGCAACCACCGACCCCACTGTCAACCCCAGATGTTCACCACTCCATCGTCCCCCTTTTCCAGAACCCAATTCCACCACCACACCTACTCTCGGACCCAAACCCACTGTCAGAACCCGACCCGCAAACCAGACCCAAAAACTAGACTGCCCCTGCCTCCTCACATTGTATGGAAACCCGTGCCCAGCACAAGATTTTCAAACCCAAAATCCAACTTAACCTATCCACACAAACAATCTCTTCAATTCCCAATAACCCAAAATTAGCCAAACTAGCCCCGAATTGGAATGCGACCATGAGTGAGGAATTTAAGGCTTTAACGAACCAGCACACTTGGGATTTGGTTCCTTGACCGGTGGGGCTGAATGTGATCCGGTCATGTGGCTTTTTCGTCACATACAGAGATAGTGGTGACTTAGAGAGATATAAGGTGAAACTTGTGGCTAATGGCACTAATCAGCATAAGGGTGTAGATTGTGGGGAGACATTCAGTCTAGTTGTTAAACCGGCCATCATTCGCACAGTTATGAGTATTGCTATGGGTAAACATTGGCCTATTCATCAGCTTGATGTGAAGAATGTATTTCTGTATGGAGATCTGAAAGAAACTATTTATATGCACCAGTCACCTGATTTTGTCCATCCTGCAGCCCCGCACTATGTCTGTCATCTTCGTAAGTCACTTTATGGTTTAAAATAAGGGTGGCCAAGAGGTCGGGAAGGGATGAGTCGGGGCGGGTTTGGCAGGATCGGGTCAGGGTGGGACGGGAGGGAGGGGCGGGATCGGGACAGGCGGGATTCACCGAAGTCTCGTCCCGATCCCGGTCCCGTAGTAATCGGGTCGGGGCAGGATTTTTTTTTTGCACTTAATTTTAAAAAATAACATATATAAACAACTCAATAATTGAACAAGATAATGTAATAAAAACATCCCAAGGTTGTTTTTGTGCCTCTTATATTATTTAATAGACATATGATTTTTTTGTAATACAAATACAATTGTAAAAATTGCAACTTTGTGGTGTTGTTCAAAAGTTGCAAATTACATAGTAAAATTGCAATTAAAAAATTACATTTTGAAAAACATTGTTCTAGTTTCTTGATAATTTCCTATGGTTCTTCGGTTGGAATTGGTATTTGTTGGTCAAATTGCTCCACGTCGCTTCCACCACCTTCGGATAAGATTTCGTTGTAGTTTTCGTCTTCTTCTTCGTTGATCTCCAGCTGACCGCACCTTCTCCGCTCCGCTCGTATCCAATCTCTGAATAATACTATTATCTCCAAGTTGTTTCTGGCTAATGAGTGTATGTGCTTTCCTATTTGATATCTGCCGGCAGAAAAAATGTTTTCAGACGCCGTTGATGACGCTTGAATGTTCAAAACATCTCGGGCCATCATTGAAAGTGTCGAAAAGGTCTTCGCATTCCCCCTCCAGTATATTTCAGCAAGTCTTCACGTTCTTCTTCATTGAGAATTGCTTGGTACGGTACAGAACCCTACAAAACAAAAATATCAAACTCGCTAATTTGGTTAGTAGCGTTACGACCGCATATTCTATTTCTGAGGCTTTCAATACTAGCTGCAGAAATAACATGTCTTTTGTGAGGTTGTGTTGAAAAAGAAGAAGATGGTATGGAAGTCGGTAGGTTGCTAGCACTTTCTTGTTGGTAAAACCTATATACTTTTTTGCATTCGTCTTCTACGCTAGACAACACTTCTTCTTTAGTTTGTTCAATAGGTGGTGGGTGATTTGGATTTTTGGGACTTGGAGGTGGTAGTACTGCTATACAATCGTAAATAGTTTCAATAAGTGATTTAGTACCGTCTATTTTTATAGTCGGATTTAATACAACACCAATAATATAAATAGTGGGAATAGGAATAAAATATTTTTTTATTTTGATAAACATTTTTTAATAGCTGCCTTATAAGCCGGTTTATACATATATTCATTAAGCAGTAAAAATATTAGAGCTATATAAACAACATAGTTGAAATAGCAGGATAATATATACCGAAAAATTCTTTTGTTGCTTGAAAACATTTCTCCAAAAATACAATAAGTTCGGAAATTTTTCCCCAAATGCTATCTACAACCATATCAACTGGATTTTGATTATGAGAGTTAAAAAATAAAGTTATAGATTTTCTATAGTCATAAGCAACAAGTAGTTGCTCGTATAAAGAATTCCACCTAGTGGGTACTTCTTCTGAAATCTTTCTATAAGGTAGTTGGCAATCGTGACAAGTTTTTTATATTCTTTTCTTCGTTGTATTCTATTATTTTTAAAAATAAAGTTTATAGCAAATTGTATTTTACTAAGAATGTCTTCAAAAAGTGATAGACCATCCTTTATAACTAAGTTATATATATGGCACACACATTTTATATGAAAATGATCTTGAAAAGATGGAGTTAAACTATTTTTAAAAATTGTAATATCATAATTGTTAGAAGAAGCGTTATCTAATGTAATAGTCATAATTTTATCAGTTATTCCGTAATAATCGCACACTTGATAAATATTTTCTGCAATAAAAGTACCAGTGTGCCTATCATCAATATATCTATAAGCTAAGATACGTTTTTTCATAGACCATTTATAATCTATCCAATGACAGGTTACCATTAAACAATCATGGTCGTTAGTGCTACGGCTTATATCAGAAGTGATAGCCACTTTACCATTAAAATGATATAATGAATAACTTAAATACTATTGATAATCATGTGCAAATTTAAATACATCTCTCTTAACAGTTGATCTAGAAAAACTGTGAAAAGCGGGATTATACATATCTCTAATGTAATGAATAAAACCGGGAGATGAAGGAAATGAAAAAGGCAAACCCTCCACATCAACTAATTTTGTTATTGCTTCCCTATCTCTATGTTTCATATAATTAGGGCCTACAATTCCCCCCGTCGTGGGGTTAATTTGACCCTGTACTTGATCCGGGACAGTATGTGAACCTTGTCCCGATGGAGCGGGCGTTTGTGCACCCAGTTTTGAAGCCTCGTATTGGGCATACCTAGCTGGATGAGCCCTTGCTACGTGTCTCATTAACCCCCCCCCCTCCCCGTGACCTTTTCCAGTTTTAAATTTTAAAACATCTTTACAAATTTTACATCTAGCTACTTGATTCTCTATGTCCCTATCAAAAAATGACCATGCATCTGATTTTAATAGTCGTTTTGCTGGACCTCGTCTCATATTAGATCATCGTCTAAATTAAAGTATTCTTGAGTTCCAGAAAATAGTTCATCGTCTAAATCTAATGGTATTGTAGGAAAATGTTCAGTATCAACAAAATCATCCTGTGTAGGAATAGGATTCTGTCTAGAAATAGGATGACTAGAATAAGTACCCTTGCCCTTGTTGCCCCTACTAGAAGAAGTCTGACCCTTACCCGTAAGCATACGTTTAAATCCTTTCATTATAAATTTATAATTATACTAATAAATAATTAAAGTAAATGAAATTAAGTGCGCTAAATAAAATAAACAGACAATAATAATTTAATGAAGGAACGAATATACCAAACGCCGACGTAACGTCGACGTGTAATCGAGAGGTTGAAAATTGAAACTTTGGTCGATGGAAGATCCTCAAGCTAGTTGCCAACTTCACTCCCAAATGAATAAATAAAATTCAAAATTTAGTAGACAATGTAGACTTGTAGAGAGATAAATTGAGAGATTGTAGGAAGATTTGTGAGAAAGATGAAGAGAAAATGAGGTATTTATAGTTGAAAAATTGGGTTAAAGTGTAAATATAATAACTTATGGATTAAAAATAAATATTAAGGGGGTAGGGGGTTGGGGGAGGGGGAGGCCAAAAATGGTTGTTGCACAACGGCCAAAATGTAAAATGGTCGTTGGTGCAACGGTTATTTATGCAAAGGGGGGGTTTCGGGCGGGATCGGGTGCTGGACCGGGATCGGGTCGGACCTAGCGGAATTGGGGCGGGCCTGGACGGGTCGGGACGAGACCATGTCCCGTACCGATACCGCAAATGTTTTTTAAAAAAAAAGTCTGGGTAGGGGCTGGACTGGGGCGGTGTCGGGACGGGACCAGGCTGACCCGACCTACTAGCCAACCATACTTTAATGTAAAAAAATATACCATGAAGCCTAAGCCTAATGACCGAGTTTTGAAATTCAGAAGAAAAAAAGAGATGTATGAATTTTAATTATAGAATATTATTACTTGAAATTTCTTAATTACTGAAAAATATGTCACAATTTATACTGAAAGTCGTTTTTGACATTTTAAAAATATATGCAATAATCTAACTCATTTGTAGCCATTGATTTAAGATCAAGTGAGTTTCTTATCCCATTTAAATTGTGAGGGGGTATTGTTTCCCAAAATCAAAATGTTAAGGGGTAAAGTGAGTTTTACTCTCTTTTTTTGCATATTTGCGGTCTTTAATAATTTCCTCTGCTCATTTAATGAACGAAAAAGGGTAAAAATGCCCTCAACGTATTAGAAATGGCTCAAAAATGTCCTCCCTCCACCTATTGAATCAAATTTGCCTATACTTCTATCTATTGGGTCAAATATGCCCTTAACATATTAGAAATAACTAAAAAAAATGCCCCCCTTCCACCTATTGTATCAATTTGCCCCTAATATTATTTTTAAGCTTAAAATTACCCCTCCATTAATGACATAATTATATGATATTAATTAAATTTTAAAATTGCCCTCTAGAAACACTCATATGCTATTATCTCGCTTTTTCTATAGTATATACTTGCTGATATCTGAGAGAAGTCAGGAATTTAAGATTACATGCAGCTCTAGAAATATTTTGTTAATGCACAGATGCACAATTCCTTCATCAACTCTCTTGGAGTATTCACTTTTAAATAAAAGAAAATATAGACGTGATAATTGGTTCTTTCCTTTTCAAAAAGCAAAATAAAAAAATATGATTGAGCCATTGTGGATGTCATTTAATGGAAAGAGGGAATTTTTGAGTCATTTCTGGTACGTTAAGGTATTTTGGGGTCATTTCTAATACGTTAAGGGCATATTTAACTCAAATAGGTGGAAGGAGTGACAAATTTGATCCAATAGGTGAAGGGAGGGTATTTTTGAGCCATTTCTATACGCTGATGGTATTTTTGACCCTTTTAATTTAATGAAAATATCCCGACTTGCTTTGCTCATTATAAGTTTTGTGACATTTTTATTTTCAAAAACTGAACTGTTGCCTTGCTTGGCACAAATTATATATGAATTAAGTTATGCGGCATAAGTTGTGTAGTATTTTTCTGATTATGTTGATTGTTAAAAGTTTTGCCGTGTCCGTCATATTTGTGGGATGTTATGATACATATGTCGAGAGAAATGTAAACTTTGCCGAACGAAATTTAAACTTATGTCGTGTTTCAGATTATGTTGAGTATTGAAATTATTGTCATATCTGGCATAACTTGTGGAATGTTATGATATATATAACGAGCTAAATATAAATTTTACCTAGCAAAATCTAAATTTATACCGCGATAAAATTATTGAAGGATAAAAATTAAGGACCACCCAAAATAGGGACGTTTGTGGGAATGACTCGTCAACCTTTTCATTGATGTCCTTGAATACTGTTACTACATGACTTTTTACTTGTGATCTCTAGATATTATATTATGTTTTGATCATGTAGATTTTTGCGCCACTTTGTGTGTAGCTTAATTATTTATAGAATATATGTAACTCCCATTTCTATCTTTGCTAATTATTGACACCGGCCTTCAAAGGCTCACTTTATAGATCACTAAATTACTTTTATAGAATATATGTATCTCCCATTTTTGTCTTTGTTAATTATTGAAGACCGACCTTCAAGTGCTCACTTTATAGATCACTAGGTTACACCTTTAATCATATATTAATTATTAAATATCGACCTTTAAGTGCTCACTTTATAGATCACTAAGTTACACCTTTGATCATATATTTCTTGGAAATTTACTAATGTGTAATTAAGTTTATCCTATTATTTATGACTCGAACAATTGGGGCCCCGCACGTCGGAAATGTCGTTTCCACACACGTGCAATCTTAGTGTCAAGTATCGTAAATTTCGTTAATGAAAGAGATATTGGTGCGTAAGTGAAATGTTTGAGACATAGAATGATGGATGGTTATTGGCTAAATAACAAGTGTTCCACATTGGTAAACGAAGGAAAGATTGTGCTAAGTGTAAGATGGTACGGGTCGGAAAAGGGTCGCGGCGCCTTCCGGACTGGGCCGCGGCGCCCCCTTCCAGCGCCGTTGTGCCTGATTGGCAGTGAGCATCATGAGTTTCAGGCTGAATTAGCATCGCGGAGCTAATGTGGCAGAGCCGCGACGCTTCATTGCCAGTGACTGTTCGACGGAATCCCAAAGGTTTGGTTGTTGAGGTGGTTTCAATGGCATTGAATCCACCCAATAATGGTCATTACTTGGACCATTATGTTGCTGCATTACTTGGAGGTTAAATGTTTACATGGCAATTGAATGCCATTATGGGGCATTTGAAATGCCATCTTGCACACTTATAAATTGAGGTTTTTGGCTCAATTCTATAGATGAACAGAGATGAACATACTTACAAGTTAACAACACTACGAAGAGATCAGTTTTCTGATAAACAATCTTTCTCTTAGCAATCTTCATTATTCGTGTTCTTCGTTGGGATCATTTGTGTAGGCTTTGCACATTTGATAGTTTACTGTTTCATCTTGGGAGACTATTGTCCACACTTCCGTAAAGCCTATATACGGGGGCAATCTTGTCTTAAAGACAGAGAGTCATCTCTCGACTCAGCCGGTGGTGTTGTGATTATCTAATTGGTTGCTAAGTATTTCAGGTGTGAACTTAAATCTCAAAGGACTCTAACCGTTCGGATTCTCAGCGGTTCTACAAGCCACAAGTGTAGCAGTTCATGTTCTTGTATTTCTGAATACAAGATCCAGATTTGGAGTTCCAATTCAAGATCAAGAGAGTGACAACTTGTTGTTGTAATCTTTGTTGTTTATCATTTCGATCATTGTAATAGTTATTTACTATTCTCATACGTGCTTTACATATCCAACAATATCTGATGTAGAATAAGTTATTATTAAAATCTAATAATTAAGTAATTGTTACAATTCAAATTTTGTATCTAGACAACGACATGACATCCAACGAGTTAGTACCCTGCTAAGCAAACCCTCTAAACTACGCCTACCAAAAATGCTGAAATAGACAAGATCACAATAATCATAAAAATGTCTCATACTAGACAAATGTGGAAACTGAAGTATAGTAGTCTAGATATAATATCCCGTAAACCTGAAATAGAATGTCATGAACACACGTTACAACTAGAAAAGAAGAGGCAAATCTGAAAGTAAAAATAGAAGTTAATGTTGTCTCCACGAGCTGATGGATGTGTCACCTCACTGAAGGACCAAATCAAGCTATAATCAATGCCCAAATGGCCCTTAATAGAATTGGCACAATGCAATAAACTGTGAGTCAAGAAAACTCAACAAGATTAACTCGCCTATATATATAACCCCAGAAATTGTTCGTAATTCTTACAACAATTCATAATGTTATAAGAACACCTAGAAATAATAGCTAAATGTATATATAAGTACCAAATCTTTACCATGAACATAGAAATATGCAAAAGCATCAAGGTCATTTCAGGACTTATTGAACCGTAATCATTATTTTGCAAAATCAGACTCCTCTTTAAGGACAAAATTAGATATAACTAAATGATTATCAAACATGAGAATTCCAGTCCACATACACATCAAACATCATTTAAAACCGACATGGAGATATGTTTTCAGAATTGAAATTCTCTCATCCAAAATCTTCCCTCTCATTTCAAAGCTTTCCCTTCTTTAGTTAAATTATCCAACCTTAGTTAACGATTTTGGACTAGAAGAATGTCTCCCCATTTTTAGAAAGCATGGTATCAAAAACATATGACAATAAAATAGCAAGATAAAAAGTAAATGCGACATTGTATAATAATATACATTAAAGAAAAGAAACTACGTGATTACTACATAATACTACTAATACGGAAATCACTCGGCTACCTATATACCTTCTAGCCTAATCCTCGACCTCCACACTTTTTTATCTAAGGTCATGTTTTCAGTAAGCTGAAGTTGTGCCATGTCCTATCTAATCACCATCCCCATTTCTTTTTCAACCTACCTCTACCTCTCTTAACTCTTGTTATAGACAACCTCTCGCACCTCCTTACTGGTGCATCCGCACACCTCTTCTTCAGATGCCCCAACCATCTTAGTCTTCCTTCCTTAATTTTGTGCGCCAAGAGGGCCACTGCCACCTTGCCCTGTATAGTTTCGATCATAACCATATCCCTCCTAGTATACCCACATATCCATCTAAGCATCATCGTCTTTGTTACACTCATCTTCTGAATGTGGACATTTTTGACTGACCAACACTCTATCATGAACAATAAGGTCGGTCTAACCACCACTCTGTAAAATTTACCTTTAAGCCTTGGCGACACATACTTATCGCACAATACGTCGGATGCGAGCCTCTATTTCATTTATTGTGCCCCAATACAATGAATACCATCATCAATCTCCCCATCTACTTGAATTATAGATCCATGATACTTGAAAGTACCTTTATGTCATGACCCAAATCACGGGCGTCGTGGTGGAACCTACACAATTCCTCTGGTAGGCGAACCAATTCCCAAAAACATTATTTAAGAAGATTTAAATAAAAGTGCGAAAACGAACAAATACAATATTAGAGAAACTCATTTAAACATAATGAAATAACAGATTCGTACATCGAACTTTCATTCTCAAAACCTGGTCTGGCTTATACAAGGACACTGAGATACAATGCCTGAATGCGGAATACAACAATACTGCTTGAATGAAGGGAACATATTACATAAGATAGAAACCCAGGCCACTTGTCGCGCCCCATTTTCGACCCGCTCGGGTCAAAGAGCGGAGCACAGACATGTTCGGTGATTCACGAGGTTGGTTGCATTGTCCTCCTTTGATTCCTGAGTGGCGCATGCTTTGACGAATGACTGACTCAGTCATTTTGCTGAAGGATCGGGCTTTTGATCTCGTGAAGTAGGGATGTTCCGCCAGTTTTAGTCAACGCAAATCAACCTTTGGGAAAAATAATCTAAGCAAAATAAACCTTCTAAAAATGAAGAAAACCAAGTTAGTATAGGGCGAGTAATTATTGCTTCAAATAATATGCACAGAGTGAAAAAGCAGGAGAAAATAACAAAATGATTGTATGGCAATTAAATGCGCATCCTAATATGCATAGGGGCCTCTCTTATGCCAGAGGTGAGCCTAAACGCCAGATATGCGGGATTACGACAGGTTTGATCCAAGCTGCTAAACTGCAATGCTTTGTCGGAAATGAGACAAAATGAATGTACATTTTCCAATTTCAGCATGTCATGATTAGTCTTGGATTAGTCTATCCTTATCACACTACACTTAATATGCTGATTGGTCGTTGGGTTGTGAGACCCGTTGACAATTTTGGTAGATTTCTTAATTGTGGAGTCGATACCAATGATCGACCCACCTAAGGTGTATGTATGCATGACTTAAAATAAAGGGTGGTATAGCTCTATCCTAAATTTTCTAAGATTTGGCTGACTAGACTCAAGGTTCCCGAGCGGACTACTCGAGTGAGGAGGCTACGCGGCCAACCGGATGGTCCGGACGCTCCGCGCATATACCAACTCTCCTAAAAATTTGGAAATTTGAAAGAAATTTGCGGGTGCGCAAAACACACCTCGTGTGTAATGTGTGATAGTGTCAATTTTCCAGAGTGGAAGAAATATGAGCGAAATGCCAATTTAAGGAAAGCAGTAAAACAATATAGCAATTAAAGCAGTTATGCATACAAAATTTCAACAGAAAATAATTAAAAACAATAGATCAAATAAGGAGCAATATAAAGCAAAATAATGATTAACCTGAACTTGTTATGGTTAAGAACCTGAATATCCCCAGCGGAGTCGCCATGCTGTCGCGCCCAATTTTCGACCCGCTCGGGTCAAAGAGCGGAGCACAGACGTGTTCGGTGATTCCTGGGTAAAAGGGTTGAGGAGTCGTCACCTAATTATTTTTACGGTGAATTAGGACACCTAAATATTAAACTAAATGCTGCAATGTAACTCCAATTTTAAGGTCTGCGAAACTAGTGAGATTCTAGGTAAGGGTTCTTTATTATCCTAAAGGGAAGGGGTTAGGCATCCTTTAAGATCCGCTAACTTGCGGTTATCCGGTCAAACTCAGGTTAATTATTACTAGAAAAAATACATGTTTGAAGTATGAAGTTAAAGATGTTTGCAAATAATTAATGAAAGAGATGCATTTTGTACATGTATGCATTCGAATGACATAAAAAGAAAGATACATGTAAAGTTTTGGAAAATATGCATTTGTGACAATAAATTATTTATAATGCCAAAGAAGTAAAATTTTGGGAATCATTGAATTGTAAATTGACAAAAGATAAACTTATTCGGAATGATTAATAAAGCAAATAAAAGATGACAAAAGTTATTTTGAAAATCTTGAATACGCGTGACGAGCCTAAAATAAATAACTAGCGGAGGGTTTCTAAGTTTGAATTTAATCGAGCCTACAAATAAATAAGCTAGCGACGGGTTTCAAATCTTAAACTACCCTATGAATTAATCCTAAGTTTGCCTATTCTAAGCATTTCAATAGTTACATAAGTGCGATAAATAATATTATAATACAAAGCGGGATAAAAGCTGAATTAAAAAAAGTAAATAAAATAAATAAACTCTGAGGGAACATCTGCCTTTATTTACTTTATTCCCTGCAAGCTGTCAAGAACAAACGGTTAAAAGCAGTTAAATACAAATAACTTCATATCCGCATCCAAAACAATGAGTGTTTAGGTCACGGAGGGCTCAGACTTAAATTTTGAAAAGACCATTCCAATCACGTCGTGGCTGCAAACATATGACTAATGTGGTTATTTTGATTGCCTCGCCTACTAAACTTGTTGGTTATTTTAGTCACCTCGCCTACTACACATGTTGATCTCGGATGAAATAAAGGTTTAAGCCTCATCCTTGCCCAGAAGTTATATTTCCGTCTTTACAACTGTGGAGGCCTCAAAATCGACGGATAGTTTTCATCGGCCAGTGTAGTATCGTGTTCAAATCAGCGAAATTAAATTAAAGCAGGAAGCAGTGAACAACGAGCGATGGCGATGAACGATAAGCGATAAGCTTGATAAGCATTACGCATAAAAAATGAGGCAATTCCCGAGAAGACGGGATATTTAGTAAAAATAGTAAAACAGTAAATATCCGTCGCCCGGATGTTTAACCCAGTGAACAGAAAAACAGAGAAACGAAAGAAGTAAATAAAGGCAGATGAAATAGTGAGTTAATTCTGAAAACAGACCCGAATGAACAGTGACCCGAATGAAACAGTGAGTTAATTCTGAAAAACAGACCCGGAACAGTGAATCGGTGACCCGAATGAAATCAGAAATTCAGATTTTTAGATAACCAGCAACAGATATGAAAAAATGCCATAATCTGGAAATATACCAAAACCGGGTCGACCCGACCCGAATCAGATGCCAACCCAAATCAGATATTTTCGACAATTTCAGATAACCAACATACAAAAATATGAAATGCAAGAATTCTGGAAATAATACCCGAACCGGATCACAACTGCAACCCGAAATCGAATATTTTTGCCAATTTCAGATAACCAACGTACAAGATACAAAATGCAATAATTCTGAAAAATATCCAAATCGAATTCGACCGGTCGGTGTGACCCGACCCGAATCAGTGATTCAAACCCGAAATCAGATTTCAGCACCAATTTCAGATAACCAACAAATAAGATACGAAATGCAAAAATTCTGGAAATATCCAAATCGGGTTGACCCAACTCGGGTCAGTGATCCGACCCGAATCAGTGATCCAAACCCGAATCAGATTTCAACACCAATTTCAGATAACCAACATACAAGATACAAAATGCAATAATTCTGAAAATATTACCCAAACCGGGTCGACCCGACCCAGATCAGAAATGCAACTCGAAATCGAATATTTTTATCAATTTCAGATAACCAACATACAAAAATATGAAATGCAAGAATTCTGGAAATAATACCCGAACCGGGTCGACCCGACCTGGGTCAGTGACCCGACCCGAACGTACCCAAATCGGAGATGCAAAAACAGTGGAGAACAAACCGTTTCGGACATAATTCTTGAACAACAAGGGAGGAAAAATGTTTGAAATCAAGAACATAACCAAAATTCTTTTATATCCCAATCGGACCTCCGAAAATCTTTAGGTTTTCTTTCTTTTCTCTCCCTCTTTTTTTTCCTTTGAAGAACACAAGGGGGTTTTATAGCCCCATTTTCCCCCTAAAATCGAGCTTAAATTCAAAATAAAGGGCCCAAAACAATGATTTTGGAACGGGTTTTTAGGGGTATGGGTCGCGGTGAGAGGTGATGGGTTGGTGGTGTCAGGCGGCGGTGTTGGCGAGTGGTGGTGTCAGGTGTAGGGTCTTGGCAGCGTAGGGGGTTAGGGTGCGGCGATGTAGGGGATAGGGGTGTAGGGGTGGCGGCGATTGGGTGTTAGGGTTTTAGGTTATTATTTTTTTTATTTTTGGGGTTTGTTTTGTTTTAAAGGGGTAAGGGGAATGGGTCGGGTGAGTCGGGTTGGGCTTATCGGGTTGGGGCAGACGGGTTTTGGGTTTGGGAGATTTGGGCTGAGGGGTGAATGTGAATTGGGTTTGGCCGATTGGGCCTTTGTGTTGGTGGATTTGGGTTGGGGTATAAGGGAATTTAATTGGGGAGTTTGATTTGGGCTGCGGAAATGGGGGTCCATTTGGGATGGGGTAATGGTTTGGTTAGGGAATTAGTTTGGGTAGGAATTGTTTTGGGTTGGAAAAATAAAATGGGTTATGGATTTAAAAATATAAGAAGGGGTTTAATATTAAAACATATTTTGTTTTGTAAAAGATGTGATTATTTACAATAACATAACGATGTGATACTAAAATATAATATTTGTGAAATATTTAATGCTTAAATAAAAATGTAAATGCGATGCAATTTTGCGAGAATAAAATAACATAGAATTTTCGGATAAAACTTATGATTATGATAAAGAATGCAAATGACAGTAAAAATGCGAATAATAATAATAATAAGAGAACAATAATATATATATATATATATACGCATGTATGTATATAGATTAAAATTGTTTTGAGGTGTTAAAAATATTTAAAATTGCAAATAAATTGGAAAAGACTGGACAAAATTGGGTGTCAACAGATGCCCCTCTTTGGCCGGAGACGATGAAAGAGTTTTCGGACAAAGAAGTTGACCCAGTAGCCAATTTTGTCCTGACCCTCGGGCTTTGAACGAGGAGTAGGGGTGCACTTGGTAGAAATAGAATCCCGAGGGGGAGAGAAGTTGAGAAGATGGTGCAGATTTCCAGAAATAATGCACCAGAGTCGAGTTATGATGACACTGGTTGCAGATGTGAGAATTTATTGGAAAAGAGCGGATCGACGTTCGAAGTAGGTCGTTTGACCCATTTGCCTCGTTTCGCCGTAAGAGATAGTTCCACATTGTGATGAAGTTCCTGCAAATAAAAACTCCTGCAAACTAAAGCTTAAGACAAAATTAGTGTATAACTGCTGAAAAAAATTGTAGAGAATATAACTTGGAAATACCCGCATTAGGAGGTGGGCGCCTGACTGAAATTAAAATACCCGCATTATAAGGGGGGCGCCTGACTGAAATTAAAATACCCGTAATATGAGGCGGGTGTTGTTTCGAAGACGTAGTTGTAATGTTGTTGATGTCGCTGCAATGATGTAAAAGATAGTTGTGCTGCCGTAACGTAGAGGAAGTTGTTGTAATCTTTGTAAAGTAATGCTTGTTGTCTTTGAAGGCGTCGTTTATGTATTTGTTGACGTCATTATAATGATGTTTATGACGTCGTTGTATGGACGTGTTGCGTTAAAGACATCATTGTGATGTTGTTGTTGCAAGAATGTAATGTTGTTGATGACGTCGTTGTATGGACATATTGTGTCGAAGACGTCGTCATATAGTCGTGTTGTGTAGACGTAATGCTGATGACATTGCTGTAATGCGATCTGCTGTAAGATGTAGCTGTTGTGCTGTCATAACGTTGATGACGTTGTTGTAATGTTATTTGATGCTGACATCGTTGTAATGCTGTTGATGTCGTTGTAATCTTTGTAAAAAGCGTTGTTGTCTTTGCGATGCTGTCGATGTATTTGTTGTAATGTTGTTTTGCTGTAGAAGATAATTGTCGTGCTGCCATAATGTCGATGACGTTGTTGTAATGTTGTTTTGCTGTAGAAGATAATTGTCGTGCTGCCATAACATCGATGACGTTATTGTAATGTTGTCTTGCTGTAGAAGATAATTGTCGTGCTGCCATAACGTCGATGACGTTATTGTAATGTTGTTTTGATGTAGAAGATAATTGTGTTGAAGGCGTCGTTGTTGTTGACGTCGTTGAGATGCGGTAAAAGATAGTCGAATTGATGAAGACGTCGTTGCCATTGACGTCGTTGAGATGCGGTAAAAGATAGTCGAATTGCTGAAGACGTCGTTGTCGTTGACGTCGTTGAGATGCGGTAAAAGATAGTCGAAGTGCTGAAATAACGTCGATGACATTGTTGTAATGTTGTTTGTTGTAAGAGATAGTTGTTGTGTTGCCGTAAAAGATAGTTGCTACGTTGAAGACGTCATTGTAATGTTGTTGACGTCGTTGAGATGCCGCAAAAGATAGTTGTTGCGCTGAAGACGTCATTGTAATGTTGTTGACGTCGTTGGAATGCTGTAAAAGATAGTTGATGTGCTGAAGACGTCATTGTAATATTGTTGACGCTGCTCGCACGCCGTAAAGATAGTCGTGGCGCCCTTGCCGCCAATCAATTTGTAATATGGTTTCACATTGTCTTTGAATCTTACGCTGATTCAAACTCATGTGGACCGTGAATTGAAATGTCACCCGTAAGAAAATATGATGCGACACCGCTTGTCGTCGTTTGATGTAAATGACGTTCTTGCCGTCGATTTCTTTGTAATAGATGGTTCCACTTCAGTTTGTTGTGTTTAGGCTCCCTGTGATTTGAAATAACATCATTGTGCAGACACAATGGTTGGGTCTCTGTAGGTCAAGACGATGTCTTTGTATAGACGCAAAATAGAAGCGTGATCCTTGCGGTGAGCTGTCATGCAGAAATTCTTTGTGAAGTTGATCATAAGTGATGTGGATTCCCTGCTTCTTTCAACCTGAAGAACCTGTACTCAAAGAAAAAAATTTGTGAGTTCGGGGGAGGGACGGTTGATTCGCGTTGACTTTGTAGCTTCTGCTCTTGATAGTTGCATGTCCTATCAAGGTGATTAGAAGGGTGCATTTTGTCATATGTGATATAAAGGAGAGAATATTTCCTAATGGTGGGACCGAAGCTGATTTAGGCCGCCTACGTATCCCCATGAGGGAATCAGGTCATGACGTAGTTCATTACAAGCAAAGGAGATTGTAAGGGTTTTTTTCTAAAATGGGACCGAAGCCAATGTGGCCGCCTACGTATCCCGCCGAGGGAATCAGATCATGACGTAGTTCATTAGCAAACAAGAAATTTGTAAGGATTTTCTAAAAATGGGACCGAAGCCGATGTGGCCGCCTACGTATCCCGCCAAGGGAATCAGGTCATAACGTAGTTCATGTTTACAAGTAAAAGGAACTTGGGGAAATTTGTGATCTAAAGAAACAGAACCCTTCGTGGGTTCTATGCGTATCCCGCCGAGGGAGCGCAACTTTTACAACATAGAAAAAGTATTACATAGAGAATAACTAATCTTAGATATGGTATCTCTTCACTGCATCTGCATTGATGGTTTTTGGCCATTCTATTCTGATAAGGTTGCCCCGGACAAACTGCGACCATCTGCTTTTCATCAATCAGTCTCTTCGTACATGATTCTGTATCCACTTGGCTTCGAAAGATATATCGTTGCCCCAGAAGAAAATGCTCAGACCAATGCTTTGTAATTATCAATCATCTTGATGTTTCATCCAAACCTGGCTTTGGCTTATGCCCCAGTTCTTCCGGTTGTGAGTCTTCCTTATATTCTTCGAAGTCTTGCTTGCTTGTTTCAAATGTGTCACACATTATCGACAGATTAGTTTGCATGATGGAAAAGAAAAGAAAATTATTAAACAAAACAGATTTTAAAATAGCAACATCAATGCAGATTTGTCTTTTTAAGCTTTCAAAAGGTAGAGGTAAAACATATTAGATGCACATATGTGATTCAGGCCTCAATCTGAATCGCATTGTTTCATTAAATATTGATGCAGTTAACTAGTTTCCGGGAGTAACAAGGCCAGGGCACAAGTCCAATTTTTCCAAAACATCTCCTTGCTCTGTATCCCACATGGTTGAGCCTCTAGCGTGATCATTGAGAATCACATTGCATTTTGCTTCTTCTTCAGTAATGAAAATCTTTGGAATCCCTTCACGAGGTTGGTTGCATTGTCCTCCTTTGATTCCTGAGTGGCGCATGCTTTGACGAATGACTGACTCAGTCATTTTGCTGAAGGATCGGGCTTTTGATCTCGTGAAGTAGGGATGTTCCGCCAGTTTTAGTCAACGCAAATCAACCTTTGGGAAAAATAATCTAAGCAAAATAAACCTTCTAAAAATGAAAAAAACCAAGTTAGTATAGGGCGAGTAATTATTGCTTCAAATAATATGCACAGAGTGAAAAAGCAGGAGAAAATAACAAAATGATTGTATGGCAATTAAATGCGCATCCTAATATGCATAGGGGCCTCTCTTATGCCAGAGGTGAGCCTAAACGCCAGATATGCGGGATTACGACAGGTTTGATCCAAGCTGCTAAACTGCAATGCTTTGTCGGAAATGAGACAAAATGAATGTACATTTTCCAATTTCAGCATGTCATGATTAGTCTTGGATTAGTCTATCCTTATCACACTACACTTAATATGCTGATTGGTCGTTGGGTTGTGAGACCCGTTGACAATTTTGGTAGATTTCTTAATTGTGGAGTCGATACCAATGATCGACCCACCTAAGGTGTATGTATGCATGACTTAAAATAAAGGGTGGTATAGCTCTATCCTAAATTTTCTAAGATTTGGCTGACTAGACTCAAGGTTCCCGAGCGGACTACTCGAGTGAGGAGGCTACGCGGCCAACCGGATGGTCCGGACGCTCCGCGCATATACCAACTCTCCTAAAAATTTGGAAATTTGAAAGAAATTTGCGGGTGCGCAAAACACACCTCGCGTGTAATGTGTGATAGTGTCAATTTTCCAGAGTGGAAGAAATATGAGCGAAATGCCAATTTAAGGAAAGCAGTAAAACAATATAGCAATTAAAGCAGTTATGCATACAAAATTTCAACAGAAAATAATTAAAAACAATAGATCAAATAAGGAGCAATATAAAGCAAAATAATGATTAACCTGAACTTGTTATGGTTAAGAACCTGAATATCCCCAGCGGAGTCGCCATGCTGTCGCGCCCAATTTTCGACCGCCGTCAAAGAGCGAGCACAGGCGTGTTCGGTGATTCTGGGTAAAAAGGGTTGAGGAGTCGTCACCTAATTATTTTTACGGTGAATTAGGACACCTAAATATTAAACTAAGTGCTGCAATGTAACTCCAATTTTAAGGTCTGTGAAACTAATGAGATTCTAGGTAAGGGTTCTTTATTATCCTAAAGGGAAGGGGTTAGGCATCCTTTAAGATCCGCTAACTTGCGGTTATCAGTCAAACTCAGGTTAATTATTACTAGAAAAAATACATGTTTGAAGTATGAAGTTAAAGATGTTTGCAAATAATTAATGAAAGAGATGCATTTTGTACATGTATGCATTCGAATGACATAAAAAGAAAGATACATGTAAAGTTTTGGAAAATATGCATTTGTGACAATAAATTATTTATAATGCCAAAGAAGTAAAATTTTGGGAATCATTGAATTGTAAATTGACAAAAGATAAACTTATTCGGAATGATTAATAAAGCAAATAAAAGATGACAAAAGTTATTTTGAAAATCTTGAATACGCGTGACGAGCCTAAAATAAATAACTAGCGGAGGATTTCTAAGTTTGAATTTAATCGAGCCTACAAATAAATAAGCTAGCGACGGGTTTCAAATCTTAAACTACCCTATGAATTAATCATAAGTTTGCCTATTCTAAGCATTTCAATAGTTACATAAGTGCGATAAATAATATTACAATACAAAGCGGGATAAAAGCTGAATTAAAGAAAGTAAATAAAATAAATAAACTCTGAGGGAACATCTGCCTTTATTTACTTTATTCCCTGCAAGCTGTCAAGAACAAACGGTTAAAAGCAGTTAAATACAAATAACTTCATATCCGCATCCAAAACAATGAGTGTTTTGGTCACGGAGGGCTCAGACTTAAATTTTGAAAAGACCATTCCAATCACGTCGTGGCTGCAAACATATGACTAATGTGGTTATTTTGATTGCCTCGCCTACTAAACGTGTTGGTCTCTCGGATGAAAAGAAAAGATCACTATAATCACGCCGTGGCTGCGAATATATAACTTGTTGGTTATTTTAGTCACCTCGCCTACTACACATGTTGATCTCAGATGAAATAAAGGTTTAAGCCTCATCCTTGCCCAGAAGTTATATTTCCGTCTTTACAACTGTGGAGGCCTCAAAATCGACGGATAGTTTTCATCGGCCAGTGTAGTATCGTGTTCAAATCAGCGAAATTAAATTAAAGCAGGAAGCAGTGAACAACGAGCAGTAAGCAGTGAACAGTAAACAGTAAGCATTACGCAGAAAAAATGAGGCAATTCCCGAGAAGACGGGATGTTTAGTAAAAATAGTAAAACAGTAAATATCCGTCGCCCGGATGTTTAACCCAGTGAACAGAAAAACAGAGAAACGAAAGAAATAAATAAAGGCAGATGAAATAGTGAGTTAATTCTGAAAACAGACCCGAATGAACAGTGACCCGAATGAAACAGTGAGTTAATTCTGAAAAACAGACCCGGAACAGTGAATCGATGACCCGAATGAAATCAGAAATTCAGATTTTTACATAACCAGCAACAGATATGAAAAAATTCCATAATCTGGAAATATACCAAAACCGGGTCGACCCGACCCGAATCAGATGCCAACCCAAATCAGATATTTTCAACAATTTCAGATAACCAACATACAAAAATATGAAATGCAAGAATTCTGAAAATAATACCCGAACCGGGTCGACCCGACCCGGGTCAGTGACCCGACCCGGATCACAAATGCAACCCGAAATCGAATATTTTCGCCAAATTCAGATAACCAACATACAAGATACAAAATGCAATAATTCTGAAAAATATCCAAATCGGGTCGACCCGGGTCGGGTCGGGAATCAGTGATTCAAACCCGAAATCAGATTTCAGCACCAATTTCAGATAACCAACAAATAAGATACGAAATGCAAGAATTCTGGAAATATCCAAATCGGGTCGACCCGACTCGGGTCAGTGACCCGACCCGAATCAGTGATCCAAACCCGAATCAGATTTCAACACCAATTTCAGATAACCAACATACAAGATACAAAATGCAATAATTCTGAAAATATTACCCAAACCGGGTCGACCCGACCCGGATCAGAAATGCAACCCGAAATCGAATATTTTTACCAATTTCAGATAACCAACATACAAAAATATGAAATGCAAGAATTCTGAAAATAATACCCGAACTGGGTCGACCCGACCCGGGTCAGTGACCCGACCCGAACGTACCCGAATCGGAGATGCAAACACAGTGGAGAACAAACCTTTTCGGACTTAATTCTTGAACAACAAGGGAGGAAAAATGTTTGAAATCAAGAACACAACCAAAAATCTTTTATATCCCAATCGGACCTTCGAAAATCTTTAGGTTTTCTTTCTTTTCTCCCCCTCTTTTTTTTTCCTTTGAAGAACACAAGGGGTTTTTTTAGCCCCATTTCCCCCCTAAAACCGAGCTTAAATTCAAAATAAAGGGCCCAAAAACAATGATTTTGGAACGAGTTTTTAGGGGTATGGGTCGCGGTGAGAGGTGATGGGTTGGTGGTGTCAGGCGGCGGTGTTGGCGAGTGGTGGTGTCAGGTGTAGGGTGCGGCGACGTAGGGGGTTAGGGGTGCGACGATGTAGGGGATAGGGGTGTAGGGGTGGCGGCGATTGGGTGTTAGGGTTTTAGGTTATTATTTTTATTTTTGGGGTTTGTTTTGGTTTAAAGGGGTAAGGGAATGGGTCGGGTGAGTCGGGTTGGGCTTGTCGGGTTGGGGCCGACGGGTATTGGGTTTGGGAGATTTGGGCTGAGGGGTGAAGGTGAATTGGGTTTGGCCGATTGGGCCTTTGTGTTGGGGGATTTGGGGTGGGGTATAAGGGGATTTAATTGGGCAGTTTGATTTGAGTCATGCGGAAATGGGGTCCGTTTGAAATTTGGGGTAATGGTTTGGTTAGGGAATTAGTTTGGGTAGGAATTGTTTTGGGTTGGAAAAATAAAATGGGTTATGGATTTAAAAATATAAGAAGGGGCTTAATATTAAAACATATTTTGTTTTGTAAAAGATGTGATTATTTAAAATAACATAACGATGTGATAATAAAATATAATATTTGCGAAATATTTAATGCTTAAATAAAAATGTAAATGCGATGCAATTTTGCGAGAATAAAATAACATAGAATTTTTGGATAAAACTTATGATTATGATAAAGAATGCAAATGACAGTAAAAACGCGAATAATAATAATAATATATATATATATATAGATTAAAATTGTTTTGAGGTGTTAAAAATATTTAAAATTGCAAATAAATTGGAAAAAACTGGACAAAATTGGGTGTCAACACCACTGAATAGAGTAGTTTGCCCCAGCTTCCTGTGCTCCAAACTACAACATGTTAGACTGAATGCCTTTATCCAAGAAAATATGTGGCAAGCGTATCATGAGTACACAATGTACCCTCGTAGACATCATAGGCCGACAACGACGGAAGCTACGTAATTAGAGATACAGATCAAGTTGGCACACAATGAACCTATCACTAGCAATTGAATAAATATACCAAATTATGTCGAGACACTATAGTTCATATAATTAGCAGGCCAACCTATTCTCTCAAGGATCCACGAAATAAGTGGACTTCAAACCCCGGGGACAACAAATTCCCTATTGACATACAATCATACCAAGTTATACAAGTCACACAGCTATCAACACAAGTAAGTCAAAGAACATTCAATCACATATAATTCATAAGTTCTAGGTGTTCCCTAATTTCACATATAGGCTTAAATAATCCAGACACCTATTGGACCTTCCTATATCAGTTTGACAACGCACGTAAGTTAGATTCACCGAATCTTACCCCGCCATTTATATTTTCCACCTTATAGTCCTTAGAATGAGAGTCGCATTGTTCACAATTATTACTATTGGACTCAACCTAAGTAAAACCAATACCACTTATAAACAGAGCATCATTTAATGTATTAAATTTCTTACCACATATAGCAAGTATGTTCTTATTCATTAATTTTCACTAACTAGGCAACCAGTACCTATCAGGGCACCCTCTAAGCAAGACCACATCGCAATGACACAACAATTATGCTCACAAACATGCCAGACTCGTTATCAACTAACACGATCACCATTTAAACAAATACAAACTATTAGGTTCACTAATATAGTTACGACCAATAGCAAGTGCCCACATTCAATGGAATCTATCCACAAAACTAATCTACATAGAGCAACCATTTAGGACCATCACATAGATCCACATAATCAACCAATCCATGACAAATCACCAAACTAAGTCACGTTATCACACAAAAAGATATCAATGTATGGAATAAATGCATGAGTGAAGATGTATTACATATGCAAGATACCTTTCTCAACCTGTTATACAGTACGTCAAAATTTTATTATGATTCGTACACCCATGGGGGACCCGCAAAGTCCATATACCGATCCTATCCAGCCGGAATTTCACACACAAATCTGATTAGAGCCCAAGACTCATTGTCGAGCCTTATCATATTGCAGGCATGCAACTCTGCTCCCCGCGTATCAACATCATCTCAATATACCATAATCTCATTGTATTCTTATCTTTCCAACCTCTTGGACCCACATCATATCTATACCACTCTCATACCAATATCGTAGAATTATGAGTGTATGAATGCAAATGATAAAATAAGGCAAGATATCATGATATAATGAGATGCAATCAAGTATAGAGATGACATGTCACATGCTTTTACGATTCAACAACACATTTACATAATCCAAGTAAGAATCAAGATATCATATCGAAAGCATGTGTGATGAGTAAACAAATAATAGCAAATATGGCGACAAGCCCACATATGGCGACAAACCTAAATAAGCAGTAGTCGAAACCAGCACAAGGTTGATTCCACAAATCCTCCATCAACACAGTTCAACGCCAGTACTCACTCAAACGTTCATCACAATAGGCTGAGTGGGACCCCCAAACACGCCCAATACCCCCTCAATATTTATAACTAAATACGCACTTCTATCGAAGTCTCAAAAAACTAAACTGTAGCCTACCTCAATGTCGAGCAGGAACCACGAATGGTCAATTCTCAATGCTCGTTTCTGACTCTTCGGGACTCCTCGTAGTGAACTTAGTCTAACACAAAGGTGCTATACATTATTATCAAACACAAGCACACAAAAGGACTTAGTCCTCAACCAAACATAAGACACCTAAACCCCTATTCCGGGCCCACAGTGCCAAGTTTCAAAATTTCTTACTCAAAAGGGATTTAAACGCGGTTACTAGATATAACCCAAAATTAATTTAGAAAACAACTTCATTTAGACCTTCAATTTTATATTTCTATGAAAATCCCAATATACGACCCTAGGTTCTTCCCTAATTTAAGAAAAGGTGGAGAAACTAGCTTTTATCCATTCCTTTTACATCATGAACTCTTGATTCTACCGTTTTCAACTATCAAAGGATCTTCAATTTATTTTCCCATCACATGTTTTACCCCAAACACTATAAACATAGAATGACAACCATAGGGGAAGAAAGGATTACCTTTCATGTAAGACTTTTTGGCAAAATGGACATGGAGGCTCTTTAGGTCAGCTCCCAATTTGAGACAACCACTTTTGGGGAAATGAAATAATTTAGGGCTTTTAAAAGGCTGACAAATAATTCTTCCACTGCGACGGACTTAATTTCGCTGGCACGGATGTGATGTGATGGAGGATGGGGCCGCTGAAGCAGAGACATTTAACATCTCATCCAGCGCCGGGGTGGAATATGCTTTGTTGGAGCGGAAACGATCCCGTAGGGGTGGAAAATGGCTCTTTCAGCCACACTTTACTTTGATCAATCTTCTTTCAAATTTGGAGGAGTTACTTGACTCATGATTCTTATTAGTAATGTCATTAGTGAATGCCCATAGGAGAGTTATAACCAGAAATTGGGTGGAAAGTTCATAACAACTGAATGGGTTGTTACACTTTCTTTACTTGTGCACTGATCTTCACTTCCACCTCCGCCTCTTGTGTTACGTCATTGAAGTTGTACTCCAAATACTTTATCTTAGTCCTAGCTAAACATAAACTCATTAGACTCTAGAGTATGTCGTCAAACATCCAGCCTATCATTAACTTCATCGCGCATCTCGTCGATCAATACTATGTCATCTATGAATAACATACATCACAATACCTCTCCTTGAATATGTCGTGTCAATTCATCCATCACTAAGGCGAATATGAATGGATTAAGGGCTGATCCCTGGTGCAGCCTATTACGATCGGGAAGTATTCTAAGTCAACCCCTACTGTTCTAACTCAAGTCTAAGTTCCATCGTACATGTCCTTAGTTGCCCTAATGTAAGCCACAAGTACACTTTTAGACTCAAAACACCGGCAAATGACCTTTCTAGGGACTTTAACGTACGACTTTTTCAGGTCAATGAACACCATGTATAAGTTTCTCTTCCAATCCCTATATTGTTCCAATAATCTCCTTACAAGATGAATGGTTTCTATAGTTGATCGCTCCGGCATGAATGCAAATTGATTCTCGAAGACAGACACACCCCTCATTATCCTCATCTCGATCACTCTTCCAAATTTTCATAGTATGGCTTAGTAAAATATCACTTGTGTTCTTGTACAATGGAACCATTGTACTCTACCTCTATTCTTCTGGAATTTTAGCCATCCTGAAAATGACATTGAACAACCTGATCAGCACTCCATATCTGCCTCACCTGCATTCTTCCAAAAATCAATCGGGATCTCATCTGGTCTTGTCACTCTTCCCGTCCTTATCTTACGAATAACCCCTTCACCTCTGCAACCTTTATGCACCTATAATACCTAAAATCTCTATGACTCCCAGAGTGTATTAACTCCCCAACATGATATATATTTCTCCTTCTTCATTCAAGAGCTTATGAAAGTATGTTTGTCATCTCCGTCTAATGTGTGCCTCTTCTACCAATACATCGCCATTCTCGTCCTTGATGCACTTCACTTGGTCCAGATCGTGGGCCTTTATTTCTCTTGCCTTGGTGAGCCTATACAACTTCTTATCTGATTCTTTACGCTCGAGCTCTTCATACAAGTGCTCAAAAACTACCGTTTTAACCATCGTGACCGCTAGTTTGGTTTCTTTTCATCGTCTTTCACCTCTCCCTATTCCTCCGCTTATCCTCCTCGTTTAAGCTTTCCACTAAATACACATAGGCAACCTTCTTGACTTCCACTTTTCCTTGGACATATCCATTCCACCACCAATCTCCTTTATGCCTACCTGGATTATCCCTCGAGACTCATAACACCTCTCTAGCTGCTTCTCTGATGCAATAAGTTGTCCTAGTCCACATACTATATGTGTCCCCACTGCTCCCTCAAGCTCCATACCCACCAACTTCTCCTCAATCTCTCAGGCTTTGGCCTCAGTCAGGACTTCTCATCTGACGATTGATCGATCATAAACGACTTTCTTCTTCTTCCTTCTCTTAATATCTAAATTCATTAACCAAACCTATGTGAGTTGTAAGATTCTCACGCGTGATGACCCTGCAATCCTTGCATAAAAGTTAACACACGTAAAAATAAGAAGAGTCAAAATAATAAATAAATATATATATATACACACACACACACACACAAACTAAAAATTTGACCTAGCTGAAAATTTTGGCCATAATTCTTTTTACTTTTTTTTAAAGTTGAATTACGGAAATCATATTTGACCATAAAGTTTCGAGAAATTCTGTAATTCAACTTCAAGTTGAATTTCCATTTTTTTCCTTAAAAAATACTAAAATATTGTTTTCACTTTTTGAACTCCAAATCATTCATAAAAATTCGTAAACAACTCTAATGTGTATTCATGGTCAAACACGACCATTTTTCACTTTAAAAACAAAAATTACTTTGATCTAAATTTCACAATTTTTATGGCCAAACGCCCGTAATGGATCAAAATACTTCTAGTCCCATACTTAAGGGACTATGCCATCCGTCTCAAATTATTTGTCATGATTACTAAAAATAGTTTTGTCAAATTATTTGTCGTTTTAGAAGTTTAAGGTATAATTAATTATTTTTTCTCCATTTTACTCTTTATCATTAATGAAAATAACACATAAATAGAGTAAATATTTAATGGAGAGAAATTATAACTTAGACATAATAAGAGTAAAGTAGGTCAAATACTCCTTCTAATTAACTTTTCTTAAAAGGAGTATTTAGTTTTTTTTCCTTAAAAATGTACTCTACATAGCATAATAGTCAACAACTATGAATAGAGGTGGGCGTATATCGGTTTATATCGGGTTTGTATCCGAAAAATATGAACAGAATAAAAATCAGTTTTAAAAAAAAAATAGAATCCAACTTTTAAAAAAAAATGATATGTTCGGTTTATATCGCCGAACGTATCGGATTATATCGGTTTTTTCTACTGGACCGGGTCGGGGATTTTTTTATTTTTAAAAAAATTGAATTTCCAAAACTGAAATTGACATTCACACCTACACTGTCATGAAATTTTGAAGTTGAAATCTATTATGTATCGTGAGATGTTTACTAAAAAAAGGAAAATTAGAAACCGATTTGGGGGAAAATACAAATTGATTGGGAAAACGTACGTTTTTCTAAAAATTGGCGGTAAGACCGACCCCGTCTCGGAAAAATACCCAAAATCGGAAAACAAATAGGGTAAAACGGACATCCGAGCGCAGAGTTATGACCATTTAAAGTTTTACCAATTTACAACTACTTTCTCTCCCTACATTTTATGTCAATGCTTCCGTGATATGTTAATCAAGTTCATGTCGCATTCGACTTTCATAAAAGCTTCATAGATTGGCTTCAATGACTATGATTCAAAAGATAGTAGTAGTGTAAAATAAAAAATAAGATAAATTACATATTTAATTCGGTTTTTCAGTTCTTTTCGTATCCAAAATTAAAAAACCAAACCGAATCACTAAATCCTGATTCAGTTCGATTTTAAAAAAAAAAATTAACCAAATAAAAACCAAACCCAACAGCCGTTTGGGTTCGGTTTTTTCAATTCTCCGTGTCGCGCCCGTTTTTAACCCGACCCCGGTGAGAGGTCGAAAGCGGAGCACAACGTGTTCGGTGATTCCTAAGTATTGGATTGAGGAGTCGCCACCTAATTATTTTACGGTGAATTAGGACACCTAAATATTAAATAAATGTTGCAATGTAACTCCAATTTTAAGGTCTGCGAAACTAATGAGATTCTAGGTAAGGGTTCTTTATTATCCTAAAGGGAAGGGGTTAGGCATTCTTTAACATCCGCTAATTTGCGGTTATCCGATCAAACTCATGTTAATTATTGTATTAGGAAAAATGCAAGTTTTAAAATATAAACTTAAAATGATGTTGCAAGTATTTTAGGAAAATGATACATTTTATACAAGTATGCATTTGCATGATATTAAAGAAAAAAAGACATGTAAAAAGTATGCATTTGTGACAATTAATAGTAAGGAGAAAAACGAATTATTTATAATGCCAAAGAAGTAATTTTTGGAAATCATTTTTGAGTTGTACAATTAATAAAGTAAACAAAAGACGATCAACGATTGTTTTGAAAATTTTAAATATGCCTGATGAGCCAAAAATAAATAAACTAGCGAATGATTTCTATGTTTTAAACTACCCTATGAATTAATTCTAAGTTTGCCTATTCTAAGCATTTCAATAGTTACATAAGTGCGATAAATAATATTACAATACAGAGCGGGATAAAAGCTGAATTAAAGAAAGTAAATAAAATAAATAAACTCCGAGGAATATCTGCCTTTATTTACTTTATTCCCTGCAAGCTGCCAAGAACAAACGATTAGAAACAGTTAAATACAAATAACTTCGGATCCGCATCCAAAACAATGAGTGTTTTGGTCACGGAGGGCTCAGACTTAAATTTTGAAAAGACCATTCCAATCACGTCGTGGCTGCAAACGTATGACTCGGTAGTTATTTTGATTGCCTCGCCTACTAAACGTATTGGTCTCTCGGATGAAAAGAAAAGATCATTATAATCACGTCGTGGCTGCGAACATATAACTTGTTGGTTATTTTAGTCGCCTCGCCTACTAAACATGTTGATCCCTCGGATGAAATAAAAAGGTTTAAGCCTCATCCTTGCCCAGAAGTTATATTCTCCGTCTTTACAACTGTGGAGGCCTCAAAATCGACAGATATTTTTCATCGGCCACGTGTAATATCGTGTTCAAATCAGCGAAATTAAATCGGAATAGTAAGCAGTAGGCAAAAAAAACAGGGAGGCAATTCCCGAGAAGACGGAATGTTTAGTAAAAAATAGTAAAACAGTAAATATATGTTGCCCGGATGTTTAACCCAGTGAACAGAAAACAGAGAAATGAAAGAAGTAAATAAATGCAGATGAAACAGTGAGTTAATTCTGAAAACAGACCCGGATGAATAGTGACCCGAATGAAACAGTGAATTAATTCTGAAAAAAACAGACCTGGAATAGTGACCAGAACCGAAATCAAAAAATTTAAATTTTTCAGATAACCAACAACAGATAAAAAAATGCCATAATCTGGAAAATACCAAAACCGGGTCGACCCGACCCGAATCAGAGATTCAAACCTGAAATCAAATATTTTCACCAATTCAGATAACCAACATACAAGATACGAAATGCAAGAATTCTAAAAAAAATCCAAATCGGGTCGACCCGACCCGGGGTCAGTGACCCGACCCGTATTAAATATCAAACCCGAAATCAAATATTTTTACCAATTTCAGACAACAAATATGCAAAAATATGAAATGCAAGAATTCTGGAAATATTACCCAAACCGGGTCGACCCGACCCGAATCAGATACTCAACCCGAAATCAGATCTTTTCGCCAATTTCAGATAACCAACATACATAAATATGAAATGCAAGAATTCTGGAAATATTACCCAAATCGGGTCGACCCGACCCGAATCAGATATTCAACCCGAAATCAGATATTTTCGCCAATTTCAGATAACCAATATACAAAAATATGAAATGCAAGAATTCTGGAAATATTACCCAAACCGGGTCAGTGACCCGACCCGAATCAGATACTCAACCCGAAATCAAATCTTTTCGCCAATTTCAGATAACCAACATACAAAAATATGAAATGCAAGAATTCTGAAAATATTACCCAAATCGGGTCGACCCGACCAGAATCAGATACTCAACCCGAAATTAGATATTTTCGCCAATTTCAGATAACCAACATACAAAAATATGAAATGCAAGAATTCTGGAAATATTACCCAAATCGGGTCGACCCGACCCGGGTCAGTGACCCGACCCGAATCAGATACTCAACCCAAAATCATATATTTTTGCCAATTTCAGATAACCAACATACAAAAATATGAAATGCAAGAATTCTGGAAATATTATCCGACCCGGGTCAGTGACCCGACCCGAACATACCCGAATCGGAGAATCAAAAACAGTGGAGAACAAACCTTTTCGGACTTAATTCTTGAATAACAAGGAAGGCAAATCTTTGAAATCAAGAACACAACCAAATATTTTATATGGAATCGGACCTCCGAAAAATCCTCCCTTTTGTAGAACAAAAATGGGGGTATTTATAGATACTCACCCCGACGTTCACCCCCACCCATACCCCTTACAAAGTCGAATTCGAATTTCAAAATAAAGGGGGAACAAAATCTTATTTTTGGGGCAATTTCTTGGGGCGTGTGTTGCGGTGAGAGGTGATGGGGTTGGTGGAGTCAGGCGGCGGTGTCGGCGATTGGTGGTGTCAAGCGTAGGGTGCGGCGACGTGGCGGGTAGGGGTGTAGGGTGGCGGCGATTGGGAGGGTTAGGGGTGTTAGGTTTTTGATTTTGGGGTTTTTGGGGTTTTTTTTTGTTTTGTTTTGGTTTAAAGGGGAATTGGTATTGGGCTTCTGGGTGGACCGATTGGGCCTGGTCTTGGGCTCTTTGGGTTTGGCTTATTTGGGCTTTAGTTTAGGGGAATGAAAATGTGGTGTTGATTTATTTTGGGTGAGGGGAGATTAAATGGGTTGGGCAAAGGGGTTGTGGGCAGAGAGTTTGTGGGGAATTAAAGGGAAATGAGTTTAGGGAATAAGGGTGTTAGGCTTTGGTAAGGGAATTTTGGGTGGGTTGATATTTGTTTAGATAGAAATTGTTTTTGGGTTGGGGAATAAATGGGTGATGGGTTGGACTTGGACGAAATGAGTTTTAGTTTGGGTAGAAATTATTTTGGGTTGGGAAAATGAAAATGGGTTATGAATTAAAAAATATAAAAGGGGTTTAATATTAAAAATGTATTGAAGAAAAAATGTAAATTATTTAAATAACAACATAACGATGTGATAATAATAAAAATATAATATTTGCGAAATGTTTAATGCTATAAAAATGGAAATGCGATGCAATTTTGCGAGAATAAAATAACATAGCATTTTCGGATAAAACTCATGATTATGATAAAAATGCAAATGATATTAAAAAATGTGAATAATAATAATAATAAGAGAATAATAATAATAATAATAATAATATATATATATATATATATATATATATATATATATATGCATGTATGTATATAGATTAAAATTATTTTAAAATGTTAAAAAATATTTAAAATTGCAAATAAATTAGAAAAGACGGGACAAAATTGGGTGTCAACAGATGCCCCTTCTTTAGCCAGAGACGATGAAAGAGTTTTCGGACAAAGAAGTTGACCTAGTAGCCAATTTTGTCCTGACCCTCGGGCTTTGAATGAGGAGTAGGGGTGCACTGGTAGAAATCGAATACGGCGGGGGAGAGAAGTTGTAAAAGATGGTGCAGATTCCAGAAATAATGCCCCAGTGTCGAGTTATGATGACACTGGTTGCAGATGTGAAAACTTATTGGGGAAGAGCGGAACGACGTTCGAGGTAGGCTGCTGACCAAGATTGCCTCAGTTCGCCGTAAGAGATAGTTCCACGTTGTGATGAAGTTCCTGCAAATTAAAGCTCCTGCAAACTAACGCTCCATGCAAACTACAACTCAAGATAAAATTAGTGCATAATTGCTGAGACAAAAACATTAGAGAATGAGTACATAAAAAAATATGACCCTGTGAGTCGAAATGATGCCCTTGAACGAACGTAATACGATGACGTTGTTGTAAGGACGTAATAATGTCATCGTTGTAATGATGTTCATGACGTCGTTGTATGGATGTGTTGTGTTGAAGACATCATTGTGATATTGGTGTTGCAAGAATGTAATGTTATTGATGACGTCATTGTATGGACGTGTTGTGTCAAAGACGTCGTCATATAGTCGTGTTGTGTAGACATAATGCTGATGACGTTGTTGTAAATGCGATCTGCTGTAAGATGTAGCTGTTGTGCTGTCATAATATTGATGACGTTGTTGTAATGATGTTTGTTGATGACATCATTGTAATGTTGTTGATGTCGTTGTAATGCTGTAAAAGATAATTATTGCGCTGTCGTAACGTTGATGACGTTGTTGTAATGTTGTTTGTTGTAAGAGATAGTTGTTGCGCTGAAGACGGCGTTGTAATGATGTTGACGTTGTTGTAATGATAATGCTGATGACATCGTTGTAATATTGTTGATGTCATTGTAATGCTATAAAAGATAGTTGTTGTGCTGCAGTAATGTCGATGACGTTGTTGTAATGATGTTTGTTGTAATGATGTTTGCTGTAAGAGATAGATGTTGCGCTGAAGACGTCATTGTAATGTTGTAAAAGATAGTTGATGTGCTGCAGTAACGTCAATGACATTGTTGTAATGATGTTTGTTGTTGCAGTAACGTCGATGACGTTGTTGTAATGCTGTTGATGTCATTGTAATGCTGTAAAAGATAGTTATTGTGTTGTCGTAACAGATAGCTGCTGCGCTGAAGACGTCGCTGCAATGTTGTTGACGTCGTTGAGATGCTGTAAAAGATAGTTGTTGTGTTGCTGTAAAAGATAGTTGCTGCGTTGAAGACGTCATTGTAATGTTGTTGACGTCATTGAGATGCTGCAAAAGATAGTTGCTGCGCTGAAGACGTCATTGTAATATTGTTGACGTCGTTGGGATGCTGTAAAAGATAGTTGATGTGCTGAAGACGTCATTGTAATGATGTTGACGTCGTTGAGACGCTGTAAAAGATAGTCGTGACGTCCTTGCCGTCAATTTGCTATAATATGGTTCCACGTTGTGCTGAATCTTCTGTTGATTCAAACTCATGTGGACTGTGAATTGAAATGTCACCCAGACAAAAATATGATGCGACATCCTTGTCGTCGTTTGATGTAAATGACGTTCTTGCCGTCAGTTTGCTGTAATAGATGGTTCCACTTCAGTTTGTTGTGTTTAAGCTCCCTGTGATTTGAAATAACATCATTATGCAGACATAATGGTTGGGCCTCTGTAGGTCAAGACGATGTCTTTGTATAGATGCAAAATAGGAGCGTGATCCTTGCGATGAGCCGTCATGCAGAGATTCTTTGTGAAGTTGATCATAAGTGATGTGGCTTCCCTGCTTCTTTCAACCTGAAGAACCTGTACTCAAAGAAAAATTTGTGAGTTCGGGGGAGGGACGGTTGATTCGCGTTGACTTTGTAGCTTCTGCTCTTGATAGTTGCATGTCCCGCTGATTCGGACCTGTAGCCCCTGTATGGTTCCCAGTCTCGGCTAACCGTTAATGAAAACATTTGTTGAAAATAATTTGTTTATAAGAAAGTATACATATCAGTAAAAGTTCTTGTTGAATTCTAATGAAAATATTTGTTGAAAATAATTTGCTTATAAGAAAGTATGCATATTAGTAAAAAAAATCTTGTCAAACTCTAATGAAAATATTTGTTGAAAATAATTTGCTATGCATATATGTAAATGTCTGTCGAGCAGTGACATGCGGTGAAACAAAGCAAACGTCTTATCCAAGGTCCTTCTTCTGGCTGAAGACTTAGTTTGCCGATGCTTTTCCATGGTTATCGGCGTCCTCTGGTAGTGATCCCTTAAAAAAAATGCCCCAGTTTCCGATATGTGAGGATGATGAACTTTCGAACGGACAACCGAGTCTTGTGTGGGTTGCTTGTCTGTCCTATCAGGGTGATCAGATGAGTGCATTTTGTCATAATGTGAGATAAAGGAGAAAATATTTCCTAATGGTGGGACCGAAGCCGATTTAGGCCGCCTACGTATCCCCATGAGGGAATCAGGTCATAACGTAGTTCATTGCAAGCAAATGGGATTGTAAGGGATTTTCTAAAAGTGGGATCGAAGCTGATGTGGCCGCCTACGTATCCCGCCAAGGGAATCAGGTCATAACGTAGTTCATGTCCAAAAAAAATGCAATTTTTTGGGAAATTTTTGTCTTAAAGAGATGAAATTCTATGTGGGTTTTATGCGTGTCCCGCCGAGGGAGTGTAACTTTTACAACATAAAAAAAGTATTACATAGAAAAATAACAAATCTTAGATATGGTATCCGTTCATTGCATCTGCATTGATGGTTTTTTGTCATTCTATTCTGATAAAGTGGCCCCGGACAAACTGCGTCCATCTGCTTTTCATCAATCAGTCTCTTCGTACATGATTTTGTATCCACTTGGCTTCGAAAGATATATCGTTGCCCCAGTAGAAAATGGTCGTACCAATGCTTTGTAATTATCAACCATCTTGATGTTTCATCCAAACGTGGCTTAGGCTTATGCCCCAGTTCTTCCGGTTGTGAGTCTTCCTCATATTCTTCGAAGTCTTGTTCGTTGTTTGGGACTTTGTTTGCTTATTTCATTATATGTCACATATTATCGACAAATTTATTAGTTCGCATGATGAAAAAGAAAAGAAAATTATTAAACAAAATAGATTTTAAAATAGCAAAAGCAATGCAGATTTGTCTTTTTAAGCTTTCAAAAGGTGGAGGCAAAACACATTAAATGCATAGATGTGGTTCAGGCCTCAATCTGAATCGCATTGTTTCATTAAACATTAACGAAATTAACTAGTTTCCGGGAGTAACAAAGTCAGGGCACATGTCCAATCTTCCCAAAACATCTACTTGCTCTGCATCCCAAATGGTTGAGTCTTTAGCGTAATCATCGAGAATCACACTGCATCCTGCTTCCTCTTCAACAATGAAAAAAAACTTTTGAATCCCCCAACGAGGTTGGCTGCATTGTCCCCCTTTGATTCCTGAGTGACGCATGTTTTGACGAATGACTGACTCAGAGGCGGAACAGACTTTGGTAAATGAGCATCTCTCTTCCTTCGGAGATTGGTTGACAAGACTTTTTCAGGAAAAGATGGTGCCATGATCCGCGGCTTTGGAGGAAGTACTTCTACTACAAACGGTGCCCTCACTTGAACTGTAATCATAGGGGTGATAAAGGCCGATGATTCAACCCTTTTCTCTCTCCGGACTGGCACAATGGTCCCTTCCAAGTTGCGTTCTTCATCAACAGTAATCATGTTCACATTGGCATCGTCATGATTGGGCGAACGATTATTGTTTTCATTAGAGGAAGGTCCTTTCAGTTGGATAACTCCTTCTTTGATTAATGCCTCGATTTTGTTTCTGAGGGCGTAGCAATTTTCAGTGTCGTGTCCAGGGATTCCCGAGTGGTATGCACAATGCTTAGCCTCATCGTGCCATTTGGGAACAGGATTGGGGACATTTCCTGAGATGGGCTGGAGTATTCCTGCGATTTTTAGTCTTTCATATAACTGGGCTCGAGGTTCGGCTAAAGGTGTATAGGTTTTGGCTGACTTTCTTTCGTATTTTCTTGCGGTGCAGGTGCATTTGGTGCATGGACTTGTGGATGAGGTAAGTATGCGGGCTGATATTGTGGGGGATTCGGATAGGCGGGCGCTCGAGGCAGGCTATATATGGGATGGGTATGGTAGACATGGTAGGGAGCAGGTGAGTATTGATAATAAGGTTGAGGGCTTTGGGCGTATGGGCTATAATAGGAAAGCTGAGAACTTTGGTTGTTTTGATTGTAGTTGGGAGGTTGGGGTGATGGCATTTGGTAGGCTGACATTTGATTTGGCCTATGTTTCTGAACTGTCATGACATGGGATACTCCGTCTCTCTTCCTCTTAACTGCTCCCTCAAATGAGTCCGACTGAATTGTCTCACTCGTTGCTTGCAACGCTACAAAGTTTGTAATTCTTCCAGTTCTGATTCCCTCTTCTATGAAATCTCCCATCCTTACAACTTCAGAGAAACTTCGTCCTATGACGCTTATCATTCTTTCATAGTATGTTGCATCTTTCAAAGATTGTACAAAGAGAGCGGTCATCTCACTTTCCGCTATCGGTGGTTGAACTTTCTTTGCTTAGTCCTCCACTTCATGGCATACTCTCTGAAGGTCTCTGTGGATTTCTTTTCCAACTTCATCAGATAAAATCTGTCCAAGACTGTGTCAGTGTTGAACTTAAATCTGTCCACAAAATCTTGTGCCATCGTGCTCCAATTACGCCATTTTCGCGGGTTTTGGCTAGTGTACCAGTCGAGTGCTTCTCCTGTCAAACTCCTTACGAACAACTTCATTATGATAGCCTGGTCTTTACCTACCCCAATCAGTTTGTCACAGTACGATCTTAAATAAGCGTGAGGATTTCCCTTCAAGTCAAATTTTGGCACCTTGTATCCGACAGGAAATTTAATGTCGGGATGCATACACAGATCTTCATACTCGAGTCCTTCATGCCCCTTGCCGATTTGGATATTCTTGAATGCTTCTTTTAGGCTATGAATTTCTCTCGCCACACTTTCATCAGTTCTGATCCTTACCTGCCTCTCCATCTCTTCATATTGGCCAGTTTCCTGAAGAGCCATGTTTGGTGTTGCGGTAGTAAAAGGTTGGGCTTCCATTACATATATTGGCGGCACATACTGCTTGCTGTGATCAGCGATGTGTGCCATCAGTATGTGCTGGGTTGCCGGGTGATTTTGCGTGGAATGGGTGTTTTGGATGAGTGGGGTAATTTGGGTATGTGGAGTTGTGAAGGATGTCAGATCATTTTGTAGTGGGATTTGTTGTGGACTAGCTTGTGGGTTAGTGTGTTGTGGATTGGTTTTGCTTGGTGGCGAATTTTCGGGGAGGTTTTGGGGAAATGGCGATTCAGGAGATGAAAAAGTTCGCGGTGCAGTTGCATTCGTCCCTTGTTCAGGGAGTGGGGTATTGGCGCTAATGGACAAGTTGGTGAGATTTTGGAGCCGCTCTATCTCAGTCTGCATGGCTGCCATTTGTTGTAACAGTTGGGCGATGTATTTTTCTTGGACGGAAGCATTTCTATTTTCCGAAGCTTCTGGTTCATCTCTCGAAATAGCGATAAGTCCCATGCCGGTCTATTCGGATGCATCTGAATCAGTCATTTTGCTGAATGATCGGGCCTTTGATCTCATGAAGTAGGGGTGTTCCGCCAGTTTTAGTCAACGCAAATCAACCTCGGGAAAAAATAATTTAAGCAAAAATAACCTTCTGAAAAATGAAGACACCAAGTTAGTATAAGGCAGGCAATTATTGCTTCAAATATCATGCGTAGAGTGTAAGCAAATAGCAAAAAAAATTGTATGAAAATTAAATGTGCGTCCTTATATGCATGGGGCCTCTCTTATGCCAGAGGTGGGCCTAAACGCCAGATATGCGAGATTACGACATATTGATCCAAGCTGTTAAACTGTAATGCTTTTGTTGGAAAAGAGACAAAATGAATGTACATTTTCCAATTTCGGCATGTCATGATTAGACTTGGATTTGTCTATCATTATCACGCTACACGTAATATGCTGATTGGTCGTTGGGTTGCGACACACGTTGACAATTTTGGTAGATTTCTTAATTGTGGAGTCGATACCAAGGATCAACCCACCTAAGGTGTATGCATGCATGACTTAAAATAAAGGGTGGTATAGCTCTATCCTAAATTTTCTAAGATTTGGCTGACTAGGCTCAAGGTTTCCGAGCGGACTGCTCGAGTGAGAAGGCTACGCGGCCAACCGGATGGTCCGGACGCTCCGCGCATATACCAACTCTCCTAAAAAATTGGAAATTTGAAAGAAGTTTGCGGGTGCGCAAAACACACCTCGCGTGTAATGTGTGATAGTGTCAATTTTCCAGAGTGGAAGAAATATGAGCGAAATGTCAATTTAAAGAAAGCAGTAAGAGAATATAGCAACTAAAGCAGTTATGCATACAAAAATTCAAAAGGAAATAATTAAAAATAATAGATCAAATAAGGAGCAATATAAAGCACAATAATAATTAACCTGAATTTGCTATGGTTAAGAACCTGAAAGTCCCCAGTGGAGTCGTCATGTTGTCGCGCCCGTTTTTAACCTGACCCCGGCGAGAGGTCGGAAGCGGAGCACAACGTGTTCGGTGATTCCTGGGTATTGGATTGAGGAGTCGCCACCTAATTATTTTACGGTGAATTAGGACACCTAAATATTAAATAAATGCTGCAATGTAACTCCAATTTTAAGGTCTGCGAAACTAATGAGATTCTAGGTAAGGGTTCTTTATTATCCTAAAGGGAAGGGGTTAGGCATCCTTTAAGAGCCGCTAACTTGCGGTTATCCGATCAAACTCAGGTTAATTATTGTATTAGGAAAAATGCAAGTTTTAAAATATAAACTTAAAATGATGTTGCAAGTATTTTAGGAAAAGGATACATTTTGTACAAGTATGGATTTGTATGATATTAAAGAAAAAAAGACATGTAAAAAGTATGCATTTGTGACAATTAATAGTAAGGAGAAAAATGAATTATTTATAATGCCAAAGAAGTAATTTTTGGAAATCATTTTTGAGTTGTACAATTAATAAAGTAAACAAAAGACGATCAACGATTGTTTTGAAAATTTTAAATATGCCTGATGAGCCAAAAATAAATAAACTAGCGAATGATTTCTATGTTTTAAACTACCCTATGAATTAATTCTAAGTTTGCCTATTCTAAGCATTTCAATAGTTACATAAGTGCGATAAATAATATTACAATACAGAGCGGGATAAAAGCTGAATTAAAGAAAGTAAATAAAATAAATAAACTCCGAGGAATATCTGCCTTTATTTACTTTATTCCCTGCAAGCTGCTAAGAACAAACGGTTACAAACAGTTAAATACAAATAACTTTGGATCCGCATCCAAAACAATGAGTGTTTTGGTCACGGAGGGCTCGGACTTAAATTTTGAAAAGACCATTCCAATCACGTTGTGGCTGCAAACGTATGACTCGGTAGTTATTTTGATTGCCTCGCCTACTAAACGTATTGGCCTCTCGGATGAAAAGAAAAGATCATTATAATCACGTCGTGGCTGCGAACATATAACTTGTTGGTTATTTTAGTCGTCTCGCCTACTAAACATGTTGATCCCTCTGATAAAATAAAAAGGTTTAAGCCTCATCCTTGCCCAGAAGTTATATTCTCCGTCTTTACAACTGTGGAGGCCTCAAAATCGACAGATATTTTTCATCGGCCACGTGTAATATCGTGTTCAAATCAGCGAAATTAAATCGAAACAGTAAGCAGCAGTAGTAAGCAATAGGCAAAAAAAAACAGAGAGGCAATTCCCGAGAAGACGGAATGTTAAGTAAAAAATAGTAAAGCGATAAATATCTCATTTGCGGGATGTTTAACCCGGAATGAAACGAGAGAAATGAAAGAAGTAAATAAAGGCAGATGAAACACTGAGTTAATTCTGAAAACAGACCCGAATGAACAGTGACCCGAATGAAACAGTGAATTAATTCTAAAAAAACAGACCCAGAATAGTGACCAGAATCGGAATCAAAAAATTCAAATTTTTCAGATAACCAACAATAGATAAAAAAATGTCATAATCTGGAAAATACCCAAACCGGGTCGACCCGACCCGAATCAGAGATTCAAACCCGAAATCAAATATTTTCACCAATTCAGATAACCAACATACAAGATACGAAATGCAAGAATTCTAAAAAAAATCCAAATCGGGTCGACTCGACCCGGGGTCAGTGACCCGACCCGTATTAAATATCAAACCCGAAATCAAATATTTTTACCAATTTCAGACAACAAATATGCAAAAATATGAAATGCAAGAATTCTGGAAATATTACCCAAATCGGGTCGACCCGACCCGAATCAGATACTCAACCCGAAATCAGATCTTTTCGCCAATTTCAGATAACCAACATACAGAAATATGAAATGCAAGAATTCTAGAAATATTACCCAAACCGGGTCGATCCGACCCGAATCAGATATTCAACCCGAAATCAGATATTTTCGCCAATTTCAGATAACCAATATACAAAAATATGAAATGCAAGAATTCTGGAAATATTACCCAAATCGGGTCAGTGACCCGACCCGAATCAGATACTCAACCCGAAATCAAATCTTTTCACCAATTTCAGATAACCAACATACAAAAATATGAAATGCAAGAATTCTGGAAATATTACCCAAACCGGGTCGACCCGACCCGAAATCAGATATTTTCTCCAATTTCAGATAACCAACATACAAAAATATGAAATACAAGAATTCTGGAAATATTACCCAAACCGGGTCGACCCAGGCAGGTCGATGTTTCAGACCGAATCGGATATTCAACTCGAAATCGATATTTTCGCCAATTTCGGATAACCAATATACAAAAATATGAAATGCAAGAATTGAAATATTACCCAAACCAAGTCGACCCAGGCCAGTCGATGTTTGACCGAATCGGATACTCGGCCGAAATTAGATATTTTTGCCAATTTAGGATAACCAACATACAAAAATATGAAATGCAAGAATTTAAAATATTACCCCAAGCCGATTCGACCCAGGCAGATCGATCAGGACCGAATCAGATACTCAACCCGAAATCAGATATTTTCGCCAATTTCAGATAACCAACATACAAAAATATGAAATGCAAGAATTCTGAAAATATTACCCAAACCGGGTCGACCCGACTCGGTTCAGTGACTCGACCCGACTCGGGTCAGTGACTCGACCCGAACATACCCGAACCGGAGAATCAAAAACAGTGGAGAACAAACCTTTTCGGACTTAATTCTTGAATAACAAGGTGGGCAAATCTTTGAAATCAAGAACACAACCAAATATTTTATATGGAATCGGACCTCCGAAAAATCCTCCCTTTTGTTGAACAAAAATGGGGGTATTTATAGATACTCACCCCGACGTTCACCCCCACTCATACCTCTTACAAAGTTGAATTCGAATGTCAAAATAAAAGGGGAACACAATCTGATTTTTGGGGCGATTTCTTGGGGCGTGTGTTGCGGTGAGAGGTGATGGGGTTGGTGGTGTCAGGCGGCGGTATCGGCGATTGGTGGTGTCAGGCGTAGGGTGCGGCGACGTGGCGGGTAGGGGTGTAGGGTGGCGGCGATTGGGAGGGTTAGGGGTGTTAGGTTTTTGATTTTGGGGTTTTGGGTTTTTTTTTTATTTTGGTTTAATGGGGAATGGGTATTGGGCTTGTGGGTCGGCCGATTGGGCCTGGGTCTTGAGGCTTGGGTTTGGTGATTTGGGCTTTGGTTTAGGGAATGAAAATGTGGTGTTGATTTATTTTGGGTGAGGAGATTAACTTGGTTGGGCAAAGGGGTTGTGGGCACGGGGTTTGTGGGGAATTAAAGGAAATGAGTTTAGGGAATAAGGGGTGTTGGGCTTTGGTAAGGGAATTTTGGGTGGGTTGATATTTGTTTAGATAGAAATTGTTTTTGGGTTGGGGAATAAATGGGTGATGGGTTGGACTTGGTGGAAATGAGTTTTAGTTTGGGTAGAAATTGTTTTGGGTTGGAAAAATGAAAATGGGTTATGAATTAAAAAAATATAAAAGGGGTTTAATATTAAAAATGTATTGAAGAAAAAATGTAAATTAATTAAATAACAACATAACGATGTGATAATAATAAAGATATAATATTTGCGAAATGTTTAATGCTATAAAAATGGAAATGTGATGCAATTTTGCGAGAATAAAATAACATAGAATTTTCGGATAAAACTCGTGATTATGATAAAAATGCAAATGATATTAAAAATGTGAATAATAATAATAATAATAGAATAATATATATATATATATATATATATATATATATATATATATGCATGTATGTATATAGATTAAAATTATTTTGAAATATTAAAAAATATTTAAAATTACAAATAAATTGAAAAAGACGGGACAAAATTGAGTGGCTAACCCTCCGAATTTTTTGTCCACCACTAACTATGAACCTATCAAATTCACTCTTTAAACAAAAGGGTTTAAGAAATGTTGTCTGTTCTCAGCAGAGCACTACTCCAAAACCCTAAACTCTTCACCTTCAAACACCAAAGTCCTCTTGCATTATTCTCTCTAATGGCTACCGCTAACTCTTCATCTTTCTCACCTGTATCTTCCCCTTCGAACCATGTTTCCTTAAAGAGAGTAGGTACCCACCATGGTAGCTTCCATTGTGATGAAGCTCTTGGGTGCTTCATGATTCGTCTTACAAACAAGTACTACAATGCTCAGATTGTTCGTACTCGTGATACTCGGGTAAAATAATATTTTAAGTTCGCCATTATGCATTTTGTATGGTTGGGAAAGTTTAAGTAGGTGATGTGTTTGATGAAATGCTTGAATGAATTTCTTGGTGTTAACTTTTTCGTAAATTAAGTTTCTATCGTTCTTTTTTAATCGGTATATGTTTTCCTAGTCTAAAATATGGTAATTCTCATTTCTTTTTAAGTAATATTTTCAGTTGGCACGATTAAAACAGAATACAGAAAAATAAGGAAAGAATTGAAGCAGTGGCGTTTACTGATTCCCGTAATTGCATTTTGACATAGGAAGATAAAAGTGGAGAGGGGAAGTGCTAATTGTGAAGCTTTGGACAGTAGTAAAATGTTACATTATCTAAATAGTAAATGGTATTTCAAACTACAAGTTTAGGAGTTCAGAGAAAATTTTGAAATAGAAAAAAGCAGAAGAAAACTTATGCTAACCTTTTTATCAAATAAATTAGCTTACAAGAAGAGGTTTACAAAGTAACCTGTCAAGGAAGAGGAATGTACAAAAATATTATAGAAGCTAATCACATGAGGGGCAGCTCATTTACAATTAAGCTTATAAAGCAAACGTCGAATCAACTCCAACTAGACAGATTCTCATTTGCTCAAATCTATCTTATCCAATTAATGCTTGTCTAGTCTGAATGCTCCGATAGCAGCTCTTGGAAGACTCTGTACATCATGATATATTCTGGTTTGGCCATGAAAGGATTCTTCTTTAGTCTCAAATGAGTCCCATATTATATTTTGTTCTCGTTTTACTTCCATTCTAAGTGTATGTTATTTAAATAAGGAGACAAACCCAATGGTGGTAAATGTGGCAGTCCTTTTGTTAATCAATTGAAGATGTTAAAGCGTAAGATTAATATTTTAAGTTCGTTCTTGGGCATTTTTTTGGTATTGGGACATGCGGGGATGTATGGTTGGGAAGGTTTAAGTAGGTGATATGTTTGATGAAATTCTTGAATGAATGAAAGGTGTTGGAAACGCTTGATGCCGTGCTTGATGTTGGTGGGGTTTATGATCCTAGTCTAGACCGTTATGATCATCACCAAAAAGGGTTTGAAGAGGTCTTTGGACATGGATTCACTACTAAGCTTAGCAGTGCTGGTCTTGTTTACAAGGTAATGTCTTTCTTTATGGTACTAGGTGATGTCACGGACATTTATACATTTCATCCTTTATGGTGTACTTTCTCTGTTCTATAAATACTGTCGCATGTTTTTTTTACACAATTTAAGAAAAGTTGTTTGTAATATTTAATCTACTATTTCCATTAGATTATGAAAGGATTAGAAAAAATGGTGTAGAAGATCTAATTTTGGAAATTTCACAGAATTTCGGGATGAGGGAGTACTCCCTGGTGGATCACTGTATTGGATAGCTTTTAGCACTCTTTTAGAATCCTAGTAGTTGTCTGATTTCGTTGGAAAATCACTTAGATCTAGTGTATGTCTGTTAAGTTCATATATACCTTTTAATTCTTTTTTATGTTTCTTAGCATTTTGGAAAGGAGATCATTGCAAAGGAGCTCCAAGTTGATGTGGAACATCCAGACGTGCATAGGTTGTTTCTAGCTGTTTACAAAAGCTTCATGGAGGTAAGGGTTGAGTCTGAAATTATATTTTTTTTCTTTGATTCTTTTCATTTCAATGCTAACTGATGTTTCGACTGAACTATGTTGTGGTTGGATTCTTATTTTTCCTTAGTAGTTGATACTATTACTAATATTTTTCAAGTTTCACTTATTAAAATCTCGCACCAGGGAGCTGATTTCATGTGATAAGATTTAAGGATCAAGCGTCTCCAATATTAGTAAGCCTAATATTCTTGCTTACTGTGTACAGGCAATTGATGCAATTGATAATGGAATCAATCAGTACGATACGGACCAGCCACCAAGATATGTAAACAATACCCACTTGTCCTCTCGAGTTGGAAAACTAAACCTGGACTGGACTGAACCTGATCAGTCTTCTGAAAGGGAGAATGAAGCTTTCCAACATGCAATGGATTTAGCTGGCAGTGAGTTCTTGGATGTAAGACTTTCTCAAAAGAGCTAAAAAGTTTTCTCTTGCTGTTGTCTTTGGCTAGTAGTATGAAATTTACCAGCATAATGGTTGGTTCCCAGATTGCACTTTTTTGGCACCAGACAGTCTTCGGTCATTTGCACAATACATTTATCAGCTTGATTTTATTCTGAAAGACACAGGTTTTAGAATAAGTGTATGGTTAACCTTCTTTCCCTGAGTTAACATGCTTGTGTATACAGAGAGTCCGCTATTATGCAAGATCATGGTTACCAGCGCGCTCAATCGTCATGGAGTGCGTTTCTGCAAGACACAAGATTGATCCTAGTGGAGAGATTGTAGTTTGGTCTACGTTTTGTCCAGTAAGTATTGAATACTTAACCTGAAGCCTTTTTGCATCAGGTAGCGTGCGCATCATTACATTTGCTCTGTTCATAAAGGTCAAAAGTTATTGACTTTTGTGGCTAATGTAGAGGAAATTAGGAACTACATATTAGCCTTATTTTTTTCTTATAAAAAAACCTTTCATCAATTTCCTAGCTCTCGTTGTGACTAGTATGTTCAAACAGATGTTTTGAATGGCATATTAGCTTTTTTTATGTCACCTGTATGTCAGGAAAGTAGAGTTTTTCTCTGTTTAGTCATTCTGTAAATATTATGCACTTTATGAAAAAACAGAGATCCTCTTGTATCTTGTTTACATATTGTAGTTCTTTGCTAGGAAGAACCCTTCTACTAGGTATTTCCTTCCCCCAGTTTTTTGTATATTACATGTGAAGTTGGAATACATCGCCGATTTTGTGAAGAACCCGAGTCAAGGTATTCAGTGGTAGTATGAGAGAGCCAAGAGGATAGGATAGGATGATGATGTGGAGGGGAAAGGACGAAGTTGTCGTTGGTAAAATCATATTACATGGGGTTAGCCGGAGAGGGGAATAGGAGGGAGGTGTGGAAGTAATCTTGGAATTAAAGCACCAAAGAGTAGCTTTCTTCACTTGGTGTGCCATGAGAGATGCAATAGTGACTGTGAATAATCCAAGGAAGAGAACAGTAGTTAGCTAATATTCTGTGTGAGAAAGTGGGGAAGACATTGACCATATCCTATTGCACTGCAAAATCACTATGCAGTTGCGGAATCTTGCATGTTCATCGTCCGATCTTGCTGGGCAATATCTAGGACTGTGGAGGAGACAAAAACGAGTTGTAGGACACAGATTGATGAAGAAAGAAACACAATCACCATTAATCTTTTGAACTGTTTGGAATGAAGAAATGGGAAGTTTTTCTAGAATAACGAGATACCACAAATGTTTCTTGCGTTTCATGTTATTTTAGGTGTTAAAAGAATATTCCATGTATGATGGGGTAGATTAGCCACTCACTCACATTGTACTCACATGGTGTATTTAATTGATGAAATTATTTGACTTGTAAAGAAAAAGAAGAAGAATATTCACTGCTAGTGTGTGTCTCTACTGAGAATACTTATTCTTGACCTTCCTGTCTAACAGTGGAAGCTTCATTTGTTTGAGCTGGAAGAAGAGACGAAGATTGATCCACCCATCAAATATGTTTTATATCAGGTGCCTGAGTTCTTTGCTGTTTCAATCTTTTTCCATTTTACGTGCCACGTTTAGTTTCTTGTCTCATGTTTCTGTTTAAATTCTTCGTTTTTGGGTTTCTTTTATGCGAGGAGTGGAAAAAATAAGGAGCAGGATTGGTAATAGTGTGGGGGTTGTCTTTGAGGTCGCTTCTGGAAACTTTATCACCCGTAAATACTTTCTGGTTGTATCAGTTGGATAGATTGAAGAAGTGCGCTTTCGGATAAATTGCTCCTTCAAGATCTGCCTTATTGTTTAATTTCAATGTCATTCAAATGAAAATATGCTCAGGAATAATGTTGCTACACTTTCCAGTGTTATTGTCTTGGAAGAGAGTAGCTAATAATCACACAGCTACTCGAGATATGCACCGTTTCCCTGAAAGAATTAAGTCGCTCAATCTTCTTTCTATACTTTATTAGGAAAGCATAAAGTGACATTGATTTCATGATATGTAGGATGATAGGAGCAAAGGTTGGCGTGTGCAAGCTGTGGCTGTAGCGCCTGACAGATTTGAGAGCAGGAAAGCCCTTCCATCTCAGTGGAGAGGTTTAAGAGACGATGAACTCTCCAAGGAAACAGGAATTCCTGGTTGTGTTTTTGTTCATATGAGTGGGTTTATTGGAGGTAATCAAACTTATGAAGGAGCACTCGCAATGGCAAAAGCTGCTTTGAAGCTCTAGGCACAGAAATTATTTTATAAGCTGTTTTCAGAAATTGAATCCATCTCTTTGTGATTTAACATTATATCATGGCTTCAGGTTGTCATTTCATAGCACATTGGCGTTGTTAAAGAAACTATACAAGACCAGCAAGACAGTTTTACATTTCAGATGAATATCTTTTACTTTTATAACCCATTGTTATGTTTGCAGTTGCAGTAAAAGAGAATAGATTTCATTGTTGTTTTGGAGCTTTTGGGGTTTTTTTTTTGGGTATATTTGGTGTCTACAAGTTGGTCTCAAAATCAGTTGTGCCTAGGCCTGGGCGTCGAGCTGAGCGAGCCGAGCCCAACTGAGCTGAGTATATACCGAGTCTAGCCGAGCCTAACCGAGCTTTAGACAGTACTGAGTCGAGCTCACCGAGCTTTTCTACCTTTTGACCGAGCTAAGTAGAGTCGGCTCTTTTCTATTAAATAAAAAATATAATTTAAGAAAGTCTATGATCGTGATTAAACAAGCTATCATACAAAAAAAAAAGAACATTTACATTATTAAGTCAAGAATATGATAATTTTAGGTGTTATGAATTGTTAAATATAATATTCCTATTAAATTAAAAATATGATTTAAGTGTATGATCGTGATTATACAAGCTATATATTACTAAAATAAACTTTTGCATTATTAAGTCGAGAACATTATTATTTTAGTTGATGAAAATAATATTCATTTTATATTTCTTGTAAATTTTATTTACTTAATTAAAACTTATAGATATCAAGACATTTTCTCAATAATCCAAGAAAATTATAGTCACCACAATAAAAAGATAGCAAAGGATTATAAGTGGGCAGGGAATGAAAAATTATTTTCTAATTGTAGAAGAAAAAAAGGAGACGAAATACTATTAGATATTTTAATAATTGAATCAAACCAACCAAATTGACAACAAATAAATAAAAAGTATATAGAATATTGGTTTGATTTGATTTCAATAATTGAATAAATTGATTTGATTTTGATTTTAACAAAAAATCAACTAAAATCGAACCATGAAAACCCTTACTCATATGATATAGTAGGCTTAAGTTACATTGTAGTTAAAAAATTAATTATAACGAATAAATATTAATTATATAACCGTTAAATTAACATAGTATGTTAAGTTTCTAGTGTACTTGATAATTGATCCTAATAAATGGATATTATTTCTTAAATCAAGTCAATTGAGCCGAGCCGAGCCGAGCCAAAATTTAATTGAAAATGAGTCGAGTCGGGCTGAGCTTTTTTTTCGAACCAAGCCGAGTCGAGCTAAATGCAATCGAGTCGAGCCGGCCCTGCTCTAGTTGTGCCAAGTGTGTTGATACTAATAGAATATTTCCCAATATTCTTTCATAAATTGTATTGATTGTATATCTCCTATTTTAGGTAGAATTATAATCCTTTTGTAATTAGATTAATTAGTTACCTAGTTTGTATCAAAGTAAATATTCTTGTAACCTTATATATATTGTAAATCATCCATCAATAAAATCAAAGAATATATTCATTTATGGTATCAGTAGCCTAAAACTACAAACCCTATCTTAGCCGCCGATACACCTTCTCGGCCGCTACCTTTTTTCCACGTCAATATCGAGCCCACGTCGGAACACTAGTCGCCGACCTCTCTTTCCCCCCCTATTTTCCCCACGACGGAACCCTAGTTTTTCCGGTCATTCTCCCTCCCTCTTCCTTATGGCATTCTAGATTAAGACATCCGGGAGACTCTGTTTTACGCTCCCTTAGAAAAAATAATTTTATTAATTGCAACCGTATTTCTAGGATTCCTATATGTGAATCTTGCATTTTTTGGAAACATGTCAAATTATCATTTTCTGCATCTACAAATTTTACTTTAATGCCTTTCGATATCATACATAGTGATTTGTGGACATCCCTTATTTTGAGTACGGATGACCGTCGTTCCAATTGGAAATAAATCTCAGGTCTACGCCATTTTTTCTTCATTTAGTGCTTTCATAAAAATACAATTTGAAAAGAGCATTAAATATTTTCAATGTGACAATGACAGAGAATTCGATAATAACCAATTCAAACAGTTTTGCTCCAAAAATGGTCTTACCTTTTGTTTTTCCTGCCCTCACACATCCTCCCAATATGGTAAAGCCGAACAAAAAATCTGAATCATAAACAACCTCATTCGTTCCCTACTTGGCATTACGCATTCTCCATGGTCACTTATCTCCTAAACATAATCTCAAACAACTCTCTAGCTCAACTGTCGCCCACGCAAGTTCTTTTTCGTAGGAACCCCTCCTACCAACACTTGCATATTTTTGAATGTCTTTGTTACCCTCTCAATCCGACCACTCACAAACTCAAACCCGGTCTTTCTCGTGTGTGTTTCTGGGTTACCATGTCAATCATCGTGGTTACTCGTGCTATGACTTGTTGAGCCGTAAAATTATTAATTCACGTCATGTCTTATTTGATGAGTCTCAATTCCTCTTTGCCTCTCTACACTAGCCACCTCGACATTCGTACGACTTCCTAAATGATGACCTAAACCCTTTTCTAATTCATCATTTACATTGTCTGCCGTCCTAGACCCCGACACCCGCCACCACCTCGGCCAGTCCAGGACTAGATGCCCACTCGGTTCTGCCGACGGTGGCCCGGAACATCCCGCCTCAAGGTGATTCTGCAGGCACCTCACGGCAAACCGAGGTTCGGCCAGCCATCACCATCACCTCTGCCCTTCCTCCTCTTCCCGGCAGTCCCGCAACAAACCCCCCCTCCCGTCCACGTCCCGAGACACACTCTCGGACCATGGAAACCCTTGTCATGCACAGAATTCATAAACCTAAACGCATGTTTAACCTTTCCGTTTCAGTTGTCCCTTCCCATGTCCCTCGTAATCCAAAGGATGCCTTGTCCGACCCTAATTAGAAAGCTGCAATGATTGACGAATATAATGCTCTTATTGATAATAAGACGTGGGACCTAGTACCCCATCCACCTGATGTTAACATTATTCATTCTATGTGGATTTTTAGACATAAAAAGAAATCTAATGGTTCTTTTGAGAGGTACAAGGCTCATCTTGTAGGTGATGGCATGTCTCAACAGATGTGAGTGGACTGTGATGAAACGTTCAGCCCGGTCATAAAGCCCGCAACCATCCGGACCGTCCTCAACATTGCCATATCTAAGTTTTGGCCCATTCAACAGCTTGATGTCAAAAATGCCCTCTTACATGGGGATCTTTATGAAACGGTATATATGAATCATCCTATGAGCTTTAGGGATCCTATTCATTCGAATTATGTGTGTCTGTTGTGGAAATCGCTCTATGGACTGAAATAGGCTCCTCGAGTATGGTACCAGCGGTTCACCGATTATGCTTCCTCTATCGGTTTTTCACACAGGAGATCCAATTATTCCCTGTTCATCTACAACAAGGGTACATACATGGCTTACCTATTATTATATGTTGAGGACATCATCCTCACCATATCGTTTGATGCTCTCCGCCAGTCCATTATGTCTCTCATTTCCTCTGAGTTTGCTATGAAAAATGTGGGCCCTCTGAGTTAGTTCTTGGGCATCTCTGTCACTCGACATTCTGGTGGCCTATTTCTATGTCAGAAGAAGTACGTCGAAGAGATCCTTGACCGTGCAAGCATGGCATCTTGCAAACCATCCCACACGCCTATAGACACCAATTCCAAGCTCAACGCTGATTCCGACCCTTCATATTCAGACCCGACTCACTATCGTAGCCTGGCTGGGGCCCTGCAGTACCTCACATTCACTAGACCAGACATATTTTATGACGTGCAATAAATATGCTTGCATAGTCCGACGGAAGCACACATGCACGACCTCAAACGTATTTTACGATACGTCCAAGGTACACTTCACTTCGGATTACATCTATACAGGTCTTCACTCACTGGTCTCACTGCCTATTCTGATGTTGACTGGGGTGGTTATTGTGTTTTCCTCGGGGATAACCTATTATCTTGGTCTTCCAAAAGGCAACCTACACTATCCCGATCCAGTGCAGAAGCAGAATACAGAGGTGTTGGCAACGTAATCTCTGAGTCTTGTTTGATCAGTAACCTTCTACTTGAGCTTCACTGCCCGATTCAAAAGGTAACATTGATATACTGCGATAATATTAGTGCGATATATCTTTCTGGCAATCCCGTCCAACATCAGCGCACTAAACACATTGAGATGGACATTCATTTCGTTCGCAAAAAAGTGGCTTGTGGCCAAGTTTGTGTCCTTCATGTTCCTTTCAGATATCAGATTGCCGACATCTTCACCAAAGGACTTCCACGCATACTATTTGATGATTTTCTAGCCAGTCTCAGTGTTCGAGAACCTCCCACTTCGACTACGGGGGTGTAATAGAATATTTTCCAATATTCTTTCATTAATTGTATTAATTGTATATCTCCTATTTAGGTAGAATTATAATTCTTTTGTAATTAGGTTAATTAGTTACCTAGTTTGTATCAAAGTAATTATTCTTGTAAACTTATATATATTGTAAATCATTTATCAATAAAATCAAGGAACATATTCCTTTAGATACATCCATTGATGGTTCTGCTTTTTCATGCTCATCATTCACTTTTATGTTCAGAAGTTGCTGCCTTTTCAAAACTGTGCTAGGATTGTTCCAAGAAGATGTCCTATTATTTATCAAAATGGTACCAGCAAGAATTCAAATAGACTTGTACGCGCTGCACTTTCAGCAGTACAGGTGTTGCGCAGCTGTTGCTTCTTCGCGACGAGAGGTAGATTAGAGGCGACTTTATTTCATTTTTTTTAGTTCACAATAATTTGCAGATTACAAGCTTGAAATCTCTGTTTGATAATTTGTTTCACCAGTAAAACAAGGACAAGCAGAGGTAGCAAAAGAAAGTTAGGGAGAATTGGAAGTTGGCTGTTTTAGCGGCCATAGAAACTGTTGAAACTTAATAAAGGGATACTGAATTGTAGAAGTTCATGAGAAATATGCCTATGATATATTTCTGCGAACCTGTTGGCCAATGCTAAATGGCTTCAACGTCTTAGAGTCTTTTGTGAATCATTTGATGAGTTTTAATAGTTAACATGCCATGGTTCATACTTCTGAGAATATTTGGGCCTTTTTTCCGGAAAATAGATATATATTTGCTTATAGATTCTCTAGACATGTTCCGGCATTACAGTTTACTCAAGTTTTGACTGGTGGAGAAGTTGAAGTGAATTAGTATGTTGAGGCAAAACTCTTGACGAGCACAACAGTTGATCTTCGTGCCTATTTAGTTTATAATCTATGTTGGATAGCATTTTGTAAAGTGATAGTCATAGTTGCAAGTTCAACAGTTTAAAGCATACCCCAGAAAACACACCATCTAAATAGAATCCCAAGCATGAGTAGTACTATGATAAGAATGCATATTCCAATTTTGCTTCTAGGTTTGTGGACTACTTTGAACTGTTAGAGCGTCTGAAGAATCTTTCTCGTTAGATTAATTCGAGGACTCAATCATAATCATGGATAAGTGAAAAGCAACTTAAGTTCATACTATTAGCTAAGCTAGGTTGCTAAGTTTCGGTTTGATAATATTTCGTAATTACTATGATGTAACACTACAATACTCTACTGCAAGATGTGGTGTTTTTTAATATCAATATTCATGTTTGCGTTTATTTCATTGCTCTTTTCCGTATATATATGGACGAGATGCCTCTTTGAATCTGTAAACGTCTAGAGGTATTGCTGTCAATATTTATAAAAGATTTTATCTGCTAAGGGATTAGTCCAAGTTAGACCAAGAAGTAAAAGTTTGTAATTGAAGTCGGGAGGCTAATAGAAAAATTCTCTTTAGTGTTAATATCTCTTAAATTCGTTAAAAATAAACAAAATCTTCTAAATTTCTCAAGTCCAGTACTTTCGGTCAAGAACTAAACTATAAACTAAGAAACCTGTTATTTGGTGTTCTCATGATCTCTAGACTCTAGGAGTAGGTATATCTCTGGATCCTTATTTGAATGTGAGCAAGTACTTGAAGCTATTTTTGGTTATGCTCAGAAGTTTTATCTATGGTCCTAAGACACATTTTGTAAGAATAATCAATGGAGTTTTAGTAACTAAGGATACCTTAAAAGCTTTTAGCAAGCTTTAACATTTCCTATAGTAAAGTACTGGAACTGCAATAAGTTATTGAGGTTAAAGGCGCACACAATTTTGAAATTTCTTTGCTCATTCTGGTGTTGATAGATGTTTCTTTTTGGTGAAGTTGATAGGCACTCACCAATCTTAAATTCATTCTAAAGTGATTTAGGAAGAGTCTATGTAAAAAGTAAATATTCAAGGGGCCAAATACCAACGAATATGAATATCAAGGACCAAATATCAACGAATATGAATGTCAAGTACTAACCAATAAGTAAATATTAAGGGGACAAATATCAAGGACCCGTTTGGCCATGAGAATTATTAATTTTTTTCCAAAAAAATGTGTTTGACCATAAAAATTCAACACTCCAAACCTTGTTTTCACAATTTTCACTTTTTATTTTGGTTGTTGCTTTTGTCTTTCACTTTTCAAATTTTATTCTACATTTTTATTTTTATAAATTTGACCCCATTTAATTCAGTTGACCGGAAAATGCATGCTCGACGGGAACAGATTGTTCGCACAATGTGGGAGAATTATATTAAAGAATAGTTATTACTAGTGTTGCTGATTTTTGTGCTAATGAATCTTTATAATAATATTTAAAATTAACGAAGTGTAATACTATATAGTAGCTCGTAGGTGAAAAAAATGCATTGGTTCATACTATATAATAATATTTGCAACAATTTCTCCGTCCACCTGGCACAATCGACTTGGACACCCAGAAGCCCCTATTTTTAATTTTCTTAGAAATAATAATTTAATTTGTTGTCATAATGGAAATTTTGCCCAACAATGTCTTTCTTGTCCTTTAGGCAAACATGTTCGCCTTCCGTTTTAGTCTTCTTCGAGTATTACACATTCTCCCTTTGACATTGTTCATGCAAATTTATGAACATCTCCCATTACTAGCTCAATGGGTCATAAATTTTATCTCATTTTATTAGATGATTTTTCTCATTTTGTCTGGGTCTATCCGCTTAAATTCAAGTCTGAAGTGTTTGCCAAGTTTCTTGCATTCCTTGTCTATGTCAAAACACAATTTGAAAAAGACATAAAATCGCTTCAGTGTGATAACAGTCGTGAGTTCAATAATTATGCATTTCACAATTTTTGATCTACTAACGGCATGGTTTTTCAATTCTCGTATCCCCACACCTCCTCCCAGAATGGAAAGGCCGAACGGATCATTCGCACTATCAATAACATAGTTCGCACGACTCTGTTTCATGCCTCCCCCCCCCTTTTTAGGTCTATGCCGTTAAAATGGCCTAATATATTCTAAATATTTTGCCCACCTAAACCCTTCAAAATAGAACACACATCGAAATTCTATTCCGTAGGATCCCCACTTATGAGCACCTACAGATTTTCAGCTGCATGTGCTACCCGAATATTGCTTCCACAGCCCCGCATAAACTTGCACCCCGCACCACTCCTTGTGTGTTCTTAGGTTTTTCGCCTAATCATATGGGTTATTTGTGCTATGACGTGTCTACCCGCAAAATTATTGTGCCTCGTCATGTCACGTTCAATGAAGCAATTTTGCCTTTTACAAACATCTAAAAGTTTCGAAACACGGACTATACCTTTCTAGACGAGTCTGACACATCCCCCATACTTCGCGAAATGTGTCAGTCCAACACCACCACCCCCACTGTCCCGTCACCTTCTGTCAACTCCCTCACTGTCCCGTCACCGTCTGTCTCAACTGGAAATCGCCCATCTGCATCCCTGTCACCTTCCCACTATCTCATCACGATCGCCGCCGATCGCCACCACCACCGGCAAACTTCGGCCGACTTGATATCACCACCAGATATCTTCTCTACCGCTGTGTTGTCACCCAGATCGAAATTGATCCACCGTCTCATCACAATCCAGCAACCCCACCGGCTACCGAAAACCCAGTCTCTACCACCATTATCACACTACAGGACCAACCCTACAGTCCTAACCCGCCACCGACTTCCTACCTTACAACGTCCACCACAACCCGCCTCGTTCTACCCAGACCAGTGCAACTACCGACCCCACTCCATCGTCCATCTTTCCCAGAACTCGATTCCACTACCACACCTAGCTCGGACCCAAACCCACAGTCAGAACCCGACCTGCAAACCAGACCTAAAAACCATACTGCCCATGCCTCCTCACATCGTATGGAAACCCGTACCCAGCACAGGATTTTCAAACCCAAAGTCCAACTTAACCTATCCACACAAACCATCTTCCCAATTCCTAAAAACCCAAAATTAGTCAAACTAGACCCGAATTGGAATGCGACCATGAGTGAGGAATTTAAGGCTTTAACGAACCAGCACACTTGGGATTTGGTTCCTTGACCGGTGGGGGTGAATGTGATCTGATGCATGTGGCATTTTCATCACAAATACAGAGACAATAATGACTTAGAGAGATATAAGGCGAGACTTGTGGCTAATGACACTAATCAGTAGAAGGGTGTTGATTGTGGGGATACATTCAGTCCGGTTGTTAAATCGGCCACCATTCGCACAGTTCTAAGTATTGCTATGGGTAAGCATTGGCTTATTCATCAGCTTGATGTGAAGAATGCATTTCTGCATGGGGAATTGAAAGAAATAGTTTATATGCACCAACCGTCTAATTTTGTCCATCTTGCAGCCTCGCACTATGTATGTCGTCTTTGTAAGTCACTTTATGAATTAAAATAGGGGTGGCCAACGAGCCGGGACGGGATGAGTCGGGGCGGGTTTGGCGGGATCGGGTCGTGGCGGGACGGGGGGAGGGACGGGATCGGGACAGGCAGGATTCACCAAAGTCCCATCCCGATCCCGGTCCCGTCGAAATCGGGTCGGGTTGGGATCGGGATCGGGTCGTGGCGGGATTTTTTTTTTTGAACTTAATTAAAAAAATAACATATATAAACAACTCAATAATTGAACAAGATAGTGTAATAAAAATATTCCAAGGCTGTTTTTGTGCCTCTTATATTATTTAATAGACATGTGATTTTTTTATAATACAAATACAATTGTCAAAATTGCAACTTTGTGGTGTTGTTCAAAAGTTGCAAATTACATAGTAAAATTTCAATTAAAAAAATTACATTTTGAAAAAAACTTGTTCTAGTTTCTTGATAATTTCCTTTGGTTCTTCGGTTGAAATTGGTATTTGTTGGTCAAATTGCTTCACGTCGCTTCCACCACCTTCGGATAAGATTTCGTTGTAGTTTTCGTCTTTTTCTTTGTTGATCTCCGATTGACCGCACATTCTCCTCTCCGCTCGTATCCAGTCTCTGAATAATACTGTAATCTCCAAGCTGTCTTCGGCTAATGAGTGTTTGTGCTCTCCTATTTGATATCTGCCAGCAAAAAAAGCGCTTTCAGACGTTGTTGATGACACTTGAATGTTCAAAATATCTCGAGCCATCATTGAAAGTGTCGGAAATGTCTTCTCATTCCCCTTCCAGTATTTTAGCAAGTCTTCACGTCCTTCTTCATTGAGAACTGCTTGGTACAGTACAGAACCCTACAAAACAAAATATCAAACTCGCTAATTTGGTTAGTAGCGTTACGGCCGCACATTCTATTTCTGAGGATTTCAATACTAGCCGCAGAAACAACATGTCTTTTGTGAGGTTGTGTTGAAGAAGAAGAAGAAGAAGAAGAAGAAGAAGAAGAAGAAGAAGAAGAAGAAGAAGAAGAAGAAGAAGAAGAAGGAGAAGAAGGAGGAGAAGAAGGAGGAGAAGAAGGAGGAGAAGAAGGAGGAGAAGAAGGAGGAGAAGAAGGAGGAGAAGAAGGAGGAGAAGAAGGAGGAGAAGAAGGAGGAGGAGAAGGAGAAGGAGGAGGAGGTGAAGGAGAAGAAGGAGAAGGAGAAGGAGAAGAAGGAGAAGGAGAAGGAGAAGGAGGAGAAGGAGAAGGAGAAGGAGAAGAAGGAGAAGGAGAAGGAGAAGAAGAAGAAGAAGAAGAAGAAGAAGGAGAAGAAGAAGAAGAAGAAGAAGAAGAAGAAGGAGAAGAAGAAGAAGAAGAAGAAGAAGGAGGAGGAAATGATGGTATAGAAGTCGGTAGGTTGCTAGCACTTTCTTGTTGGTAAAACCTATATTTTTTTTTGCATTCGTCTTCTACGCTAGACAACACTTCTTCTTTAGTTTGTTCAATAGGTGGTGGGTGATTTGTATTTTTGGGACTTGGAGGTGGTAGTACTGTTATACAATCATAAATAGTTTCAATAAGTGATTTAGTACCGTCTATTTTAATAGTCGAATTTAATACAACACCAATAATATAAATAGTGGGAATAGGAATAATTTTTTTTTTTGATAAATATTTTTTAATAGCTGCCTTATAAGTTGGTTTATCCATATATTCATTAAGCAGTAAAAATATTAGAGCTATATAAAACAACATAGTTGAAATAGTAGGATAATATATACCGAAAAATTATTTTGTTGCTTGAAAAACTTTCTCTAGAAATATAATAAGTTCAGAAATTTTTTCCCAATCGCTATCTACAACCATATCAGTTGGATTTTGATTATGAGAGTTAAAAAATAAAGTTATAGGTTTTTTATAGTCATAAACAACAAGTAGTTGCTCGTATAAAGAATTCTACCTAGTGGGTACTTCTTCTGAAATTTTTCTATAAGGTAGTTGGCAATCGTGACAAGTTTTTTATATTCTTTTTTTCATTGTATTCTATTATTTTTTAAAATAAATTTTATAGCAAATTGTATTTTACTAAGAATGTCTTCAAAAAGTAATAGATCATCCTTTACAACTAAGTTATATATATGTCACGTACATTTTATATGAAATGATCTGGAAAAGATGGAGTTAAACTATTTTTAAAATTGTAATATCATAATTGTTAGAAGAAGCGTTATCTAATGTAATAGTCATAATTTTATCAGTTATTCCGTAATAATCGCACACTTGATAAATATTTTCTGCAATAAAAGTACCAGTGTGCCTATCATGTATATATCTATACGCTAAGATACGTTTTTGCATAGACCATTTATAATCTATCCAATGACAGGTTACCGTTAAATAATTATGGTCGTTAGTACTACGGCCTATATCAGAAGTGATAGCAACTTTTCCATTAAAATGATATAATGAATAACGTAAATATTCATGTGCAAATTTAAATACATCTCTCTTAACAGTTGATAGATGAAAACCGTTAAAAGCAAGATTAGACATTTCTCTAATGTAATGAATAAAACCAGGAGATGAAGGAAATGAAAAAGGCAAACCATCCACAACAACTAATTTTGCTATTGCTTCTCTATCTCTATGTTTATTGTAATTAGAGCCTATAATTCCCCCCGTCGTGGGGTTAATTTGACCCTGTACTTGGTCCGGGACAGTATGTGAACTTTGTCCCGATGGAGCGGGCGTTTGTGCACCCGATTTTGAAGCCTCGTATTGGGCATACCTAGCTGGATAAGCCCTTGCTACGTGTCTCATTAACCCCCCCCCCCCCCCCCGTCCCACCGTGACCTTTTTCAATTTTAAATTTTAAAACATCTTTACAAATTTTACATCTAGCTACTTGATTCTCTACGTCCCTATTAAAAAATGTTCATGCATCTGATTTTAATGGTCGTTTTGCTGGACCTCGTCTCATACTAGGGGGAATAGAATGTGTTGAAGGTGCACTAGTGGGTGTGTTTTCATCTACATTAGTGGGTGTATCATCTAGATCATCGTCTAAATTAAAGTCTCCTTGAGCTCCAAAAAATAGCTCATCGTCTAAATCTAATGGTATTGTAGGAAAATGTTCAGTATCAACAAAATCATCATGTGTAGATATAGGATTCTGTCTAGAAATAGGATGACTAGAAGAAGTACCCTTGCCCTTGTTGCTCCTATTAGAAGAAGCCCTTACCCGTAAGCACACGTTTAAATCCTTTCATTATAAATTTATAATTATACTAATAAATAATTAAAGTAAATGAAATTAAGTGCGCTAAATAAAATAAGCAGACGATAATAATTTAATGAAGGAACGAATGTACCAAACGCCGACGTGTAATCAAGAGGTTGAAAATTGAAACTTTGCTCGATGGAAGATCCTCAAGCTAGTTGCCAACTTCACTCCCAAATAAATAAATAAAATTCAATATTTAGTAGACAATGTAGACTTGTAGAGAGATAGATTCAGAGATTTAGAGAGATTGTAGGAAGATTTGTGAGAAAGATGAAGAGAAAATGAGGTATTTATAGTTGGAAAATTGGGTTAAAGTGTAAAAATAATAACTTATGGGTTAAAAATAAATATTAAGGGGGTAGGGGGGTAGGGGGAGGCCAAAAATGGTCGTTGCACAACTGCCAAAATGTAAAATGGTCGTTGGTGGAATGACTATTTGTGCAAAGAGGAGGTTTAGGGCGGGATCGGGTCGGGCCTGGCTGGACTGGGGTGGACCGGGACGAGACCATGTCCCATCCCGGTTTGAGTCCCGGTACTGCAATTTTTTTTTAGAAGTCGGGGTCAGGGCAGAACTGGGGCGGTGTCGGGGCGAGACCAGGCCGGGACCAAGCCGACCCGGCTCAACTGGCCAGCCTTAGTTTAAAACAGGCCCCTAGAGCATGGTATGATCTCTTTGCACAATATATCATGTAGATTGGATTTGTATGCAGCAAGTGTGATAATTCTCTATTTATTTTTCATAGAGGTAGTAGCATTGCATATTTATTGTTGTATGTGGATGATATTGTGCTTACTGCCTCCTCTGATTTATTGAAAAATGAGATAATTTCCTTGCTCAAAACTAAATTTTCTATGACTGACTTGGGGAAGTTGAGCTATTTTTTGGGGATCTCAGTGACTCGATCTACAGATACTATGTTTCTTTGTTAGCGTAAGTATGCAGAGGAGATTGTGTACAGGGCTAAAATGGAAAATTGAAAGATCATGTCTACTCCAGTTGTCTCTAAATCAAAGCTTAGTGTTGTTGATGGTGATCCAGTATCAGATCTCACTCTCTATAGAAGTCTTACAGGTGCACTACAATACCTTACTTTCATTAGGCCTGATATTGCTTATGTTGTTCAGCAGGTATGCTTATTCATGCATGCCCTCAGGGAGCCTCATTTCACTGCCCTTAACGTATCATTCGATACGTTAAGGACACACTTGATTATGGATTGCATCTATACCCCTCAACACCGATCAGGTTGTTGTCATATACGGATGCTGATTGAGCAGGCTGTCTGGATACGCGACACTCCACCTCAGGCTAATGTGTGTTCTCATGGGATAATCTCATTTCTTGGTCTGCCACGAGACAAGCCACATTATCCCATTCGAGTGTAGAAGCAGAGTACAAAGGTGTTGCTAATGTTGTTGTTGAGATCTGTTGGCTTCGAAACCTTCTTTTGGAGCTTCAGTGTCCATTGCGTAAGGCGTCGTTGGTTTATTGTGATAATATATCCGTCATATATCTATCTCACAATCCTGTTTAGCATCAACGAACCAAGCATATTGAGATGGACATCTACTTTGTTTGTGAAAAGGTTGCTCTCGGTCATGTGAAGGTATTGCATGTGCCTTCTTCTTATCAGTATGTAGATATATTCACGAAAGACCTTCCTAGATAGCTCTTCCTTGACTTCAGATCCAATATTAGCGTCCGGACTCCTCCCGCTCCGACTGAGGGGGTGTATTAGAGTGTGTACAATATTATTTAGTCATATTTAGTCTTATGTAATTATGGTAGATGCAGGATCCCTATTGTATAAGGATTCCACATTGTACACCCTATATATATATATATATATAGGCCCCAAGGGAGATTAATACACTCTTACAAGATGATATCTATGAATCTATTCACATTAATGTGTTTTCCATTAGAATTTTTAATTTTTAGTGTGAGAATGGCTCAAAGAAAAACACCACAAAATAATTACTTAATTTTAAATACATCATGAATATTTTTTTGTGCAATAAATTACGAAATAATGGTATCTTCAATAACAAATATTACTATAATTGGTCTTTCTCTGTTTAATTTATAATGTAGATTTGTACAATAAACATATCCACATTGTTTAACAGTATCACAAGTTGTTATACATTGTGATAATATGATACATTATTTATACATGATTGTACAGAGCATATATATCATTTTTACACTATATATACGTATGTATGTATAATAATTTATATAAGTGTACAATTAATATATAATAATAGATGCATTGTTCTATATCATATTATTAGAATATGTAAATATTCAATCAAGTATATGATTAGATTAGCATGATTGAAGATCTGATTTATGATTAGCATAATTGAAGATCTGATTTAGCAAGATTAGCATGATTTCAGTTAGCTATAATTGGATTGTATTCTTATATATAAACTGGATCAAATCAATGGAATAGACAGGCAAAACATTCCATCATCTCTATCATTTCTATCACATATAATATTAGATTTGAAAAATAGGAGAATGAAGAAATGAAGCGAATCTGCGGTGGCTCGGAGAAGAAGTTAAACAAATAGCATTGAAAGAGATTTGACTTTCTACATTTCAGTATAAACATATGCTGACTAGTCCAAATGTAAAGTATTATAAGGTTATGCATGGTGTAAATTGTTTACTTGGGTTATACATTTAAGAACCCTATCATTATTCAAGTTTTGGTTGGGCCAATAAGAGACTATCATCTATTTGAAAGTAAAATCATGTGCTAAATAAATAGCTTATATATTTAAAAAAAAGTAATTTCTCAATTATTACTCAAATCAAAAGTGAGCATATCAAAAATAAAAAGATGACGAGAGAGATTCTTTTTCCATCGAAGCAGACATAGAAACAATTGCCCTAGCTAAATCATGAACTACTTTATTTATTTATTTTTTAACTAGAGAAACAAACACTAATTGATAATCTCTCATTAGTGTATTACAATTATAAACAAGATAATCAAAATAAAAATTATTTGAAATGTTTCCTTCAAGAGTTTAATACGACTATTAGCAAAGTTGCTCTTCAACCAACAGAGAGCTTCTCGAATGCTCTTAATCTCTGTAAATAATGGGTTAAGTACTTTATTTAAAAATCTTGCTTGCTCGCTTATGAAATATTGTCTAACAGTGCGTACCAACATTCTTACTATCGCTAACTACTATGAAATAAATCTAGCATCTGTGTTGCATTTAATTTCATTCTCATTCGATTTTTTGTATTACTGTTCATTTGGTTGGATGTATTAGATAAAATAATGCATGCATTAGCTTTATGTATTAATAATACCTTATTTGTTACACTTTTTCAACCTATGTACACTCTATTTGGTATTATCTTATGCATGACTAATGCATAGGAAATCATGTTATTAGCAATGCAAATGAGTTTAATGCATGCATAAGCATGATTAAATATACAATTGCCCATGAAGTCCCATACATAGTATAGTATGAAGGATATTTTTGTAAACAACCAATTAATTTTTAAAATTATGCAATGCATGTTATTTCTAATACACCAAACCAAATGGTGGATAAAAACTAAGGTGGCAGTGGTAGGAGACGGCCCGACCCGAGCCCGTCCGAGCCCGTCCGGTCCATCCCGAGCCGCATAAAAAAAAAAAAAAAAAAATCAGGCGGGACTCGACTTCGGGGCGGGGCGATGTCTCGTCCCGCGAGACCCGAGCCCGCCAGAGCCCGCCAGACCCGACCCCGCCCGAGCCCGCCAGACCCAGGCCCGACTCGACTTTGCAAAAATGGCCGTTGCACCAACGGCCATTTTAGATTATGGCCTTGGCCAACGGCCATTTTAGCCCCTCCCCAACCCCTACCCCTTAATATTTATTTTTAACCCATAAGTTATTATATTTACACTTTAACCCAATTTTTCAACTATAAATAACTCATTTTCTCTTCATCTTTCTCACAAATCTTCCTACAATCTCTCTAATTTCTCAATATATCTCTCTACAATTCTATATTGTTTGCTAAATATTCAATTTTATTTATTCATTTGGGAATTGGTAGTGAAGTTGGCAACTAGCTTGAGGATCTTCCATCGAGCAAAGTTTCAATTTTCAACCTCTCGATTACACGTCGACGTTAAATCAGCGTTTGGTACATTCGTTCCTTCATTAAATTATTATTGTCTGTTTATTTAGTTTAGATCACTTAATTTTATTGTCTTTAATTATTTATTTATTTATTTATTATCATAATTAAAATGGAAGGATTAAAAGGTATGTTTAAGGGTAAGGGTAAGGGTGCTTCTTCTAGTAGGGACAACCAGGGCAAGGGTACTTCTTCTAGTCATCTTATTCCTACACAGGATGATTTTGTTGATACTCAACATTTTCCTACAATACCATTAGATTTAGACCAGGAGCTATTTTCTGGAACTCAAGAAGACTTTAATTTAGACGATGATCTAGATGATATACCCACTAATGTTGATGACAACACACCCACTAGTGCACCTTCAACTGAAATACCTCCTATTCCCCCTAGTATGAGACGAGGTCCAGCAAAACGACCATTAAAATCAGATGCATGGACATTTTTTGATAGGGACGTAGAGAATCAAGTAGCTATATGTAAAATTTGTAAAAATGTTTTAAAATTTAAAACTGGAAAAGGTCACGGTGGGACGGGGGTTTAATTAGACACGTAGTAAGTGCTCATCCAGCTAGGTATGCCCAATACCAGGCTTCAAAATCGGGTGCGCAAACGTCCGCTCCATCGGGACAAGGTTCACATACTGATACTGTCCCGGACCAAGTACAAGGTCAAATTAACCCTATGACGGGGGAATTGTAGGCTCCAAATACAATAAACATAGAGATAGGGAAGCAATATCAAAATTAGTTGTTGTGGAGGGTTTGCCTTTTTCATTTCCTTCATCTCCCGATTTTATTCATTACATTAGAGATATATATAATCCTGCTTTTAACTGTTTTCCTAGATCAACTGTTAAGAGAGATGTATTTAAATTCGCGCATGAATATCAACAATATTTACGTTTTTCATTATATCATTTTAATGGCAAAGTATCTATCACGTCTGATATACGTCGTAGTACTAATGTACCATGATTATTTAATTGTAACTTGTCATTGGATAGATTATAAATGGTCTATGCAAAAACGTATTTTAGCGTATAGATATATAGATGATAGGCACACCGTACTTTTATTGCAGAAAATATTTATCAAGTGTGCGATTATTACTGAATTACCGATAAAATTATGACTATTACATTAGATAACGCTTCTAATAACAATTACGCAATTACAATTTTAAAAATAGTTTAACTCCGTCTTTTTCCAGACCATTTTCATATAAAATGTATGCCATATATATAACTTAATTGTAAAGGATGGTCTATCACTTTTTGAAGACATTCTTAGTAAAATACAATTTGCTATAAACTTTATTTTTAAAAGTAATAAAGTACAACGTAGAAAAGAATATAAAAATTTGTCATGATTGTGGACTACCTTTTAGAAAAATTCCACAAGAAGTATCCACTAGGTGGAATTCTTTATACGAGCAACTACTTGTTGCTTATGACTATAAATTACCTATAACTTTATTTTTAACTCTCATAATAAAAAGCCACCGATATGATTTTAGATAGTGATTGGGAAAAAATTTCCGAACTTATTGTATTTTTAGAGAAATTTTTCAAGCAACAAAAGAATTTTCCAGATATATTATCCTACTATTTCAACTATGTTATTTTATATAACTCTAATATTTTTATTACTTAGTGAATACATGGAAAAACCAAATTATAAGGCTTTATTAAAAATGTTTCTCAAAATAAAAAAATATTTTATTCCTATTCCCTCTATTTATATTATTGGTTCTGTATTAAATCCTACTATTAAAATAGACGGTACTAAATCACTAATTGAAACTATTTACGATTGTATAGAAGTACTACCACCTCCAAGTCCCAAAAATCTAAATCACCCACCACCTATTGAACAAACTAAAGAAGAAGTATTGTCTAGCGTAGAACACCAATGCAAAAATATATATAGATTTTATCAACAAGAAAATGCTAGTAACTTACCAGCTTCCATACCATCTTCTTCATCTTCAATACAACCTCACAAAAGACATGCTGTTTCTGCGGCTAGTATTGAAAGCCTCAGAAATAGAATGTGCGGTCGTACCTCTACTACTAACCAAATTAGCGAGTTGGATATTTTTGTTTTGCAGGGTTCTGTACCGTATCAAGAAGTTATCAATGAAGATGGACATGAAGACTTGGTGAAATACTGGAGGGGGAATGAGAAGACCTTTCCGACACTTTCAATGATGGCTCGAGATGTTTTGAACATTCAAGCGTCATCAATCGCGTCGAAGCGCTTTTTCTGCAGCAGATATCAAATAGGAGACCACAGACACTCATTAGCGGGAGACTTGGAAATTGCGGTATTATTCGTAGATTGGATACGAGCGGGCGGAGAAGGTGCGGTCAACCAGGAGATCAACGAAGAAGATGATGAAAACTACAACGAAATCTTAACAGAAGGTAGTGGAAGCGACGTGGATCAATTTGACCAACAAATACCAATTCCAACCGAAGAACCACATGAAATCATCAAGCAATTAGAACAGGTTTTTTTGAGAATGTAATTTTTTTAATTGTAATTTTATTATGTAATTTGTAACTTTTGGACAACACCACAAAGTTGCAATTTAGATTTTAGACAATTGTATTTGTATTACAAAAAAATAATATGTCTATTAAATAATATAAGAGGCACAAAAACAGCCTTGGGATGTTTTTATTATACTATCTTGTTTTGTTTATTGAGTTTTTTTTATACATATGTTATTTTAAAAAAAAACCCGCCGTATCCCGACCCGAGCCCGACCCGAACCCGCCCCGACCCGAGCCCGACGGGATCGGGATCGGGACGGGACTTGCTCCGCCCCGCTGCAGACCCCGCCAGACCCGACCCCGCCCCTTCTCCCGTCCCGCCGACCCGACCCCCCGCTGCACTACCGCTGTATCGAGCCCCACCGCCACTCTTAATAAAAACTAACCCCTGCATAACTAATGCCAACACTAATACACCTATTCATTATAATTGTTATATACTCTACCAAACGACCCCTTATATGTTAGATTGAGTACCCTATAGTATATGATACTTATTGTTCACGTGAGATAATCTTACTATATCCTAGGGGTGGCGAGTGGGCAGCGATCGGAGCGGGGCGGGTCTCGACGGGACGGAATCTGATGGGACTGGGGGGAGGGCGGGATCCGCCGATGTCCCGTCCCGTTCTCGGTCCCATCGGAAAAGATAGTGTAATAAAAACATGTCAAGGTTGTTTTTGTGTCTCTTATATTATTTAATAGAAATATGATTTTTTGTAATACAATTTCAAAATTACAACTTTGTGGTGTTGAAAGTTGCAAATTACATAGTAAAATTGCAATTAAAAAAATCACATATTTATAAATACCTTTTCTAATTTCTTCATAATGTCTTGTGGTTCTTCGATTGGAATTGAAATTTGTTGGTCAAATTGCTCGACGTCACTTCCACCTCTGTCAGACAAGATTTCGTTGTAGTTTTTGTCTTCTTCTTTGTTGATCTCCGATTGACCGCACCTTCTACGCTCTGTTCGTATCCAATCTCTGAATAAAACTGCAATCTCCAAGCTATCTCCCGCTAATGAGTGTCTGTGCTCTCATATTTGAAATCTTCCGGTACCACTAAACATTCTATTTCTAAGTCTTTCAATACTAGCCGCAGAAACAACATATTTTTATAAGATTGTATTGTAGAAGACGAAGATGGTATATAAGTCGGTTGGTTGCTAGCACTTTCTTGTTGGTAATGCGTATATACTATTTTGCATTATCGTGTATACTAGACAAAACTTCTTCTTTAGTTGGTTCCTTAGGTGGTTGTTCATTTGGATTTTTTGGAGTTGGAGGTGGAAGTAATGATATACAATCATAAATAGTTTCAATAAGTGTTTTACAACCGTCTATTTTAATAGTCGGATTTAATACAACACCAATAATATAAATAGTGGGAATAGAAGAAAAAATTTAATTTGATAAATATTTTTTAATAGGTGCCTTATAAGATGGTTTTTCCATATATTCATTAAGTAACAAAAATATTAGAGCTATATAAAATAACATAGTTGAAATAGTAGGATAATATATACCAAAAAATTCTTTAGTTGTTTGAAAAAAATTCTCTAAAAATACAATAAGTTCATAAATTTTTCCAATCATTATCTATAAGCATATCAGTTGGATTTCGATTATGAGTGTTAAAAATAAAGTTATAGGTCTTTTATAATCGTAAGCAACAAATAGTTATTCATATAGAGAATTCCACCTAGTTGCTACTTCTTCATAAATTTTTCTATAAGGTAGTCCACAATCATGACAAGTTTTTTTATATTCTTTTTTTATTTGTATTCTATTACTTTTAAAAATAAAGTTAATAGCAAATTGTACTTTATTAAGAATGTCTTCAAAAAGTGATATACAACTAAGTTATAAATATGACACGTACATTTTCTATGAAAATGATTAGGAAAATATGGAGTTAATATATTTTTTAAAAGTCTGACAGCATAATTATTAGAAGAAGCATTATCTAACATAACAATCATTATTTTGTCAGTTATACCATAATAATCGCAAACTTGATGAATATTTTATGCAATAAAATTTCCGGTGTGCCTATCATCAATATATTTATATGCTAAAATACGTTTTTGCATAGATCAATTATGATCTATCCAATGACATGTTACAATTAAATAATCATGGCCGTTAGTACTACGGCCTATATCATAAGTGATAGATACTTTGTCAGGAAAATGATATAATGCATAACGTAAAAATTGTTAATATTCGTTTGCAAATTTAAAAACATCTCTCCTAACAGTTGATGTAGGAAAACCGTTAAAAGCAGGATTATACATATATATTATGTAATGAATAAAATCAGAGGAAGAAGAAAATGAAAAAGGCAAACCCTCCACCACAACTAATTTTGTTATTGCTTCCCTATCTCTATGGTTATCGTATTTAAGACCTACAATTCCCCAGTCGTCAGGTTAATTTGACTCTGTACTTGATCCGGGACACTATGTGAACCTTGTCCCGACTGAGAGCGCATTGGCGCACCCGACTTTGTAGCATCGTATTCATCCCACCTAGCTTTGTGAAAACTTTGTACATGTCTCAATAAAACCTCCCATCCCACCCTGACCTTTTCCAATTTTAAATTTATAAACATTTTTACAAATTTGTCATCTAACTACTTGATTCTCTTGATCTCTATAAAGAAAATCCCATACGATAGATTTTAATTTTCATTGTGTGGGGCCTTATCTCATACTAGGGGGAATATGAGGCGTTCCAGATTCAATTTGAGGTGCATTAGTGGGTGTGTCATCTAGATTATCTTCTAAATTAAAGTCTGGTTGAGTTACAAAATATATCTCATCGTCTAATGGTATATCATTAAAATATTCTATTTCATCTATATGAGTGTAATCAATCAAATCATCCTGTCTAGTAATATGATGACTAGAAGAAGTACCACTGCCCTTGTTACCCTACTAGAAGACGCACCATTACCCTTACCCTTAAACATACATTTTAATCATTCTATTTAATTATGCTAATAAATAATTAAAGATAATAAAATTAAATGCGATAGTTAAAATAAAGTAACAATAATAATTTAAAGAAGGAACGAAGGTACCAAACGCCAACGTAACGTCGACGTGTAATCAATGTTGAAAATTGAAACTTTGCTCGATAGATGATCCTCAAACTAGTTGCCAACTTCAGTCCCAGTTTTTAAACTTTGATATAATTATACAAATGAGCAAATAAAATAAAATATTTAATAGACAATGTAATTGTAGACTTGTAGAGAGATAGATTGAGTTGAGAGATTGTAGTAGGAAGATATGTGAGATTAAAATGAAGAGAAAATGAATTATTTATAGTTGAAAAATTGGGTTAAAGTGTAAATGTAGTAATTTAGAGATTAAAAATAAATATTAAGGGGATAAGAGGGCAAAAATGGACGTTGCACAACCACCAAAATATAAAATGGACCTTGAGCAAGGATCATTTGTTCAAAGAGGGGTCGGGGCGGTACGGGCCTGGGCGGGACGAGCCCAGATCCGTCCCGATTTCGAGTCCCCACACCATTTATTTTAGGAATCGGGGCGGGACCGGGGCGGGGTCGGGACCCGGCCCACTGGCCAGCCTTACTATATCCTATATATTCTGAGTGGCCAAAACCCTAGCAAACTCTAAACCCCCCAATACAGAGAACAAGAACCTCCAAATGGGAAAGGTGAAAGGAAAACATCGTTTAGACAAGTACTATCACCTCGCCAAAGAACAAGGTTATCGTTCTAGGGCAGCATGGAAACTCATCCAACTCGACACCAAATACACCTTCCTTCATTCATCTCAATCAGTCCTCGATCTTTGTGCCGCACCTGGTGGTTGGATGCAAGTCGCTGTTAAACATGTACCCGTTGGTAGTCTTGTTATTGGTGTTGATTTAGATCCCATTAGGCCAATTCGCGGTGCTATTGCTGTTCAGGAAGATATTACGACGCCGAAATGTCGGTCGACTATTAAGAAATTAATGGCTGAAAATGGGTGTAGAGCTTTTGATTTGGTACTTCATGATGGGTCACCTAATGTTGGTGGTGCTTGGGCTAAAGAAGCTACTAGTCAGAATTCTTTGGTTATTGATTCTGTTAAGCTTGCTACTGAATTCTTGGCTCCTAAAGGCACTTTTATTACTAAGGTACAAGCGGAAAAATAATTGAATCTTTTTGTTGTTGTGAGAATTCATTCTTTAGTTATGTATTTAAAGGTTGGATTGTTGAAATTGTTATGAATTTTGCTTCAAAAACTGTCCTGTAAGGTAATAATTCCATATTGAATCGAATTAATCATACGTTCCCATTTTTAATAAGATTCCAGCTAGAAGCATTCAAATGGCAAAGACCCTTTACCCCTCCGACTAATGAGCTCGGGGATGAGTTCCTTAATTAGATAATGTATATCTGCTGTTCTTATGTAATTGGTTACTGGTCTTGTTATTTCGTTGCTACTGAATTGCTGGCTCCAAATGGGACTTAAATTACAATGGTACTCAGGAAAAAAATGAATCTTTTTGTTGTGAGAATTCATTCTTTAGTTATGTATCTAAAAGTTGGCTTATTGAAGTTATTGCTATGAATTTTGCTTCAAAAACTGCCCCATCCTTTAACTCCTGTTACTTGGAAAAAAATTGAATCTTTTTGTAGTGAGAATTCTCTAGTTGTGTATCTAAAGGTTGGCTTGGTCAAGGTATTATGAATATTGCTTCAAAAACTGCCCGAATACTGACAAAATGGAAAAGACCCTTTGCCTCCTGTTACTTGAAAAAAATTGTATCTTTTTGTTGTGAGGATTCTCTAGTTGTGTGTCTAAACGTTGGCTTGTTGAGGTTATTTATGGATATTTCTTCACCTATGTTAAAAATTGCTTGAATTTTGACAAAATGGAAAAGGCCCTTTACCTCCGAATATGAGCTTGGGGATTTTGCAATATCGGATTCTGAATATGCATTGATGAGTTCCTTATTTAGTTAATGAATATTTGCTGTTCTTATGTAATTTCTTACTGGTCTTGTTAAGTTTTCGTTGTTATTTGTGCCTATATGAATCATGTGGAGTAGTACCAGACAGCTCTAGTAGTATATGACTTGTCATTTTGAGTTTGGATAATCCTTAATCTGTATTGTTCGAATTCTAACTATCTTTAACAGCCATTTGACTAGAACAGAGTCAGAAATTTGATAATTTCATTTCGATGAAGTTGTTGATTACTTTATTTTGTTTCCTTCATATGGTATATCCTGCCCGGAAGCTATGCCCTTTTATTCTATTTTCTAGTCTTTGAGTGTTTCCGCTGTAGCTTTTCAAAAGTGCATCACTTTATAGTTGACCCTCATGAAGGAAAGAGCGCTACATCTCTTACATCACTACCAACTATCTAAACGCTACTGATGAAATATTGTTGATATACTAACCCTGCCTATTGTTTTCCTAAATTTTGCATTTCAATACCAAATGTTCTTTTAGTGGCCTTTTTATTGATATATAGTTTTTTCATTGTTTTCATCAATGAACATGTTTTTGAATGGTTGAGTGCAGATCTGAAGGCCAATGGTGTATTTTGCTGTATTCTGAGGGTTTTCTCTTTGCTTTTACTATCTTCCATGACCAACCGATTATTTGTTGTGCCATACTTCTCTGCATCATAGGTTAACAATACTCTTGGTATGCACATGTAGTTGTCCAGAATGAAGCCCTTGGCCTCTTTAACAATGTTGAATCTGGCTCTGGTATCAGATCTATTGGTATTTACATTTCAAAGCAAGCTCAAGTATCATTTTTAGGTTCATTCTTTTTTCTGTTCATGTGCATGAGTTCTTTTTCCCCCTTTTTTCTTGCTGGGAGGCGATGATCAATATTTGTATTTGTGAATTCAAGCGCAATTGTGATGAGTATACATTTTCTCATGCTTATACAAGAAGAGTTGTCCAGTAGACTGATATGGTGTCCTCTTTTAGATTTTCAGATCTCAAGATTATAACGCAGTTCTTTACTGTCTAAGACAGGTAATTTTCCACATCTATACCCAGTTCCTTTTCAAGTATACAAGGATCAAATGATTCCTCACTTTTGAGTTTTATCTACAGCTTTTTGAGAAAGTTGAGGTGGAAAAACCTCTGGCTAGTCGTTCAGCATCTGCAGAAATTTATATTATAGGTTTTAAATATAAAGCTCCTTCAAAGATCGATCCACGACTTCTTGATGTAAAGCACCTCTTTCAAGGAGGTCAAGAACCCCCCAAGGTACTGGAAGGGCTTTTGAATTATGGTCCTCTCTCACACTCTCTCCTTCACATCTTCTCCCTTTTCACTCATTTGCATGCTAGGTGCACGCACTTTCCTTTCCCTTCTCATATAGACGCTCCTATAATCTAATTGAGCTTCTTGTGTGTACTTTAATCAGGTGATTGATGTACTTGGGGCGACAAAGCAGAAGAGACACCGTGATGGGTATATCCTATTTTTGCTCTGTATTTATGCATTTGAATAATTATTTCTAGTCCACGAGAAAGTACATGACATTCCATTGACTATAATCAAATGACAAAAACATGTTATTTGTGCATTGATTTTTGGGACACCGAACTTCGTAAAATGAACCAGTCTGCTTTAACACTTCCCAGTATCTGTCCCTGTAGTCGAAATGATGAAGTGAAGCAGATGCCTGTTCGTCTTTTGATAAGTAAACAATTCACTAGATGTCGTATCTTAGGGGGATGTTTGACCTGCTTCTCGTACGAGCTTGAATTATGAGAAGAAGCTGAATCCGTCTTCGTTGGCCAAATCATGGTGATAGGTGGCCATTTATTTGAACAGATGCAGTGACATATATATTCATATATGCATATAAGGGGAGAGTCAGATTTTGAAAAATAAGTTACTTTTTCCCTTTTCTTTCGGTTTCCTCACATGGGTATTTGAGTTCTTGTGAGATTTTTGTTGATGAAATTTTAGCAAAGTGAAAAGCAAACATCTGACAATGGGCCATGATGCTAGATTGGGAGGTTGCTAAGTAATTTGAGCACTGAAAAGAGTGTAAAATTGTCAAATGATGGAGGGGAGAAGAGAGTGTGCGCATGTGTGTGTGTGAGAGAGAGAGAGTGAGATAGGGGGTGGGGGTGGGGTGTGTGGGGAGGCTCTGGCCTTCGGCCATTGATGGCTTTTAGTTGCTGGGGTTAGGGGTGGGCAAAAAACCCGGAGAATCGGAAAAACAGAACCGAAACTCGGTTTGTTTTTTTCTCGGTTTTTTTTTAAAACCTGATTTTTTGAAAAACCGAACCGAATCAGGATTTAGTGATTCGGTTCGGTTTTTTAATTTTGGATACGAACCGAACCTAAAAAACCGAATTAAATATATAATTATTCTTATTTTTTATTTTAGGCTACTACTATTTCTTGAATCAGTCATTGAAGTCAATCTATGGAAGTCGAATGCGGCATGAACTTGATTAACATATCACGTATGCATTGACATAAAATGTAGGGTGAGAAAGTAGTTGTAAATTGGTGAAACTTCAAATGGTCATAACTCTGCGCTCGGATGTCCGTTTTCCCAATCAATTTGTGTTTCCCCCCAAATCGGTTTCTAATTTTCCTTTTTCTTTAGTAAACATCTCACAATACACAATAGATTTCAACGTCGAAATTTCGTGGTAGTGTAGGTGAATGTCAATTTCAGTTTTGAAAATTCAATTTTTTTTAAAATATAAAAAATTTCTCGACCCGACCCGATTCACTAGAAAAAACCGATATAATCCGACACGTTCGGCGATATAAACCGAACATATCAGTTTTTTTTTAAAAAAGTTGTATTAGTTTTTTTTTTAAAAACCGATTTTTATTCGGTTCATATTTTTCGTATACAAAACCGAACCGAACCGATATACGCCCACCCCTAGCTGGGGTCCTCAGCATATCAGCAGTTTGTTCTTCATTCTTCCTAACACTTGACCTGCGTCACTTCCTTTATGGTTTCCCAGGACAGTGGATTATGACTGATTTGAATGCTGAAGGTTTCACTCTCCGATTCTCTTTCTTTGCATCTATTAAATGAGAATTCTGGACTGAGTTGATAATGAGCTCACATGTTGCTTAGTCTGCCTCACTAAAAATTCCAGCCTCAACTTCTACTAATCCGTTTTGGAACCTATGATTGTTGGGGCAACATGTGAAACCTCTCAGTATTCTGGGACTTGCTTTTTTATTATCCACTTAATTAATAGATGATGTCATTCCAATAGCTATTACCTTGAAATTTGAATTTCTAACTAATTGCCAGCTTTCAAATGATTGATGTTATGTTTGATTCAATTTAATGGGTTTGTCATTCCTAGAGCTAAATCTGGGTGCAGATTTGAGTTAATTGATTTCTTCATTCTATGTTCAGACGCATGAGTTATCCTATTACACTTACATCTATATGGCTTTATGCCTTCTGTATAAAATGAACCTTGCAGGTATGAAGATGGAGCCACGGTCTTAAGGAAGGTTTGCTCAGTTGCAGATTTTGTTTGGTCTGATAACCCTGTTAATATCCTTGGTTCATTTACTTCAATGAGCTTTGATGATCCCGCATGTTTGCCCATTAGAGATCATGCTCTTACAACAGAGGAGGTATATTACGTGACAGCTATTGTAGGCTGTTGTTGCTAGATGCTGTAGTTGTTTGCTATCGTCAGCCTTACCCTTCGATATTTGTGTCAGGTTAAAGCTCTGTGTGATGATTTGCGCGTTCTTGCAAAGCAAGACTTCAAGTATCTCCTAAAGTACGAAACAGAAACCTTCTTAGCACCTTCCAGTTTAGAGATGCTCAAAGTTCTTGATTGAATTTAATTACATTATTCTCTATTCACATTCTTATGTTTATGTTCCTATTATGATATTTTTTAATGCAAACCTGGTTTTGCTAGGTGGCGCTTGCAGATAAGAAAAGCTTTATCTCCTGAAAAAACTAAGACCCCAACAACTGTTGTTGAAAGTGAGAGCAAAGGAGATGGAGATGGAGATGAAGATGAAGATGAAGATGAAGATGAAAGAGTTCTCGACGAAATGGAGGAGAAAACCAATAGTTTGGAGAAAAAGCAGAAAAAAGAGAAGAAACTTCAAGCAAAAAGACGAGCCAAGGTTTATGCATATGCTTCACCAAGTCTCTTTCAATTTCTGTTTTGGTTTGCTGTTGTTTGCACATAGTTGAGAATGTGTGCCATAAAACATCATGTGGGAGTGATCTTTTCCGTTGAGCTTGTGTTTTGTGCTTTTCCCTTATGAAAGCAAGTGTGCTTCCATGCATTTCAAGTTTTCAATGTTTGAAAAAACTTATGGTGATACACGCTTAAACATCTTCTCTTCAGGGTATCTTAGCTATAAACAGAATTAGTCGAACTAGAGGCTGGGAAAAGTTGCAGTTCAGAACAGGTTGAATACTTACTTGATTGCCTGTCGGTCAACGACTAGAACTTACACCTGGGCATTCTGGAAAAAGAAAACTTGCTACTAATTATATTTTTGTTGAGGTCTTGACAATTCTAGGGGTTTCTTCTTAATTGTTTTTTGATAACCGAGAAATCCTCGAGTCTAGTAGCTCTCGGTTTGAAACTTGGTGGATGATGGGTCCGCCTCTCTACCCTTCTCCATTTAAACACCGTGCTTTTCTCTGCGGTAAGATTGGACCCTGTGACGTCCGCCTAAATCACATCACTTCTTGTGCTCTTTCCACTAGACCAAAGCTCTGGGAGTGGTTTCTTGAATTGATATGTACTCTCTACCAGCTTCTGTTTCTTTTCTAAAATCATGAAGTTGTCACATGGGATCTATTTCACTGAATGTTTTCCCTTAATTCATCTGATTGCAGGAGAAAGCACGCAAGGCACTTGGGATACAAGTAGATGCGACAGAGGATGGTTATGGTGATCAGGATTTGTTCTCTCTAACATCCATCAAGGTATTTTCACTCTTCAGTTTCCTTGTTATATCATTTGCACTATTGGCCTGCATGCGGCTTTTACAGAGAAATTGGTTTTCCTTAAAGTTGATCTGGTTGAAAGCTCTGTTCTTCCTCGTAACCGTATGGGGCGGATAGGGTCTTGTGTATGTAAGAAAATCTACATCTAGATTTCAACTAGATATTGTAGCTAAAAACTGAAATAGTTGCTATGTGATACGATCTACTTCTTATCTATTCTATTTTTTGTTCGGTTTGTTTTATTTATATATTTGATTTAAGTTGTTATGAAATTTGTGCGAGTAGAGTTGGGTGGTGCTTTAGAGAAGCGTTTCCTGATAACAAGAATTTGTTCTGATGAGTCTTGACAGCTAAACAACTTTCTGAAAGCATATGGGAGTGATCAACATGGGTTGTTCTCTGAAGGGATCACTTTAATTTACAGAACAAGCTGGTGAAAAGGGTCATAGGGATGATTATGATTTTAGAAAGGTCTTCCAAATTTTGCTGGATTTACACTTGGAAATGGTAATTGGAGATTTTGGCTTGATGTATTGTGTTTATCATGTTCTTTTTCTGAGAGAAAATATGCAACACAAAATTGAAGTACGATTTCCCAATTTTTTTAGATTTTCTCCTAGAAATGATAGGAATGTTATGGTAGCGGAGGTTCTTAGTAAGGAAGGCATACAGGTTTTCTGGAATGTATGGAATTTAACTTCCAAGATATCTTTACAGGATCTAAAATTAGAGGAGATGGAAACATTCCTTCAAAGGTTATATAGCCCCACAAGTTAGGGTGATGACAAATTAGTGTAGAGAGGATCATCTTCAAAATGATTTATGACGAAATTATATCATAACCAGCCATTCATTGAGGTGATTTGATGACAGCCTTTGAGAATCATTGTGGAGTGCTAAAGAATGGTTGAAGGGCGGTTTTTTTTTTGGGTGCATCAAGTGGGGTGCTATTCTGAAAGCAGATAATTTGAGGAGATATGTATCATAATAGGTTATTGTTGCTTGTTTATTTTTTCATCAATAAATCTTACATTCTAAAGAGTGATGAAAATTGGTAGACATACTGATTGGAGGCTAGGCAAAAGAGGTTATGGAAGAGGCCTCCATTTTGTATTCTTGGTTAATATGGAGGGAAGAAATAAAAGTAACTTTGAAGGGATTGAGTGCTCAGTGATGCAAGTTGAGAGTGAATTTTTTTCCATCTTGTATTTATGGTATAATCGGCATCTTGTGCTAGACTTTTAGGAGATATAAATGCATGCACTTTTGTAACTATACCATTGCCTTAGTGTGGCACAAATGATCCCCAAAAATGATAAAATTATGAGAAGTTAAATGCATTCTTTTGAATTACAATGCAAACAACAAAAAATTACCCTTTGCTGGAACTAGTAAAGGGAGGGAATAGATACATTTTTTTTAATCTTTTTTTTAAAATTTTATATATGAATAGAAAAGGGGAAAAAAGAGCAAAGGGTGAGTTTGACTGTTTCCTTCTCATAGTTGTCAAGTTGCTTTGGAACTTGGCTCTAACTACTACTTTCCGAACTTACAGGTTCTTCTGAGTTGTATCTCCATAAACGCTTCATCATGCACTTGCTATGAGTTGCTAGAGCTCTGAGCCCAGACCTCCCTGATTTTTTGGTTTAATTACTTTACTCCACTTCACCAGATGATACTGGACTTTGATTGTTTCCTTCTTATAGTTGTCAAGTTGCTTTGGAACCTTCCTGTGGGTAGAGGTAAACAATATTTAGAACCATAACATTTTTATGTAGTACTTGTGACATTTCACGAATGTGGATGTTGTGATTGAATTCGTATGTCTATAATGTACCTAAAGATTATCCATGAATAAGTAAATAGAAAGGTGCAGTGGATGGTGTGGGAGGTGGGTGGTTTGTGGGAATAGCAGCAGGGGACATGTGTTTTGAGCTTTTGTGATGTGGTTGGGAATTTCAAGGATAGAGAGAGCAAGGAAAGTGAAACCCACCCTCCCCCCAATTTGTATTTCTCTTTTTTTTTTTAAAATTTTGAACGAAAAATACAAGGAATGTTCAGGAACGCACGCCATTTCTATTTCCACATTTGTTCAGTAAGAAATATAGATATTTCCTGTAACTTGTGGATATTCAGAAGTCTATGGCATCCACTAAGTAAAAAGGAGGCGTATCTGGTTGACCATCCCTATAGTTGGGGAAATCTCAGAGCATATTGAGAAAGTGTGAGGGTGTATTGTGCAGAGACGAGAGAAGCAGAAATGTAAATAGGGAGAAATAACAAATGAAGTTGATACTTCCAGGACTCATGTTGGAGAGTAATTTATTGGAGTGACTTTGGACCATACTAAACATGGCAGTGATGAACAGAAAACAGAGAGAGGAAAGGCACTTAAAGAGTAGTTTCTCTGGACCATGGGAAAAAAGGATTGTAAGAGGCAGCAAACGGGACAAAGTGTGAAAACCCACTGGGAGACGGGATTATCATATAATATAAATAAGAAAAAAGAGACATATTCTGAATAAAGTTGAAGTATCAATCTTGAACAAAATGCAAGATAAGAGCGACATCTTTATTGTCTTCCCAAATGTGGCCACTTTAAAAGCGTTTTACTTGGCAAGAGTCTAAAAGTTTATCTTTTCCCTTTTCCTTTCTTTATCTTTCTTTTGAACCCTATTGAGAATAATCAGTAAAATGGTAATGCTTTCTAATGGGGCAGGCGACCTTACTCTGGGAATGCGCTCTTTTTTAATCCTTTCCATTGTTTATCTGACCTTACGTGATATGTGGATTTGTTTCACCACTAATCATGAAAATGTTTCTTTTCACCCAATTTAGTTCATTTTTACTGCTATCTGGAGAGTCTCCTACACCATTTGTTAGTAATATGCTTCACATGCATTTGAAAAACATTTCAGGGCAAGAAAGATCTCGCAGCTGTTGATAACAGTGAATACGACAAAGAAACTACTGAGGTAAGCGATGAAAATGATGGAAGTGACGAGGAAGCCCAGGATCATTCATCCAGTGATCTGGACTCTGAAGACGAACGCAGAAGGTATTATGGCCAGCTTTCTGGGCATCTGCTTCTAAATCAATTGTTGCCTTTATACTTTAAAGCTACATTAAAGCTACAAGTTCTTTTCCCCCCTTCATTTTCAGACATGACGAAAATATAGAGACATTATTTGATGAGGCTTATGAACGGTATTTGGGTAAAGTGGAAGGTAAATCAAAACAGAGAAAGCGATCCAAACAAGCATACATGAAGGATGGTGAACTGCAGGTGAGTGAGGTTTAACTTGCACTAAGAAATTCTTATCTGCACATCCACTCCTTAGTTCTTTTCCTGTTTCCTTTTTTTATGGGACTGAGTTTCTTGTTTCCTTCAACAAGTACCTGCATAGAAATTCTATTGGGGTAATTCTTTTGGTACTTGTTTGATATATGCTCTGCTGGATTTAGTGGGAGCTAACTTGTTCGAGCTTTGTTTTATTTGGCAAAGATTGAAATCCTGTTTTTCTGAATCAAAATTGATCTGCAAAAGACTTCAAATTTGGATTGTGTTTGCCCAGGGAGTACTAGGCACAACTTAATCTCCTTCCTATGTGCTTGATTTTTATTTATTACTCCCTCCGTCCCAATTTATGTGGCACAATTTCCTTTTTGGTCTGTTCCAAAAAGAATGTCACATTTCTATATTTAGAAACAATTTAACTTTATGAGATGATTTACAGCCACACATTTATACAAGACGTGTTTTGGACCACACATTTCAAAAGTCTTCCTTTCTTAAACTCCGTGCCAAGTCAAATGGTGCCACATAAATTGGGACGGAGGGAGTATGATTTATATTTATTTTCTTATATTACAACAATTTATTACAATTTACATGTAATATAGTGGCATGCATTTTTCAAATAAAAGTTGCCCGAGATTGTAAGTTTGGTAAATTAGAATTTACTAAATCCTAGTTAAGATCCAATTTTTACCAAAGCAAAAAAATCTTAAATCGATCTAAATCCTGATCGACCTCAAACCTAGATTACAAAGTAGGATTGAATTATATTTGATCATTATCCTAAACTTTCCAAGTGCTTTTCGTAAATCATCTAAAAAATGTGTACAAAGTGGTTTGTTTATTCACATGCCTTCTTCAAGTTTCTCTGAAATTTATCTTCGTTTCTTTCTTTGCATTAATGGGAGTGCTGCTCTTTCTTTTCCAGGATGGCAACGATGATAGCATGATCACTCATTCTGCTCCAGACTCTGACAGTGACAAGGAAGATAATGAAGTCAACCCTCTTGTTGTACCCCTTGAGGATGCACCAGCTCAGGAAGAGATTGTGAAAAAGTGGTTTACTCAAGATGTTTTTGCTGAAGCAGAAGAGCATGATGTCTTGGACAAGTATGACAGTGAAGATGAAATGCAAATAGATGGAGGGGGGGTGAAGAAGACTAAAAAATCTAAGGAACTGACAAATGATAAACAGCAGGGAGAAACTAAGGATCTAATGAGGAAAGCAAATGGTGGTTTACAGGTCTCAGCTTCTAAGACAGATGATGATTTTGAGATTGTTCCTGCTCCTGTTACTGATTCTGACTCATCATCCTCATCAGATGACGATATTGACACAAAGGCTGAAATATTGGCTACAGCGAAGATGATGCTGAGGAAAAGGCCTAGGGAAGAAATAATTGATGATGCTTACAACAGATATATGTTTCACGATGACGGGTTACCGAAGTGGTTCATTGACGAGGAACAGAGACATTACCAGCCAGTGAAACCCGTGACAAAAGAGGAGATTGCTGCAATGAAATCTCAATTTAAAGCAATTGATGCTCGACCTGCAAAGAAGGTAGCAGAAGCCAAAGCTCGTAAGAAACGGGCGGCACATAGAAAGCTAGAGAAGTTTAAGAAGAAAGCTAACTCAATATCAGACCAAACCGAAATCTCTGAAGGTTCAAAGAGAAAAATGATTGAACAGCTATACAGGAAGGCGGCAACAACAAAAAAACCAGAAAGGGAATATGTAGTGGCAAAGAAGGGAGTTCAAGTTAAGGTTGGCAAGGGAAAAGTCCTTGTCGATCCAAGAATGAAAGCAGATGCAAGAAAGCAAGGAATGAAAAAGAAGAAGCAGCAGGGCAAGGGGAAGAAGGGAAACCAAAAAGGAAAAGGCTCAGGAAAGGCCTCAGCAGCAGGCAACAAGAGAAACCGGGGAAAATGAAATGAATGAGGAGCTTAAGCTCATGAATTTTTGTTTACATTCTCTTGTGCATCTGGTTGCAATAGGAGTCCACCCATGTACTGGTCTCTTGTTGCTCTCTTTTTATATCGTTTTTATACACTTTTGAAAATACTTTATTGATTTCTTTGCTTTATATTGTCCACTGTCTTCTCACTAGATTTGTGGTGATCTTCAATATCTGAATATGCCAAAGCTTGTAATCTGTTCAATGTTTTAACGGTTTAGATTTTATCTTTTTGCTATATTTTATTAGACGGGATGAATTTCGATTATAGCTGGGTTAGCATTAGTGAATATGTCGATTTTCAACAGGTGACTTTTGCAGTGTACTGGTCATGACAGGGAAAAGAGTTCTTAATAAGTTTAGTTCTCAACGTTGTGTCGTCTAGATTTTTTTATTGCTGAACTATGGGAGCAATCAACAATGTAGCTAGATGGATAAACGTGACGTGGACAATGAAGTGAGCAATTTTTGTTTATGAAATTGGTCAACACCACTCCATATTAACCAAACATCGACTTTAAAAAAATTAACTTTATGTATATATATTTTCAACATAAGGTATTTTCAGTAAAAAAACATTTTATATTTTTGAAGACCTTCGAGTTCGTTGGCACTAAAATTAGTATGTTAAGTCGGTGCGGGCATTGCACATCAATTTTCAATCTGGTACTGCATTTAAAAGGGGTAAGAACCAAATGTTTACCTCGTATCATTGTTGAAAATAAATTATCAATATTTCACTTAAGAAAGAATAATGAAATTCAACGAAGCACTACTTTGGTTAGTAGAGGTTCACAGGTAAAAACACACAATCAACAAACACAAAAGTAACAAGGGAAGGCAACTGCAAGATCTCATATGATGCATGTTTTTAGTAGTAGCGATGCAAAACTAATTTCTTATTAGAAGAGTTCGTTCTAGACTGTTTATGCTTATTTTGTGGCATAATATCTCAAAAGTCCTTAACTTGACACTATTTTTAGTCCTAATTACCTCCTATACTTGGTCATTTGGATAGTTTTCACCCTTGGACGACCTCAACACAAAGAGGTGTGGTGTACTCGCTATCACATAGGTATTTTTTGTCCACATGGTATTTTTTAACATAAAATATATTTGTTTTACCTATTTATTTTGAGAGAAGGTGGTGGAGATGAGAGTAGGGGGCGTTGAGTGTATTATGGAGAATAAATTTGGATTCATGTTAGAGCGTTGACTACAAAAGTCTTTCTTCTCGTAAGAGATTGATGAAGCAATTTATGAAAAAGAAGAGAGACTTACATATGATGTTCATTGACTTAGAAAAAGCATACGACAAAGTTCCTAGGGGGGGGGGAGAGTTTTATGCAAATATTTGGTGGTTAGAGATGTCCATGTAGCTTACATTAGAGCGATTAAAGACATATATGATGGAGCCAAGATTCGAGTGAGGACAGTGGAAGGAGACTCAGAGCACTTCCCTTTTCGTGATGGGGTTGCACTGTGGATCAACCCGTAGCCTATTTTTATTTATCTTGTGATGTTTGAACTGACGCGGATATCTAAGGGGAGGTGCCTCGGTGTATGCTATTTGTAGATGACATATTATTCATTGGCGAGACATGTGATAGAGTTAACAATAGGCTGAAGGTTTGGAGACAAATCCTGTAGTCTAAAAGGTTCAGGTTGAGCAGAAATAAGACATTTCTTGGAGAGCAAGGCCAATGACGTAACTTACGAGGCAAATATGGAACATTGATACACAAGTCATCTTCAAGAAAGAAAGTTTCAGGTATCTTGGGGCAATAATCCAAGGAAACAAGGAGATTGACTAGGATGATACACATCATATTGGAGCAGGATGGGTGAAATGGAGGCTCACATTCGGTGTCTTGTGTGATAAGAATGTGCTACAAAAATCTAAAGGTAAGTTTTATAAATTGGTTCTTAGACTAACTATGTTGTATGTGGCGGAGTGTTGACCAGTCAAGAATTCGCACATCTAGAAGATGAAAGTAGCGAGAATGAGGATGTTGAGATGGATGTGTGACACTCTAGGAGAGATGATTAGGAACGTAGATATTCATGACAAGTTGGGAGTGGCCTTCGTGGTGGATAAAATGAGGGAGGCGAGACTGAGATAGTTCATGCATGTGAAGAGGAGATGCACAGATGTCCCTAGTGAAGAGGTGTGAGAGGTTGGCTATGGTGGGTCTTAGAAGAAGTAGAGGTAGGCTGAAAAAGTATTGGCGATAGATGATTAGAAAGGACGTGACACCTTCAGCTTACTGAGGACATGATCTTAGATATGAGGACATGATCTTAGATATGAGGATATGAGACTCAAGAATTATGGTAGAAGATTAGTAGGTAGTCGAATATTAACTAGTTTCTCCTATGAGTAATTTATTAGTACTCTCCTACTATCTTATGCTACAATTTTATTATTACATATTATTTTCTTTGCTTTGATTATCGTACTATTTGTTGTTGTTACTGTTTATTTTCTCTACTATACGTATAAACACAAAGTTTCAACCGAGATGTTCAGGTGCCGTAGCACCCCCACCCCTTCTACGTAGGCCCCTGTACATTTTTTTCATTGATTAAACTTGCTAGTCTAACACTATACATACAAAGGTACTTTTAAGTCTATTATAACTTTTGCTATTTCCACCATTCTTTATTTAAATCTATGTATATAAAATGATCTCTTTCATTTTGGCTTATTCTTGGTCGATTTTCAATATTTGTACGCTAATAATGTAATATGGAAAATATCTGAAGATGTGTTACAAAAATATAGTATCGATATATAATAGCACTACAAAAGGATAATATAGGAATATTACAATTTTTTGTCATCTAAAAGAAGTTTTGTTAACATAAAATGTGAATAAGGGAGGTAGTCTCACATTTTTGTTAAATTGAATGAGATAAATTTTATATGTATAATATTGACATTGGCTCGAACTTCGAATTAGCGAACCTTTATCATAGCAGCATGCAAAAAGTTGCATTTTCTACTTCATTTATGTATGCCTTTATAGGTTTAATTTATTTATCTTACGTATTAAAAATTGACTAAGAATATACATGCCATGAACATACATAAGAAATGTTATAGTTAAATAGATAAATTGAAGTGCTTTAATTGAAGGAAATTTTACATGGGGTAGATAGCATCTAAGAGGTATTTATCTGCGGTAATTATATATTTAAATTAATTATCTACTGTAGTTATACTATGTATTTAATTACCTATCCTAGCTATACTATATATTTAAAGAAGAGTACTACACCAGAAAAATAATTTAAGAAAAAAGTCTCTTTCTTCTATGGGTGGCCAACGGGACGGGTTGGCCCGGTCCCGACCCGACCCGCCCCGGTCCCGCCCCGACCCGCCCCGCTCCGGTCCCGCCCCTACCCCGTTATAAAAAAAAAATTCAGTACCGGGACTCGAACCGGGACCTGGGCTCGTCTCGCCCCGGACCCGTCCCGCCCGACCCTTCCTCTTTGCACAAAATAACCGTTGCACCAACGACCATTTTATATTTTGGCCATTGTGCAACGACCATTTTGGCCTCCCCCTCCCCTCCCCCTCCCCAACCCCCAACCCCCTTAATATTTATTTTTAACCCCCTAAGTTATTATATTTACACTTTAACCCAATTTCCAACTATAAATACCTCATTTTCTATTCATATTTCTCAAATCTTCCTACAATCTCTCTAATCTCTCAATCTATCTCTCTACAAGTCTACATTGTCTACTAAATATTCAATTTTATTTATTCATTTGGGAGTGAAGTTGGCAACTAGCTTGAGGATTTTTCATCGAACAAAGTTTCAATTTTCAACCACTCGATTACACGTCGACGTTACGTTGGCGTTTGGTACATTCGTTCCTTCATTAAATTATTATTGTTTCTTTCTTTTATTTAGCGCACTTAATTTCATTTACTTTAATTGTTTATTTGTATAATTAAAATGGAAGGATTGAAACGTATAATTATGGGTAAGGGTAAGGGTAAGGGTCAGACTTCTTCCAGTAGGGGTAACAAGGGCAAGGGTATTTCTTCTAGTCATCCTACTCCTAGACAGGATGATTTGGTTGATACTGAATTTTTTTCTGATATACCATTAGATTTAGACGATGAGATATTTTTTGGAACTCAACAAGACTTTAATTTAGAAGATGATCTAGATGACACACCCACTAATGTAGATGACACACCCACAGTGCACCTCCAACTGGAACGCCTCCTATTCCCCATAGTATGAGACGAGGCCCAACAAAATGATCATTAAAATCAGATGCATGAATTTTTTTTGATAGAGACGAAGATAATCAAGTAGTTAGATGTCTTGTAAAAATGTTTTTAAATTTAAAATGGAAAAAGGCCAGGGTGGGACAGGGGATCTATTGAGACACGTACAAAACTTTCACAAAGCTAGGTGGAACCAACACATGGCTAAAAAATCGGGTGCGCCAATGCCTTCCCAGTCGGGACAAGGTTCACATATTGTCCCGGACCAAGTACATAGTCAAATTAAACCTATGATGAGGGGGTATTGTAGGCCCTAAATACGATAAACATAGAGATAGGGAAGCAATATCAAAATTAGTTGCTGTGGAGGGTTTGACTTTTTCATTTCCTTCCTCTCCTGATTTTATTCATTATATTAGAGATATGTATAATCCTGCTTTTAACGGTTTTCCTAGATCAACTATTAAGAGAAATGTATTTAAATTTACACATGAATATCAACAGTATTTACGTTATTCCTTATATCATTTTCTTGGTAAAGTATCTATCACGTCTGATATAGGAGTAGTACTAACGACCATGATTATTTAACGGTAGCCTATCATTGGATAGATTATAAATGGTCTATGCAAAAAGCGTATTTTAGCGTATAGATATATAGATGATAGGCACACTGGTACTTTTATTTCAGAAAATATTTATCAAGTTTGCGATTATTACGGATTAACTGATATAATTATGACTATTACATTAGATAACACTTCTTCTAATAATTATGCTATTAGAATTTTAAAAGATCTTTTAACTCAATCTTTTCCAAATCATTTTCATAGAAAATGTGCATGCCATATATATAACTTAGTTGTAAATGATGGTTTTAGCACTTTTTGCAGACATTCTTAATAAAATACAATTTGCTATAAACTTTATTTTTAAAAGTAACAGAATACAACGAAAAAAAGATTATAAAAAAACTTGTCACGATTGCGGACTACCTTATCGAAAAATTCCCGAAGAAGTAGCCACTAAGTGGAATTCTTTATACGAGCAACTACTTGTTGCTTATGACTATAGAAGACCTATAGCTTTATTTTTTAACGCCCATAATCGAACTCCAACTGATATGGTTGTAGATAGCGATTGGGAAAAAATCCAGAACTTATTGTATTTATAGAGATTTTTTTTCAAGCAACAAAATAATTTTCCGGTATGTATTATCATACTATTTCAACTATGTTATTTTATATAGCACTAATATTTTTACTACTTAGTGAATATATGAAAAAGCCAGCTTATAAGGCACCTATTAAAAAATATTTATCAAAATATTTTTTTTTTATTCCTATTCTCACTATTTATATTATTGGTGTTGTATTAAATCTGACTATTAAAATAGACGGTTGTAAACACTTATTGAAACTATTTATGATTGTACATCAGTACTATCTCCTCCAACTCCCAAAAATCCAAATAACCCACCACCTATTGAAAAAACTAAAGAAGAAGTGATGTATAGCATACAAGATGAATGCAAAAAAATATATAGGTATTACCAACAAGAAAGTGCTAGCAACCAACCGGCTTCCATACCATCTTCTTCTTGTTCAACACAACCTCAAAAAAGACATGCTGTTTCTGCGGCTAGTATTGAAAGCCTTAGAAATAGAATGTATAGTGGTAACATTACTAACCAAGTTAGCGAGTTCAATGTTTTTGTTTTGTAGGGTGTTGTACCGTACCAAGCAGTTCTCAATGAAGAATGACGTGAAGACTTGCTGAAATATTGGAGGGAGAATGAGAAGACATTTCCGACACTGTCAAATATGGCCTGAGATGTGTTGAACATTCAAGCGTCATCAACAGCGTCTGAAAATGCTTTTTCGACCGACAAATTTCAAATAGGAGAGCATAGACACTCATTAGCGGGAGACAGCTTGGAGATTGCAGTATTATTAAGATATTTGATACGAGCGAAGCGGAGAAAGTGCTGTCAATCGGAGATCAACGAAGAAGAAGATGAAAATTACAACGAAATTTTATCCGACGGAGGTGGAAGTGACGTCGAGCAATTTGACCAACAAACACAATTCCAACCGAAGAACCACAAGAAATTATAAAGAAACTAGAAAATGTGTTTTTAAATATGTAATTTTTTTAATTACAATTTTACTATGTTATTTGCAACTTTCAACACCACAAAGTTGCAATTTTGACAATTGTATTACAAAAAATGTCATATTTCTATTAAATAATATAAGAGGCACAAAAACAACATTGAGATGTTTTTATTACACTATTTTATTTATATGTTATTTTTTAAAATTAAGTGAAAAAAATTGGGAAAACCCGATCCCCATCCCGACCCTGCCCCTGCCCCGCACCGACCCGATAAATATCGGGCCCCTTTAACGACGGGATCGGGACGGGACACTGGCAGAACCCGCCAGTCCCGCCCGAGTCCCGATCCCGCCACCACCGACCAATTGGATCCCGCCCAGCCCCGAACCCGTCCCGTTGGCCAGCCATACTTTCTTCTCCTTTATTCTCTAGATTTGACCATTTTCGTGTCCAAGCATGCTCGAGTTTCACTATCTAAAAGAACAAAATTGTACTTTTCTTGTACTACTGAACAAACATTTACTATCACTGTACTATCAATTGTCTTATCGAAATATGTTTACCTCACACACTTCATTATGTGGTGGGGGCAAGTCTCAATTCAGTTGGAAGAAAATTCATGAGAGAGGAATAAAATTGTAGTGATGAGCGACACTAGTCATATGCATGGAGCAGGCGCTATGGTTATGGCACTGCCGTCATCAACTACCATGAACTGAAAGAAATAATCCCCTTGATTATTTTCATTAATTGAAAGGTATTTATACAAGTTACAAAATAGGAGAATCCTATTCCTATTCTAATCCTAAAACCTTATTCTATCATAATTCTAACTATACAATTATGGTAAGTGTATAATCCTAATTTAGGTAACAAATACACTACAATATTACAACAATATTTACCATATATACACTAATCAGCCAGCCCGTGATGGGCCAGTAATGGGCCTCATCCGAGACTGCTTTGCTGCGTTGCTCCATTTGCCTGTGAAATACACTTCTGTTTATTAGGTGTATATCACGGGTATATTGCTTTGTTTAACACACCCCCACAGTCATAGCGGGCGGTCTTCGAACGCTGAGACTGTCCCTAAAATCTACAAAAAGGACCGCGGGTAGACCCTTTGTAAAAATGTCTGCAACTTGATAACGAGACGGGACATGGCATACGCGAACGTGACCCCTAGCAACCTTTTCACAGACAAAGTGAATGTCCATTTCTATATGCTTAGTGCGTTGGTGCTGAACCGGGTTACCTGAAAGGTAGATGGCACTAATGTTATCGCAATATACCAAGGTTTCCTTCTGAATGGGACAATGCAGCTCCAAAAGCAAATTACGTAGCCAACATGATTCGGAGACCACATTCGCTACCCCTCGATATTCGGCCTCTGCACTTGAGTGTGATAGAGTTGTCTGACGCTTCGCCTACCAGGAGACCAAGTTGTTGCCAAGGAACATACAGTAGCCAGACGTCGACCGTCTGGTGTCGGGACAACCACCCCAATCAGCATCTGTGTATGAGACAAGTGTGGATGTAGATGAATGATACAAATGCAAACCATAGTCCAGTGTCCCCTGAATATACCAAATGATGCGTTTGATTGCATTCATGTGCTCAACTCTGGGATCATGCATGAATAAACACACTTGCTGATCATCATACATAATATCCGGTCTGATAAAGGTAAGATAGTGGAGGGCCCTTGCAAGACTGCGATAGCGAGTCGGATCCTCGTAAGGGACGCCGGCCGCGGCCCCAAGCTTGGGCTTAGCATCAACTGGAGTGGAAGTGGACTTACATGAGAACATCCCGGCTCTCTCGATGATCTCAGCTGCATACTTTCGTTGAGACAAAAATAACCCATCTGAATGACGCTTGACGGCAATCCCCAAAAAGTAACTCAAGGCACCTAAGTCTTTCATAGAAAACTCAGAGCTAAGCATGGTCATGATAGATTGGCGTAAGGTGTCGGAAGAAGCAATCAAAATGATATCATCCACATATAACAGAATGTAGGCCAAGGATGAACCACGATGGTAGATGAATAAGGAATTATCTGACCTACTATGAGTGAACCCAATAGTCGAAACATAGTCAGCAAACCTTGTATACCAGGCCCGTGGAGACTACTTAAGCCCATATAAGGACTTCTTCAACAAACAGACATGATGAGGACGCTTAGGATCCCTGAACCCCAACGGCTGATGCATATATACTGTTTCCTTGAGATCACCATGTAGGAAAGCATTCTTGACATCCAACTGATGAATATGCCATGCCTTTGAAAGAGCGAAGCTAAGCACAGTGCGAATGGTAGCCGGTTTGACAACCGGAATAAACGTCTCACTACAATCTATCCCAACCTGCTGAGTTTTACCATCACCCACAAACCGCGCCTTATGTCGAGCAAAGGACCCATCAGAATTCTCCTTATGAGCAAAAATCCACATAGACCTGATAACATTAATACCAGATGGACGGGGCACCAACTCTCATGTCTTATTATCAATAAGAGCATTATATTCATTAGTCATAGCAATTTTCCAATTCGGGTCGATTAAGGCAGACATAGGATTACGGGGCAAGGGAAATTTAGAGACATTAGAATGTAAATTAAAATGTCTTTTAGGTGTAAAAATACCCCGCTGACTACGAGTGACCGGTCTATGACTCGAGGAAGAATTGAGTGAATTTAGAGAATTTGCTAGGCTCGGGATGGGTAGCCGGCGAGGCGGTGGGCCCTCTTGGCCCAAATCGAAATCTGGGCGACCGTGGACCGGTTCAGGTGGGCTGGGTAGCCCAATTGGGGCTGGTCGATGGCAGAAGCTGTGACGGGACAGTGGGGCCAGCGGGCAGTGGGCCCATTGGAGAATTTTGGGTGCGGGATATATCCGAAAAATAGTGAGTAATATACGGGGATATACCATCATCCAAAAAATTATACGAACTAGGCTCGGTAGTATGAACTTTAGTAAATGAAAATTGGGTTTCATCAAAAATTACATGGCGATTAATTATGATTTTCTTAGAGGATAAATCAAAACATTTGTAACCACGATGATTAGACGGATAACCCAAAAACACACACGGAGTAAACCGGGCGTGAAGTTTGTTAATTGTGGTGGATGAGAATAACGGATAACACAAGCACCCAAAAACTCGAAGATGAGAATAAGAAGGGTTCTTATTATATAAGATTTGGAGGGGGGAAGAATATGTCAGACCTTTGGAAGGAATTATGTTAAGGAGATATGTGGCCATTTGTAGAGCATGATGCCAAAAATATGGGGGTATGAAAGCATGAATTAAGAGAGTTCGGACAATGTTATTTATGGAACGAATTTTACGTTCGGCTTTTCCATTTTGTGAAGATGTATGAGGACACGAAAAAATGAAAATTGATCCCATTATTAGCACAGAACTCCCAAAACTCCCTATTGTCATATTCTTTCCCATTATCACATTGAATATTTTTTTATTTCTCTTTCGAATTGGGTACAAATGAACGCTCTAAATTTTATGAAGACTGAAAACACTTGAGATTTATTTGCAATTGAAAACGTCCATAAAAATTTAGAATAATCATCTAAAAAGAGAACATAATATCGATGACCCAACGAACTGAGAACATGAGACGTCCATAGGCCACTATGATTAATATCAAATGACATCGAAGTATGAGAATTGGAGTCTACAAATGGCAGCTTAACAATTTTTCCTAACGAACAAGATTGACAAATTGGAGTACGACTCGTACCCTTACAAGAAATAAAACTATTTTTTATCTAAAGTTGATAAAATAGAGGATCCCGGATGACCAAGGCGAGCATGCCACAAGGAAGGAGAAATGGATGCAAAGGCTGATGGCAAAGCTTGACTCGATGGACTGAAATCGGGCATGATAGAATACAGATCCCCCCTACTATCACACCTCATGAGATGATTCCCCATCTAGAAATCCTTCACAGAGAAACCAAACAGATCAAATTTAACAGAAACAGAATTGTCAGTGGTGAACTTTCAGACATATACTAAGTTTTTAATCAATTTGGGGGCATGTAAAATATTTTTCAAGATAAGGGGTGGATTGGGGGGAGACAACGTTTTCTGACCATAACCCTGAATTGGAATAGAGTTGCCATTACCAACAATTATACCTCGAGGGTTGCTCAAATTGGAATAAGATGAGAGAGTACCTGAATCGAAAGTCATGTGGGTAGTGGCACCGGTGTCCATATACCAATTTGGGTCTGGTTGAGTCAAACCCAATGTGTGCATCGCGACCTCGATATCGGTCTGAGTGGGGCCTGCTGCGTGATGAGCTTGCGGAGGTCGGGGCCCAAGTATTCGAGCAGGGTGAACCGGGCGTAGGCTGCTGAACTGGCGTTCTTGGGCGATGGCGATGGGCCGCCATCGCCGATTGTTAGGCTGAAAGGTTGACGGCCACCGGGCTGGGAGTTGTTGGAAAGTAGGGGCGGCCCGACGCATTTCCGGCCCATCGCCATGGGCCCCACTTTGGGACCAGGGGTGGCGGGCCATCGTTTCACTGGGCCGGGGCCTCTTGCACGCTTCGACCACCGGAACCACCACCGGAACCGCCGCGTTTGCCTCCGCAATTTTTGTTATTATTCTTACGATTATTTTTGCCACCACCATGAGTATGGTTTTGGCTTGAATTATCAACAAAACCTGAAGAACTTGGGGAGGACGCCATCATGACGACGGGGCTTGCTCCGGTAGTCGCCTTTTTTAGCCAAACCGGCTTCTTCCAAAGTAAGCATGGAGCGAGCTTGATAAAAGGCGGGAAGAGGGTTACTTTGACGAAGGAGAGTTCCAACGCCATTATAGGCCTACGAAAGGCCGGCAACCAATTGTAGAACCAAATGATTATTTATTACAGGTGCGCTAACATTACGGAGTTGATCCGCCAACTCCTTGAGTTTCTTGCAATATGCAGATACATTTGGAAATTCTTCCATGCGAACTAGAGAGAATTCCTGCTCGAGTGTGGCGACACGTGAATGTTGGTTATCTTGGAATATGTCACGCAATCTATTCTAGGTATCCATAGCCGTGGTATCCGGCTCAATAATCGTCTGTAAAAGGTCAACCGAAATAGTGGAATAGATCCACTGAAGAACGGTAGTATCAAGAGTAATCCATAACTGAGGATCCTCCGCGGGAAGAGGTGTAGCGGGAGAAATGATGTGATGAATAGCCTGATGGGAGACAACGTGAATTTTAAACAATTCTGCCCACGTCGCATATTAGACGTTTTGCATCTCAAGCACAATAGGGATACTGTTCTTGCGTTAGAAACCATGAGGGCAGGATGATAATTGTTCTTAGACATAGTGAAAGAACAAAGAAGGAGGGGAAATTTGGGAATAGTAAGAGAGATTTTGAGAGCGGAAGACGTATTTCGGAAGAGAAACCCGAGGGGGGGGGGGTTTCGGCCGAGAATGGTACAAAATTTGGGAGAGAAAATTTTTGTTAGACCTAGTCTCTTGATACCATGAAAGAAATAATCGCCTTGATTATTTTCATTAATTGAAAGATATTTATACAAGTTACAAAATAGGAGAATCCTATTCATATTCTACTCCTAAAACCTTATTCTACCATAATTCTAACTATACAATTGTGGTAAGTGTATAATCCTAATTTACATAACAAATACACTACAATATTACAACAATATATACCATATATACACTAACCAGCCAACCCATGATGGGCCACTGATTACTGTCCGTGATGGGCCAGTAATGGGCCTCATCCGAGACTGCTTTGCTGCTTTGCTCCATTTGCCCGTGATATACACTTCTGTATATTGGGCGTATATCACGGGTATATTGCTTTGTTTAAAATGAACAACCACAACCACCACATGATGATACACATGACATTTTTCTAGGGAAAATGCTGAAGCGGCTCGGCCAAACCACTACTTTCCCTCTTTCTCGTCGTCAACTCCACCGCCATCGTCATCTATGACCAGAATCCATGGCCAACCGATCAGACTTTCTCAGATTTGAGTCTAGTTTCTTAGATTGAGTGTATTTTCTCTGATCTGAGTGTTTGAGTGTAAACAATGCACTTATTATATTTTCGCCTGTATTTTTGTATTTTGAAGGAGTTTGTTTTTTGGTATTTTCGCCTTTATTTTTTGAATTTTTATAGTTTGAATACAGCTTAATTGAATACAGTGTAAAAGTAGCTACAAATAAATTCAATAAATTGAATACAACCGACTATCCTAATATTTTTTTATTTGAATACAACCGAATTGAATACAATATAGAAATATCTATGAATGAATACAACCGAATTGAATACATCAAAATACAGACTATATCTAATTATGGAAAATAAATCTATCTTTTCATAATACAAGACTAATAACTTTTTCTAATACAAGACTACAGTATAACCTCGATAAATGAATATCCTCTGGACCAGAAAAATATTCATTTAGCGAGGTTATTTATTTATCGATAAATGAATATATTATTTATTTATCGATAAATGAATATATTATTCATTTATGATAAATGAATTTATTATTCATTTATGATAAATGAATATTTATATTTTTACATTTTTGTTTTTCTTATGATTAGTATTTTTACATTTAATGTACAAATGTACCTAGAGGTAATGGTCAAAACTCTTATGACAAAACTTACATTCATTTTCTTTAGACTCTAGATTAGGAATACATGCACTATACGTGTGGACTAAGTACAGTGTACTAACATTCATGTACTAATAAGATTGTATGTATAGAATACTTAGAGTCTAAGAAAATACACTTAACCTACACTACAAACTATATATAGTTCTAAAATCTTAGTTTGATAAAGAATCCATACTACTGTATCTTTCTTAATCTTCAATTTAATGGCTTCCAATCATCAGTCAAAATCAATAACAAAAACAACTTTAACCGACCAGATAAGAAGGGCCATATGTGAGCATAAGAAGGAACATCCAAGTATTAGCCAAAAAGATATGCAAGCATGAGTGATTGATAAGTATGCAAAACCTAGATGCTTTAAAAATGTGAACATGAACAATCTTAGTTGCGAGTATCTATTCAACAAGAAAGCTTGGATGACTGGTTTGCTTTTTCAAGAATTTTGTCGTTGGTTTGACAAGAGAATGAATGACAGAAAGATTCTCTTGTTAGTAGATAATTGCCTAGCTCATCCAAAGATTGTTGAAGGCTTGAGAAATGTAGAGTTATTTTTCTTGCCCCATAACACAACATCTAAAATTTAACCATGTGATGCTGGGATTATTCAAGCATTCAAAGTTCATTATCGGCGTCGTTTTTATTCTAGCATCTTGCAGAGCCTTGAAGTTGGCTCACAAAATCTTGAAAAGATTAACATTTTGGATGCTATTAATTTTTCTACCATGGCTTGGAGATTTGATGTGACGGAAAAAACAATTGCAAATTATTTTCGGCATTGCAAGATTCGGTATGAAGAAATTGATGTTCCTGAAGTAGAAATTGGTCAATTAGAAGAAGATATCTAAGGATTAACTGATGTCATTTCTAATTTACGCTATAGAAATGTGATGGACGTCGAACATCTTTTGAACTATCCTAACGAGAATGATGCAGTTATGGAATTGCCTACAGACGAAGAAATTATTGAGTCCGTACTAAATGATGAGAATGATCCTGAACCAGATGATAGCAGCGTCATACCAAATGTGTCATCAAAAGAGGCCTTTCAAGCAGTAGTCACCATACAAAATTACTTGCTAGAACACGAGGAAAATATTCCAGAAGTTGTGCATGCATTACAAAAAATTAAGGATGAGATGCATTTTTGTGGAAGGAAAAAACAAACAACTTTAGATGCATTTTTTTTGAAAAGAAATGACTTCTTATATGAACATTGTTGATTGGATGAAATATTTTCGTTTATTATATCTACATAATTTTTTATGGAATTTAGTGATTATTCATTTATGTTTACATGGGGCCTTTAAGGACTCAAAATTTTTAATTCGTTAATGCATTTAGCAAGGTTATTCATTTAGCCCCTTTGTCCAAGTCGGGACCGGAGAAAATTATTCATTGAGGTTATTCATTTATCGAGGTTATACTGTACTACCATAATTACATTTGTATAAGAATTCTATAAATATGATAAAATATATATAAAATCCACCTAAGTGATATACACGGTCAAACCATATATACCGTGTCTTTCAATAAGGAACAGTAGCTAGGTGCCATAATTAGCAAAACTATAGCTACGACTTGAAAGAAGCGTCCAAACTATAACTTTTTCTTTAAGTTTCTCTTTAGTTAGTCAGCTAATTCACAAAATCAACTAGAACTCTGGCCAATTCAGCTCAATTGTGCTTTTACCAATTAGTACCAATTTTATCTTCTTTTTTTTCGATCGTCTGCCAACTTTATCTCATTGCTGTTTTCCGTTTTCTGTTTTTTTTTGTGGGTGCGGGGTTGGTACTTGATTCTATTTGGTTATATTTAGATTTTTGGATATTTGGTCAATTAAGTTATACCTCAGTTATGAATAAGAACATAATGGATCGCACCGAAGCAAAATCAAATGCCTAATAAATCTTTCTAGATTGGAGATCAATTTTTTTTGATACAGTATAAATGATACTCCAACATAATAGCGTGTGAGAATTTTATGACAAAAAATTAAGTGATGCGATGACTTTGTCAATGAATCTCGGCAATATTCTCAAGAGATGATTCTCTTCTTAAGCTAGTACCACACTAATTTTCACGACTCAAAAACGCAAGCCGGGATGTCACCTATGTTTCCAACAGATAGGTAAGCCAACCCAAAATTTTATCAATTCAAATAAATTAATTAAGCATAAAAGTAAAAAGAAAAGCTGAATATTCAAATACTAAGTCATTTATATTAGAAAATGCAGAAACAATCGAACATACCAACCAAGATTGATGTCACAAGTACAAGAGCCACTATAAATGCATACAAGTTTGAGTACTAAATACACTATACGAAAACTAAATAAACTGTCTGAATACAAAAAACATAATAAATAAAAGGGATAGAGGGAGATGTGGGCCGCAGAACAGTCAGACAACTCACTACAACTCCAGATCAATCAAACTCGAACTTAGAAGGCTCCATGAGGTGCGCTCGTACTCTGAATCGAATCTGCACCACAAAAGAGTGTAACAAGTGTAGTATGAGTATGAAATCACATTTACCCAGTGTATCTCATAGACCGATAAAAAAAAAGTAATTACATAATCTTTTACGCAAAACCATCTTTTAGTCTCACAAGTTTACATTACATCCAACAATCAAATTTCCACCAAAATAAAGAAAATTAAATGTCAAGTAATGTCCAAATATCAATTAAGCACATAACCAAATAAAAATGAAACATGTGATGCAATGTAATGCCATGCAATACAATGAAGTGTTTCAATAACCAAAATCTCCCTCAAATCGTATATACACGATACTCCTCGATAATCTTTGAGAATTTGTGACTCATGGGGGACTCACGAGGTCCATATACTGCCGGAACCATTTTTCTTAAGATTACACTCATTCGCTAGAATCATTTTCCTTCGACTTTATCACAATTTTGTCAGAACTATTTCCCTTCGGCATTTCATACTTTCGCCGGAACCATATTCTTTCATCATCTCACTCCAAATAGACCAATTCTAACTCACAAAGGGCCATATTAAGTAAACCATCATCAAAAGTGTATATGGATGATTACAAAAATAGAAATACTCCATATGTCCCAATTTATGTGGCACCATTTTATCGGGCACAAAGTTTAAGAAATAAGGTAAGACTTTGTTATGTTTACCAGATTGCCGTTACTTTAATGCCTACTTTTATTGACTTTTCTTCATAATAAGTACATCTTTAAAATTAATTGGGACCTGACAAGGGTAAAATAGGAATGCTGCCATTAAATAACTGCCAAATCAGAAAATGTGACATTCATTTTGAGACTGACTAAAAAAGAAATGGTGTCACATAAATTAGAACAGAGGAAGTATCAAATGTGTTTCAATATAAGCATGGTTCATACATGAATATGTATTAACTCAATCAACACAAGTATATGGGTCTATAAAGTGATCTATGCACATACCAAGCAATCAAGTCAAACAATCATCAGTTAGTGCCCATAATCTTTGGACTCTCAGATTATAATTCGTCACTACATTTAGTCTTTGATTAGAAAAACCTTCCTCAACAAATGCTAGAAAGTCTTAACATACCTCGAATACCGAGCAACGCTCCACAAACATCAAGATTTCACCTTTCCTTTTTGTAAAGTCTCGGAACATTCACTTTCCCTGAGTTGAATCATGAAGGTTGCCCTTGAAATCACCCCAAACCGAACTCTAGAACTCAAAATATGACAATGGAGGAATTTTTCGAGTTTGGGAATTTAATTCACTACCAGCAATTCCCTTCATCGTGATCGCAAATCCCAATCACGCAATCACGATGCACTACCTGTACCCGACTTACAAAATTGTCTTCGTGATTGAGACCACGCTCAACACGTTGGTAGTGACCACTGACCTAGACATGCCAACGGACCATTTTGCGATTGCAAAGGACACACCATGATCGCGATAGCCAGAGCCCCACCAAGCTACGTGATCGCGACATCCTTATCGCTATGCGCGAAGAAGGGTGCCTGGAACCAGAAAATAAGCAATCTCAATATTTTATCCGAACCTCGATTCAATACCCGAAACTCATCCGGAACCTCGTAGGCAAACCAAATATGCATTTAAGTCATAAAATATGCTCCGGACTTGTTCGCGCATTAAAAATATCCAAAAGAAGCCGTCTTGACATGATAATGACTGTGGTCAACTCTAAATTCTTAACTTAACTAGTTTCTCAACCAACGATCCAAATCATACCCGAACCCCTCACGACCTGAACCAACGGATCGACTATGTCATAAATTACATTCCGAACCTAATGGAATCGATTAAACTCTCATTCAACCTCGTTAACCACCGACAATGACTTTGGTCAAACTTTCTTATTTTCTTAACTTAGAAGCTTCTAATTTCATAAATTCTCCTCCGATACTCACCTGATTGTCTCAAGAACTATGCCACCCATCCCCGTAAAATCTAGAGGAAATGTATTGGGGGAAAGAGAGTTTAAATGCTCAAAACAATTTGAAGGGTCATTACATCATCTACCACTTAAATAAACATTCGTTATTGAACGTAAAGGAAAAGAAAGTATCCAAACTCTCAAAAAGCTGGGGATATCTGATCCGCATGTCTGACTCGGTCTCCCAAGTAGCCTCTTCAGTCGGAAGATGCTTCTACTGAACCTTTACTGAAGCAATTTCTTTTGACCTTAACTTCTGAATTTGCCTATCCAAGATGGATACTATCTCCTCTTCAAAAGCCAAACACTGAGTCCCACTGAATCATATGAGAAGCATCACGATGTTACTTCTTCAACATCGAAATATAAAACACAAGGTGAACTTCTGACAACCCAAGTGGCAAGGCTAACTCATAAGCTACCTTGCCAATACATTGAATAATCTCGAATGACCCAATATACCTTGGGATCAACTTGACCTTCTTTTCAAACCTTATCACACCTTTCATGGGTGAAACCTTAAAAAATCCTTCTCCCCAACCATGAACTCCTATTCACGAACCTTCTTTCCCACATAAATCTTTTGCCTACTCTGAGTTATGAGAAGCTTAATCGGAATCAACTTGACCTTATCTAATGAATCTCTCAACAAATCTTTACCCCATGGCCTATCCTCAAAAGCATCGAACCAACCAATCAGAAATCGACATCCTACCATATAATGCCTCGAATGATGTCATATCAATGCTCTAATAGTAACTATTGTTGTATGCAAACTCCACCAAAGGCAAGAACTGGTCCCAGTGACTGCCAAAGTCGATTACACATGATCACAATATATCCTCAAGGACCTGAATAGTACGCTCCGACTGACCATCAGTCTGGAGGTGAAAAGTTGTACTAAGCTCCACCTGAGTACACAACTTCATTTTCCATAGACCGAAAAAATGAGATGTGAAGTGTGTGCCCCGAGTCAAAATGATAGAAATGGGCACCGATTCAGATGAACTATCTACCGAATGTTGATCTTGGCTAACATCTCCAAAATATAGGTAGTACGAACCAGAATGAAATGCACTGACTTGTTCAATCGATCCACAATGGCCTATATAACATCAAACTTACCCAAAGTATGTGGTAACCCTACTATGAAATCCATAACTATCCGCTCCCACTTTCACTCAGGTATGACATCCTCTAAGTCACACCTCTAGACTTTTGGTGTTCATACTTCACTTGTTGACAATTCAAACACCAAACAAATCCACTATGTCCCTCTTCATCAAACATCACCAGTAATGGTGATTCAAGTCATGGTACATCTTAGTAGCCCCCGAATGAATATAATATCTCAAACTGTGGGTCTCCTTCATGATGAACCTAGTCAAATCACATGCTCGAGGAACAAAAATATGACATTTGATCCTTAAAACACCTTCCTCATCCAGAATTGCCTCTTTGGCTTCTCATAGGAACACCTTGTCCTGAATCTTACATAATTTCTCATCATCAAATTATTGAGCCCGAATCTGCTCCAATAGAGACGACCTTGCCTCCATATATGCTAGAACCCTACCAGATTCTGAAATATCAAGTCTCACAAAGTTGTTGGCCAATGACTAAAAATTCATAGCTAAAGGACGCTATCTCACCTGCAACAAAGCTGAACTACCCATACTTACCGCCTTTTGACTCAAGGCACCCGCCACCACATTCGCATTGCCCAGATGATAAACGATAGTCATGGAATAGTTCTTGAGTAACTCCAACCATATCCGGTGCCTCATTGAGATCTGGCTAATTGAATATATACCAGAGACTATGATGATATGTGAACACCTCACAATGCACACCATAGAGGTAGTGCCTCCAAATATTCAACACAAACACTATCGCCTCCAACTATAAGTCATATGTGGGTTGATTCTTCTCGTGAAATTTCAACTTCCTTGAAGCATAAGCTATCAAATTCCCTTTATGCATTAGTACATAACTGAGAGAAATTCGAGAAGCATCACAATACACAGTAAAGCCCCCTCTCTCCAAGGGTAAAGACAAAATCAAATCGGTAGTCAATAAAGTATTGAGCTCTTGAAAGCTCACATCACACTCATCGGACCACTGAAAAGACACTTTCGTTTGGGTTAATATAGTCAATGGGGACGCAATGGATGAAAACCCCTCCATGAAGCGCCAATAATAACTTGCGAGGCCTATGAAACTTCGAATGTCAGTAATCGAAGCAGGTCTGACCCTATCCCTAACCGCCTTAATATTCTTGGGATATACCATAATACATTCCTTGGATACTACATGCCCCAATAATGCCGCTGAACTAAGACAAAACTAACACTTAGAAAATTTGACATAAAGTTTTTTCTCCTTCAGAATTTCAAGCACAATCCTCAAATGTTACTCCTGCTCCTCCTTACAACGAGAGTATATCAATATGTCATGAATGAAAATAATATCAAAGGAATACAAATACGATATGAATACCTCAATCATCAAGTCCATAAAGGTTGTTGGGTAATTAGTCAGCCCAAATGACATCACCAAGAACTCATAAACTAGAAAGTTGTCTTAGGGATATCCTCCGCCCTAATCTTCAACTGTTGATAGCCGAACCTTAAGTCAATTTTAGAGAAAACCAAATCATCTTGAAGGTGATCAAACAAAATATCAATCTGAGATATCAAATACTTATTCTTGATGGTTACTTTGTTCAATTGTCAATAGTCGATACACATATGTATAGATCTATCCTTCTTCTTCACAAATATCATTGGAGCACCCTAAGGAGATACTTTCGATCTAATGAAGCCCTTGCTCAACAAATCATGTAATTGCTTCTTCAACTCTTTCAACTCGGTTTGTGCCATCTGATATGGCAGAATAAAAATAGGTTGAGGGCATGGTTCCAAGTCAATACAAAAATAGATATCACAATCGGGTGTAAGACATGGTAGGTCCATTAAAAAACTGCCAGAAAATCACTCACCACTGAAATTGACTCCAACATAGGAGTCTCCGTGCTAGTATACCAAATATGCGCCAAGTAAGCCAAACATCCTTTCTCTACTAACCTCCGAGCCCTAAGAAATGATATCACCTTCTTCGGAACGTGACTAAGAGCACTGCTCCATTCTATTCTAAAAATCGCCGACATAGCTAATATAACTATCTTGATGTGACAGTCCAAATCGCGTGGTAAAGAGATAACAAATCCGTCCCAAGAATAACCTCAAAATATACCATTTCTAGAGCATTCAAATATTCTTAGGTATCATATCCCATCACATTAACTATATAAGACCAATATATCCGATCTACCACTACAGAATCCCGAACATGAGTAGAAACATGTACAAGCAAATCAAGCAAATCACATAACACATCCCGACTTGAAGCAAAAATATGTAGATACATAAGAATAGATAGATCCTGGATCAAATAATACCATATCCAACCGATGAAAACCATAAAAATACCTATGATAACAACATCCAAAGCCTCTGCCTCTGTCCTACTAGGAAAAGCATAACACTAGGCATGACTGCCATCAAATTGTGTACCTACACGGCCAGAACATGAACTACTTCTGCTCGAATGAGAACCACCTCTACCACTCTGCACACCTCTTTCCAGCAGTTGTGTAGACCTAAGAGTCAAAACCTAAGAACCATGAGGACCCTGATGCAAACCACCACATCTGAGCTTGGCACAATCTATAAAAAATGCCTAAGGTATCCACACTTATAACGTGCTCTAGAGGCTAAGGACTAATGAGATGAACCTGAATGACTGGAATGTCCTCCATGGCCTGAAGGTTTTAAAGATGAATCATGAGAAGTCTGGCTTGAACTGAAAGTACTACACCCAAAATAATCAACCTCGGACGTTGGTATAGCAGCATGAATGAGTCTGCTAGACTAGGGGTGATGACCCATCCCTTTATAACCCAACCCCTAGGCAGAGAAGCACCATAACCTCCAAACTAATGGGCTCTCTTACCCTCACGCTGCTCAAACCCCTCACGCTAAATTATCTCTGAATTCTTAGCAACGTCCATAACTTTTTGCAGCAAAACACCAGAAGTAACAACTTGAGATAGCCCCATATGAATCAGAATGATCAACCCATTGACAAACTTTTTTATTCTCTCAGCCTCGACCAGAAGTATCATTAATGCTTGCCTAGGCAAGGTATAAAATCTGATATCATGCTCCATAACAACATGCCCTCCTACTGTAGAGCCTCAAACTTATCCCTCTTGCGCTCCCTCTCGCTATGAGGGAAAACTTATCGAGAAATACTTGATTAAACAGAGCCCATGAAAGTAGAGGTGACCCATGTGGCCTACTATCAATATACTCCCTCCACCACTGCTTGATAGGGCCAACCATCTGAAATGTAGTGTAGTCAACTCCTTGAAACTCCACTAATCCCAAGTTATGCAACCTTTCATGAAAAATGGATAAAAAGTCATACGCATCCTTCCTCAAATTACTAGTATAGGTCAGAGGTTTCATCTTACTGAATATCCCAAACATCTTCTCCTCATCAACGGTCATAGTAGGCCTATTGTCCAAATGGGGTACAATAACTGGAAAAACCTCACCATCAAAACGGGGAGATGCAACAGCAGCTGGCTGAGACCCAGAAGTCTGAAATCCTGGAGCAAGCATATGGTCTGGAGTCTGACCTCCAACACAATTTTGTGAACTATATGAGGTGACAGAAAACATACTCGCCTGAGCCATCCTCTCAAGAAATCCAAACATACGGCAAAAGTATCTTGAAGCATCGGAGTTGCAATAAAACCAGGTGGTGCCTGAGCTGGTCCATACTCATCAACATGATCCGGCTCATCCTTGTGAACCACCTCCGGATTCGGAGATACTGCCCTAGTACGACTCTGAGTGGCTGTCAATGATTGGCCTCTAGCATGTGCTGTAACACGACCTCTACCTCAACTTCACCCATGCCTATACCTTGTGCATCACCCCTAGCAGCGGGTGTGGGTATGGATACAGGCTCATGATTTTTAGCCGCGAATGCACGAGTCCTCACCATATGTGAGAGAACGAGACAACAAGATTAGATTTCAAACCGAGTGAAGTACACACGATAAGGAATGAAAGAATAGAAGTTTCATAAATGTCATATACCTTCTTAAACTTTGGTACTCTACTAGACATTGGCTCTTGTACTCGTAAGATCGATGAACCTAGGACGCTAATACCAAATTGTCATGACCTAAAAACACAAGCTGTGATGACACATATGTTCCCAATCGATAGGTAAGACAACTCAATAATTCATCAATTCAAATAAGTTTATTAAGTGGAAAAGTAAGGAGAAAAGTCAAATATCTAAATTTTAATTCTTTTATTAAAGAAAATGCGGAAATAACCAAAAATACCACCTAAGTTGGTGTCACATGTACAAGATCTACTATGAAAACATACAAGTACGAGTATTAAATACATTGTCTGAATACAAAAGACATAATAAATAAAAAGGATAGAGGGAGATGTGGGAAGTGGAACATCCAAACAACTAACAACAACTCCGGATCAATCAAACTCGGACTCAGAAGGCTCCACGAGGTGCGCTCATACTAGAAATTCAATTCACAGCACAATAGAGTTAAACAAGTGTAGTATGAGTATGAAACCACGTGTACCTATTATATCTCATAGACTAACAACGAAAAAGTAGTGATAGTTTTTTTTAAGGAAAACCATCTTTTAGTTTCATTGGTACTCGTTCAATGTGCATCAAATCACAGGTACGAGACTCCTATCTTTCACCCTTACCCATTAGCTATTCCAATTTTAGTCTTTGATTAGCAAAATGCCCCTCAATGAAATTTAAGAAGTATTACCATACCCTGATATCCGAGAAACACACCACGAACCTCAAAATTACATCTTTTCTTCCTGTAAAGCCTCGGAACATTCCCAATCCCTAAGTTGAATCGTGAAGGTTGCCCTTGAAATTATCCTAAACTGAGCTCTAGATCTCAAAATATGACAATGAGGGAATGTTTTTGAGTTTGGGAATTTAATTCACTGCCAGCGATTCCCTTCATCACGACCGTGAGGCCCAATTATGTGATTGCAATGCACCACCCAGACCTGGATCATAAAACTCTCTCTGCGATCGCAACCATGCTCTATGTGATTTCGATGACTACTGACTCTTCGCGGTCACGAAGGACACACTGTGATTATGATAGCCAGCCCCACCAAGCTATGCGACCTTCTCGCAATACGCGAAGAAGGGTGCCTGGCATAAAAAAACCAGCAATCTCAATATTTTACCTGAACCTTGATTCAACATCCGAAACTTATCTGGAACCTCCCAGACACAAACTAAATATGCATTTCAGTTATAAAATACGTTCTGGACTTGCTCGCGTACTCAAAATACCTTAAAGAGATCATCTTGACCCGATGTTGACCGTGGTCAACTCTAAATCCTTAACTAAACTAATTACTCAACCAATGATCCAAATTACACCCAAACCCCTTGGGACCCGAACCAACGGCTCGACTAAGTCATCATCATATTCCAGACCTACTGGAATAGATGAAACTCTTATTTGACCTCGATAACTTCCAATTTGACTTTGGTCAAACTTCCTCATTTCTTTAACTTAGAAACTTTCAATTTCACAAATTCTTCTCCAATACTCACCCATTTGCCTCGGAAACTGCGAAACCCATCTCATCAAGTTATGAATATCATTTTAAATCCACAAAAAGGATATTTTGGAAACAGAGAGTCTAAACACTCGAAACAACCTAATTAATATATTTCATTCAATGAAATTTTTTGATAGCCTCATTAAAAATTATGACGGATACTAAATACCTCAACACTTTGTAGTGTGGTTTAGAAACATCGAAAAATTATATATAATTATATAATTGGGTATTTAGCACAAGGGAACTGAATGACATTAACTCTTTCCACTCAACGTACAAGTACTAGATCAATTTAAAATTCTTTATTTAAAATTAAATAATTTAAAGAAATAAAAATTATACAAGAGTTGAATTTTTGCTCCAAGTAATAATACAGATGAGGAACCAAAGATGATTGCATATTTAAATGTTGAGAGACCAAGAGCTGCCTTTGACCACTATATTTAGCAAACTTACCACTTAAAGAGGTAAACTTTAAAGTAGTTAGATTTGGTTCCAAGAGCAAAGGGTAATTATCACATAGTTGGTGTTCAAGAGAAATCAAAAGATCAGACCAAACTGAAAAATTAAATTTAATCGATTTAAAAAGTTAACATGTATTTAATTTGGTATTAAAACACAAAGAAAAAATCAAATAAACCAACAAGTCCATATATTTATTTATTTATTTTTATTTATAAATTAAACAATTTATTTAACTTATTCTTATTTAATGTGACCATTATAAGGGATCCATTTAAATTTCTTGAAATGTTGATTCTAGCGTGTACAAACACTTTTTTTATCAAGTCTTATTTGAATTCTAACAACCGTTAGGTCATTTTGACTATTTTGCTTATTTTCCCGTAAATACCCTTTCCCTAGCCTTGTTATGGTGTTTTTGATGTGTTGGGATGGGTGACGCAATTTTTGAGGCAATCAGATGAGAATTGCGGAAGAAAATCTAAGTTTTGAGTTTTGGAAGTTTCAAGTTTGACGAGGAGTTGACTTTTGTGTAGATACATTCGAAATTGAATTGCGATGGTTCCATTAGATCAAGAACATGATTTTTGACTTAGGTGGACCGATGAGATGAGTCCGGAGTGATTTGAGTGCGTTTCGGCTAAGTTTGTGAAATTTGGCAAGTCTTAAGTTAACAAATGAGCTTAGGTTGACTAAAGTCAACATCGAGGACGTTAGTCTTTTTCAAAGTTTCATCAATTCCATCTGGTTCGAAATATCGAATATGGTCTAGTCGAGTTGTTGGTTTAGTTTTAGAGGCACTCAAAAGTATTTCGGGCATTTAGTTGAAATTCTAAGTCTTAAGAGTGGGATTTGGTCAAGATGACTTCGTATGATAATTCTGAGTGCTCGAGCAGATTCGTTACGTATTTTAGGAGTGGTTTGCATATTTAGTTTGTGTCCGGGGGGTCTCGAATGGATATCAAGGGTCTATTCAGAGTTTTGGAAACACTAGATTTTTTTAGTGTTCAGCTACAAAAGTTCTTCTTTGCAATTGTGAAACACATGTCGCGATCGCGGTGTATCTTGTGGTCCTTAATCACGATCATGATGAGCCTGTAGCATTCTCAAAGGCCATTGCGTGGGCTAGGTAGGAGCAGTGCTCCGCGATCACGATGCTGGGTTTTTCAGGCAAGTTGAGATCATGTACCTTATTCTAAGCGTTATGGTTGGTTTAGTGAATTAATTAATAATGAGTAATGGGGTTAATAAGGGAGTCCTTATACTTGTGAGGTGATGAGAACTTATATCGGGTACCGATAACATGCTATGAGTACTTATGCTTTAAATTGAATAGTGAATGCCATGTTTTGGGCATTAACTGATAGTATAGTATTATCCTATGGATATGTGATTGGGGAATAAAGCCCATACTTTCCGCATCATTATTATTTGCCTATCTGAATTGTGATTGTGTATTTCCATCATTCCTACATACTCGTTTAAAGGTGAAAAAGAAGATAAACGCCGAGTCATCATTGTGAATTGGCTAAAGGTCAGATCTTTATGACCCATATTGACTAAAGATTGAATTTTTATTGCATATCCGTGCTTCTTATCATTATGTATGTCATATTCATACTTCATATGGTATATCATGCATGCACGTTTGCTGATACATATGTGGGTCCGAGGGAAATGATTCCAAGTGGAGTAATGTGATCTTTATGAGCCCGATTAGCTAGAGACATGTATTGTGAGCCTACGTTTGCTAAGTGATGTGATTGAGAGCGTAAGATTGTAATGACCTGTCCGATCATTTTTAGCTTGAGACTTCTATTTGACCATTTTCAGACTGCTTCCGATATGATATCCCAATTTGTACTTAGATTGTTTTATTGTTAAATTCTTGGAAACATATGATATTCATCTCTATACTTGGTTGCATCTCATTACATCATGATTTCTTGCCTTATATTATCATTTGCATTGATACACTCATGGTTCTATGATATTGATATGAGAGTGGTATGGAAATACTGTGGGTCCTAGAGATCGGAAATGTGAGAATACTTATGAGATTATGACAACACTGAGATGATGATGATGATGATACTCGAGGGGACGGGCTGCACACCTGCAATAATTATTATTATTCAGCCAAGAACTGGGCTTCGATGGGAAATCCCGGAGGAGTATATGGACTTCACGGGTCCCCCCATAGGTGTATATCTCATAATAAAAATGTGGGCGCCTGTATACTAGAGAATAAAGGTACCTGGCATATGTATTGCATTCATAACATGCATATATCATTTCATTGATTATCTGTTGATGAACTAAGTGTTGGACTGATCATAGATAAATTGATTTGATTCTTGGATAAAGAAGGCTTGTTAGTTGTTCAATGATACTTGAACTTCTATTATTGAACTGTTCTGGAACTAGTAACGTAAGTGGTTATGAAATCTTACATGAATAAGGTGATATGTTGACTCTGTGAACCATTCAATGAATTATGTAACACTAATTGGGTTATTGAACTTCTAGTATAGGGCTATTTGGTGTTAACTTGGTATTTATCTCTTTTTACGTATCTTCCATCGTTGTCGGCCTACGATGTCTTCGAGGGGTTCTTAGTCTCAGTATTCTGATCATGGTGGTTCATGTTCTTCTATCTATATTCATCAACCCTCCGCAATTAGGACTTGTTACACATGTGGTGAGATTGGTCATTTCAGGAGAGATTTCCCCAGATCTGTATAGAGTGCATCCCGTGCACCCAGGACTCCAGTATAACCATCTCAGGGTGGTGGTCAGGTTAGCCGAGGAGGATCTTAGTCAGTCCGTGGTGGCTATCAAATCAGTTGTGGTGGATCCCAATCAGGGAGAGATGGAGCTCAGTTGGGCCTAGGTGGCCAGCAGAGTACTCAGTGTGAGGGAGGACACACTCATTATTATGCTTTTCTAGGTAGACCAGAGGCTGAGGCATTAGATTCGGTTATCACAAGTATCATCTCAGTCTGTCATCGGTCTGCTTCAATGTTATTTGATCCTAGGTCTATATTCTCATATGTGTCTGCCTACTTTTCTGGTGATTTGGATATGTGGTGTGATATGCTTGATGTTTCTATTCGTGTGTCTACACCAGTCGGTGATTCTGTGGTTATAGATCGAGTCTATCGACATTGCTTGGTTACTTTTATGGGTTATGATACTTGGGTAGACTTGGTCATATTAGACATGGTTGATTTTAATATTATTAATGGGATAGATTGGCTATCACAATATCATGCAAATCTAGACTGTTATTTCGAGATAGTCACGTTAGCGATGCCTGGATTTCCGAGGTTAGAGTGGAGAGACGCTCCCAGCCCTACTCCTAAGAAGATCATTTCTTTCATTCGGGCTAGGAAGTTGGTGGACAAGGGTTGCTTGGCGTACCTAGTTCATATTCGGGATACGAGTGCAAAGACTTCTTCCCTTTAGTCCATTCCGGTAGTTAGTGAGTTTGCCGAGGTTTTTTCTTCAAATTTACCGAGTATGCCGCTAGACAGGGATATCAACTTCTGTATTGATCTCGAGCCGAATACTTGACCTATTTCCATTCCTTTATACCGCATGACTCCAGCAGAGTTGAGGGAGCAACTTCAGGATTTGTTAAGTAAAGGGGTTCTTCAGTTGAAGATTATGTGACTCTCTTCCAAGCCTTATCACGCTATGCAGCGCCGTTGTTACCTACAGAGGCTGAGAGAGTGAGATGCTTTGTGAGAAGTTTTAGCCCTTCAATTGGCTACGTTACAACTAGTGGCAGCTAGGGCTTCTTTTGTGACTGTAGCTGAGTATGCGAGGATGATGGAGTCTGTGAGGGAAAAAATGCCCAATTATGAGTTAGTTAAGATGGTAAGGCGATAGGGCAGTTGAATAGATCTACTTCTCGTGGTTATGGGCAGCATGGTAGATATCAGCAGTCGCAACATGGTCGACCGATTCATGTAGCCTTCAGATTATCGATGGTGTCTCTGCGAGGCAGAGTAGTTATGGTGGGGGCCAGCCCAGGATCAGCCTAGATTTATTGCTACTCTAATTCTACAGGACACGTTAGTCAGATTGTTGAGTGTTCTAGATGGTTTTACCCAGGCGGGCATGTATTCGACTACTCCGGGTGGTTCTCATACCCATATGAGAGAAGGAAAGACTCAGACGCCCGAGTTTCATACTCTTAGGGTTCAGCCAATGGTAATGTCAATTATGACCCGCTCCAGAGTTTGGTCCTCAGTCGATTGCAGGGACAATTATGACCCGCGATGAGCGGAAGGTCTTGAAGCACTTTTCAAACATGAAGCCGCCGATATTCTATGGTCGTCCCGATGAGGAAGCTTATGAGTTTATTGTGAGCAAACATATGATGTTGCATACCTTGGGTATCGTCGAGTCGGATGGAGTTAGTTTTATGGCCCTTCAGCTTTTGGGAGATGATAAATAGTGGTGGAGAGCTTATATTAACTGTCGACCAGTGGGGTTGCCTTCACTGTCATGGGTTAGGTTCTATCGCATATTTCTGGAGATGTATGTGCTTCTTAGCTTGCGTATGATCAAGCGTGATGAGTTTTAAGGGATTGAGCACCAACGACTCAGTGGTGTGTCTCAGAGGATGCCCATTCCCAAGTAGAAGTGGGAAATGATAGCCATGGATTTTGTTGTGGGATTGCCCAAGAATTTGGGCAAGTTTGAGTGCTCTATTTTTACTTGCTGACAATTAGGACATTGAGCTACAAATTCTGCAATGCTCCTCTTCATGTCGTTCCACCAATAAATACCCCTGAGATCAATATACATTTTAGTAGATCTAGGGTGAATGGAATATCGTGAGCAATGGACTTCCGTCATAATTCTATCCTGTAATCCTGCTACATTTGGAACACATAAACGACCCTGGTGTCTGAGAGTTTCATGTTCGTCAATCTCAAAGGTTGTGATCTTCTTCAGTTGAATGCCTTCTCTGATCTTTCTCAAACTAGGTTCTTCCCATTGACGTTCCTTAGCTTCTTATATGAGGGACAATTTTGACACATTCCGAATCATAATACCACCATCTTCCGAATCCATTAGTCGGACTCCCAAACTAGCTAACTGATGGAGCTCTTTTACTAACTCCTTTCTTCCGACCTGCACCGGCATCGAGCTGACCATCGACTTACGACTGAGCGCGTCTGCTACAATGTTAGCTTTGCCCGGATGATATAAGATATCGATATCATAGTCTTTCAATAATTCCAGCCACCCCCTTTGCCTCAAATTCAACTCTTTCTACCTAAATATGTATTGCAGACTTTTATGATCCATGAAAATGTCCACATGAATACCATACAAGTAGTGCCGCCAAATCTTCAGTGTATAGACCACTGCGGCCAACTCTAAATCGTGTGTCAAATAGTTTTTCTCGTGTTTCCTCAATTGCCTTGAAGCATAAGCAATCACTTTACCATGCTGCATTAGCACACATCTTAAACCTGCTCCTGAGGCATCACAATACACAACATAGCCTTCCGAACCCTCTGGGAGAGTAAGGACTGGTGCCGATGTTAGTCTATCCTTTAACTCTTGGAAACTCCGCTCACATACATCGGACCACTGGAATTTTATGGCCTTTTGTGTCAATTTGTTAATGGTGCTGATATGGTAGAAAATCCTTCTACGAACCTTCTATAATAGTCGGCTAAGCCTAGAAAGCTGCGAACCTCTGATGGAGTCATGGGTCTCAGCCAATTCTTCACCGCTTCAATCTTCTAAGTGTCAACCCTTATACCTTCGTCTGATACTATTTGACCAAGGAAAGCCACTGAATTCAACCAAAATTCACACTTGGAGAGCTTTGCATATAACTTATGGTCCCGGAGCGTCTGTAGTACTATCCGCAAATGATCTACATACTCCGCTTCTGAGTGAGAATAAACCATGATATCATCTATAAATACTATCACAAATACATCCAGAAATATGCGAAACACACTGTTCATTAGGTCCATAAATGCTGCGGGCGTGTTTGTGAGTCCAAATGACATTACTAAGAACTCGAAGTGCCCATATCTAGTCCTAAAAGCCGTCTTTGGAATGTCCTTCTCCTTAACCCTTAGCTGATGGTACCCTGATCTTACGTCGATCTTTGAGAAACATCTTGCACATTGTAACTGGTCAAACAAATCATCAATTCGGGGAAGGGGGTACTTGTTCTTGACAGTGGCTTTATTCAGTTGCCGATAGTCGATACACATCCACAACGAACCATCTTTCTTTCATACTAACAATATCGACGCACCCCAAGGAGATATGCTAGGCCTAATAAAGCCTTTCTCAAGCAGATCCTTTAATTGCTCCTTCAATTCTTTCAATACGGCTAGAGCCATTCTATAAGGAGGAATGGATATCGACTGAGTGTCCGGCAATACATTTATGCCGAACTCAATTTCCCTTTCGGGAGGAAGGCCTAGAAGTTCGTCTGAAAACACATCGAGAAACTCATTAACCACCAAAATTGATTGAGAAGTAGGTGGTTCGGCATCGACATCTCTAGCCCGAACAAGATGGTATATACAACCTTTGGAGATCATCTTTCTTGCCTTAAGGTATGAAATAAACCTACCTTTCGATGATGCCGTATTACCCTTTCATTCAAGAACTGGCTCACCTTGGAACTGAAATTTAACAATCTTTGTTCGGCAATCGACATTAGCGTAGCATGATGCTAGCCAATCCATTCCCATAATAACATCAAAATCAACCATCTCTAGTTCTACCAAATCTGCTAGGGTCTGATGGCTACAAATTAATACTGCACAATTCTGCTAGACTCGTCTAGTAACTACCGACTCACCAACTGGTGTAGATACCACAAATGGATATCTTATCAATTTAGACTCCATACCAAATTTACAGGCAATAAAAGGGTTAATATATGATAGATTGGAGCCTAGATCTAATAATGCATACACATTATGTGAAAATATCGATAATGTACATGTAATAACATCATGTGAGGATTCCTGATCCTGTCTCCCCATTAACGCATACGTGCAGTTCTGGCCCCTACATCTGCCTCAACCGGATAATGAGTGATGATTTTGCCCTGACGGGCGTACTGACTGTGATGAGGCTGCTGCAGATCCGACTGGCTGTGCCCTAACACCTTCGCATTCTGTCGGGCATTCTCGCTTAAAATGACCAGGTTCACCACAAGAATAACACACACTTGCTCCTTATTGGCACGACCATGTATGGGTCCTATCACACTATTCGCATCGAGCCAACATCGGTCTCATATGAATAGAATCCCCTCTATAATACGACCCTGATGCTCATGAACTCCGAACTGGTCCCGACTAAACATACCGATAAGCCCCCGACCCTGAAAATGGTAATGATGCGCTAGATGTTGGGTAAGATGGTCGTCTATAAAGATGTGGCCTGGGCCAACCTCTAAACTCTCTTACGTCACCTACGGATCGAGCCCTCTTATGTTGGCCCTTATCACACTTTCGATCTACCCGCTGTTGCCTCTTACTATCCTTCAAATTCTGTGCATAAGCCTGAATGCGAGCAATATCCATATCCGGATTCAGAGAAGCCGTAGTACACTCGTTAACCAAGTGCGGCCCTAAGCCAGTAACAAACCTATGTACCCGGTCACTCATCTCCGCTATAATCGTAGGAGCATATCTGGCCAATGAATTAAACTGCAAGTTATATTCTCGAACACTCATGTTGCCCTGTTCAAGACGTAGGAACCTGTCCTGCCTGGCCCGTCGAAGCTCGACAGGCAGAAAATGCTATAGGAAGGCCTCTGAGAACTCTGTCCATCCAGCTGGTGGAGCACGAGGTCCCCTAGAATGCTCCTATGCCTCATACCAAGTCACCGCGACATCCCGCAGTCTATAAGATGCAAACTTTACCGACTCAGTATCGGTAGCATCCATCACCCGCAAAGTACGCTGTATCTGATCTAGAAAATTTTGTGGGTCCGCATTCAGGTCTGACCCCGTGAATACAGGAGGGTCTATATTGATGAAATCCCGAGCTCTCGTGCTGGCAGCTCTATCAGAAGGACTGGGAACCTGATGTTAGGCCTGAGCGGCCACAAATTGTGTCAATAACTGTACCGCACTCCGCATATTAAGATCCACATCGGGAGTATCAAGTGGAGGAACTGGGGGTACTGCAGCTCCACTAATCTCCTCCGATGGTGGTGAACTGGGAGAATCATATGAAGGAGTCACACCATGGGTCTCACTCTGGCCCTCACTAGCGGGTGGCAATCAACTAGCACCTTCGCCTGCTGTCATATCCAACGCCCTCACACTCTTGAACTGCTTCTTTGCTGTAGGCATTGCTGGAATCATAAACACGAGATGAATTAGGAATGAAATGCTTATAACTCAGCTCTACAACACGATTTATGATATAAAAGAATGGAAACCATCCCTAAATGTCAGGCATCCTCCTGCTTATAAGTATGGTGCACAACATACCCATAAACAAGACTCTACTAGACACGGCTTGTAGACTCCCTAGGACAGACATGCTCTAATACCAAGTTTTTCACAACCCAAACTGGAGGGCTACAATGGGCACCCGGACCTTACCCGCCGGGTACCACCAATCACACTATCAACACCTAATCGTAATTAAATACGGACTAAGCCGAAAAAGGGTTATGGAAACAGTAAACCAGAAATCCAATTTATATATACCAAGGACGACAAGGCCATACAAGACTACTACACACATGATACCTATCTACAAGCCTCTAAAGAGTATACAACATCAAAAGGTCGGGACAGGGCCCCGCCATACCCATATATACAAGCAAAAATCATCGTAGCAAGATAGACCGACACTCCGAAACAAGGGGAGTGCTCCAAAAATCCGTTGAGTCAACAACCTACTAACGTGAACCATCGCCTTGCCTACGTGAACCTACAGGCATGAAACGCAGCATCCCCCGACAAAACGGACGTCAGTACGACTGATGTACTGAGTATGTCAAGCATGAATAATAGCATAACAGGGATATAACAATAACTGAAATAGAAACAACCGACCAACAGTAAATGCCTCTGAGGGCCCTAATACTTATGCCTAAATGTTATGCACAATATAAATGCGGTATACATATAAATACTAGCTACACAAGGGCATCTCTGTCCATAACCGCCTTTGTGGGCATCATGTTATATCGTATTGGCCACACAAGGGCATCAATATTGGCATCTTCGGGCTCTTTCGTGATAGTATGTACTAGCTGCAGGTGGTGTGCGTATATAACGCCTTTCTCTTTTCCCATATCCCCTACATATATACAATATTTACCATATAGTAATGTGCATAGCACAAGCGGGTCCAGAGTAATATATGAATATAATACAAATGAAAATGCATGAATAACAATAAAACATCCTGAGTGACATAATATCCTTGTACCTTCGACTAATACTGTGAATATCAACATCTTTTCCGTATGTCTCAATAAGGACTTAGGAACATATTTAGACATGTTTTTAACATAGGAATCAATAACATGAATATTCTTAACCACTAGGAGTAGAATAATTTATGGAACAATATCACGGTTATATCTTGTTACATGGAACATGCCAAAAGAAAGAAATAATTTTCCTTAGTATATCTCGAATATTGTCCCTTCAATAATTCTGTATTTGAATTAGCTGGAACGTTGCTTAAATTTCCGTGAACAGCCACCAATTCTCTGTCCACGTTTTGCTAACTTTATTACCTATGTAACTATGAACTGCTGCCATCAATTTCTATAAATTGAGATTCAAAATTAGCAAAGGGTGTTGTACCCATATGAACAATTTTCTTTTTACATGCTAAGGGTCCTTGGGTGGGATTTTATATGCAAAACCATAGATGATTCGTCCCTCCATATTAACTAATCAACCCCATGTTGCTTAACTTTAACCAAATATGTTGAATCAATTTTTTGGTCTTCAACAAATTCTCAAACCAAGATATAACTCCCAAAATGAGAATGATTTCTCATTATACTGTCCCCCACTAGCCCATCTCACGAATTACCCCCATTGATTTCTTAGGCTTAGTCACTTAGGATTATTTCTACAACGTTACACGTACATAACTCCATTAAACTTGTCCCCCATTAATAATTAATCAATCCCACAATTAATCAATTACACACACAATTAATTTCATGATCCAAATTCACTTAAATCTTGATAACTTATAAAACCTTCATATATTCTATGTCATAATTTTGTGATAAGACACTAGTCCATAACCTCTTTATCCACGCACCGAATTTATTTTTGATCCACATCGTCACACTTGTTACGTTCAAAATTATTTCGGGCTTTTATCCTTTTCTATACTAATTTCTTTATTAGCATACGTAAATATAACATAAAATCCCCGAGGCTCAAGTCTACTTGCATACATTCAGGTGCTCAACCATCACCCAAAATTACGGGATGTTACATACAGGTATGTAAGGCTAACTCTCTACGTGTGGGGACTTTATTAATCATCCACATGCCTCGTTCATCAAGATTACTATAAATTTCTTTGGATATAGCGATTATGCCCTAGTTCATGGTAAGTCTAGAACTTCTATCTTTTAATAATATAACCTCATAATTGTTCATAATTATCCCTTCGAATATTGTGAACTCATCATAGTCAGTATAGACTCGTGTTCGATATCCCACGAGTCTCAATCGTGACAATTCAGTACTGTGAACAATTAATGCTTCAAACTTCATAATCAGTCTACGAATACATGTCTCAGTCTACTTCTGTTCATTCTTCCAATGTCATGCATTATAGTATAATTCTCAATTCCATTTCTCAACTTATGATACTTCTTTAAAAAGGACAGAAATATGATGAACCCATATGTTACACTTACGTTATGATTTTACATGATAATGAAATATGATAACTTTATAGTTTAGGAACTCATGACATGATTCACGAAAACATAAAGAGTTTAATAAAAGTAATTGTATAAATTGACATGCATGCCTAAATTCAAGAACACTTATGCATAGTAACACTCTATATCCCATGAATAGTTCATGTCTTAATTTATTATAGTAATAATCAGTACTTCATATCAGCACCTCAGTATGTTTTCATATCTCATAATAGAAACTCTTAGTATCCCATAACAGTGTTATATTATGATCATAAAGATGCACGTCAGTTACACACATAATATGGTAGTGGATGATGCTACATGGTGCATGATCATGTGATATATAACCTGACAGTGGATGATGATGCCCACCATATTATGAACCATGATGCATTATAATAAATAGTCTGGCAGTGGATGATGTTGCCTACCATGTTATGAACTATGGTGCATTATGATATATAGCCTGGCAGTGGATGATGTTGTCCGCTATGTTATGAACCATGGTGCATTATGATGTATAGCCTAGCAGTGGATGATATTGCCCGCCATGTCACGACCTGTGGTGCATCATTTGAGATACCTATTCTTTGAGTTAAAATAGATTACGAACCCCAATATGGTGCATTACATGACAGAAGTGACTCCCCCTCCCCCCTCCTCCCCCATGTTAAACAAATTACAATTCTCAATGACGCTTATGTCTATGTTTCAGTTTCATGTTCCTACTATGTTATGTGCCTGCTTATTATTTCAGTTGCTTTACATACAGTATAATCCAAATGTACTAATGTCCCTTTGCCCAGGGCCTACACTTTACGGTGCAGGTACTAAGTTTCAGGACGACAAACTTACATGTTAGGACTTCACTTGTATCAGTTATCGGTAGGGTGTTAGTTGGTTATTTTTCATGACTATGTTTTAGAATAGAGGTATATCAGGGCCTTGTCCTGGTAAACAATTTTGTAGTCAGGTTCATGTTTTAGAGGGTTTATAAACTAATCTAGTTAGCATGACATGACAATATTATTTTCAGACTTATCATGTCTTATTCAGATATTTCCGCTATGATGTATCAGATTATATTTTAGTATTCAGTTTGTATGTTTTATTGTCATTATCATTTTATGCTTTCGATGCCCATGTTGATTCAACAACCATGTGCTTCTCTCGGTCACATATAGTCAGGCACCGAGTGACGTATTTCACTCAGGCCATGGTTTGAGGCATTACAATTACTTAAGTTTCTAACAGATAAACATGGATAATTTCACCTGGTCGGGGTTGGATATTATAGGTATTCCCCCAGGGCTAGCCATTCATAAGCTGAGCATGAATCCAGATTGTCAGCTCATTAAGCAAAGAATGTGTTCAGTGTCGGCTGAACGAAGCCAATTCATCAAAGAGAAAGTAGCGCGATTCATCAAATTTGGAGCAATTCGAGAAGTGAAATATCATGTCTGCCTGGATATTGTGGTGGTACTTCCTAAAAAGCCTGATACTTTCTAAATTTGTTTAAATTTGAAAGACTTGAATAAGCCATGCTTGAGGAATTCGTACCCCATGCCCCGCATAGACAAAATTGTTGATTCGGTGGCCGTGTATGAACTACTCAACTTTCTGGATGTTTTCTCAGGGTTCGACCAAATATGGTTGGACCCGATGGATCAAGAAAAAAAGACTTCATTTATCACGGAGCATGGAACCTACTGCTATAATGTCACGCCTTTTGTCTTGAAGAATGCAGGGAACATTTTCCATCAACTGACCAACCGGATGTTCTAACATCAACTGGATCAGAATGTGGAGGTGTATTTGGATAACATAATTGTTAAGTCCCTAGAAACGGAGGAACATATAAGACATTTGCAGGAAATGTTCAAGATTCTCCACAAGTACAACCTGAAGCTGAACCTAGAGAAACGCGTCTTTGAAGTGGGCATCGAGGCCAATCCGAATAACCTCCGGGTGAGTGAAAAAATACCGGATGTACTTGATAACACCACGGAGGTATATCGACTGATTGGGAGAATAACCTCACTGGGTAAATTTATATCATTATAATCCGAACGATTCCGAAAATTCTTCAGTGTGCTAAAAAGGAAAAAAGACTTCGAGTGGACCTCAGAGTGTCAACAGGCACCGAGAGACTTGACAAAATACTTATCAAACCCACTGCTGCTCGCGAGGCCAAAGGTAGGGGAGCCGTTGCTGACTTAGTTGATAGTTTTTGAGACCGCAATAAGTGTTGTGCATGTTCGAGAGGATAAAGGTACATAATCACCGGTCTATTATTCCAGTAAGGATCTGTTTGAGGCCGAAACTCATTACCCCTATCACAAAAAACTGGCCCTGACTCTAGTATGTCTTCCCATATATGTGATAACAACCTTCCCCCTAAGGAACATCTTGCACAAACCCGAATATTCATGCAGGTTAACAAATGTGTCAATCGAGATATGTGGGTACAATATTACTTATTGGCCCCGGACTGACATTAAGTCACAAGCCTTAGCAGACTTTGTGGCTAACTATAATTCGGGCATGATGCGCCGTTCCTACAAGGAAGCGGTCTGGGAATCCGAGACCGCATTCGAGGAATAGGACTTGTATATGGATAGGGTTGCGAATGTAAATGGCAAAGGTTTGGGGATCGTCCTATTTACCCCATCCGAGATCGCATTCGAGGAATAGGACTTGTATATGGATAGGGCTGCGAATGTAAATGGCAAAGGTTTGGGGATCGTCCTATTTACCCCATCGGGGGGAAAATCAGGAAAGCTATTAAATGTGTGTCTTTGACTAACAATGAGGCCGCAATTGCAGGGTTAAAACTACAAGGTACTGCATGCATGAAGGGAAGTTGTACCGAAGATCTTACCTCGGCCCTTTGGCTAAATGTTTAGGACCAACGTAAGCCGAATATGTGATGAAGGAAGTATATGAATGTAGTTGCGGAAACTATTCTGGGTATGAGTCACTGGTTAAAAAGTTAATAAGTGTCGATACTATTAGTCCCGGATGAAGGAAGATGCTTAAACCTTCATCCAAAAGTGTGACAAGTGTCAACGACACTTTCCCATGATGTATTAGCCTACCAAATTACTCTACTCGGTGATGGACCCATGGCTATTCTTAAAATGGGGAATGGTTATTGTCGGACCACTACCGGGAGATGTGGGAAATGTGAGGTTCCTATTGGTCGTAACAAACTATTTCTCGAAATGGATGGAAGCTAAAGCATACAAAAAGATTCGTGAGAAGAAGGTGATAGACTTCATCTTGGATCACATCATATGCAGATTCGGAGTACCAAAGGAGATAGCCTACGATAATGGTTGATAGTTCGTTGGAGCAAAGTTTCCAAGTTCCTAGAAGGATTGAAAATCAAGAGAATAACCTTTTCACCATATCACCTATGTGCAAACGGGCAAGCGGCGTCAACCAACAAAACATCGATCCAGAACATCAACAAAAAGTTGGAGGACGCCAATGGGAAATGGCCGGAGGAATTACCAGGAGTCTTGTGGACCTACAGAACTACAGTTAAGACAAGCATAAGAGAAACTCCATTTACTCTGGTATACGAGGCTGAAGCCCTCATACCCATTGAAATTAGGAAGCCTAGCCTTCGATACACCCAAACTATAGAGGAATCCAACAACAAAACAATGGCAGTGGGATTGGAGCTGTTAGAGGAACGAAGAGAGTTGGCCCTCATACAGCTAGTGGCACATAAGCAAATGGTCGAAAGGTATTTCAATAGAAAAACAAACTTGAGGAATTTCAAGGTCGGAAACTACGTCCTTCGAAAGGTTACTCTCGCAACCCGGGATGCCCGTACAGGAAAATTATAAGCTAACTAGGAGGGTCCGTACCAGATAGTGGGGATAGTAGGCAAGGGATCCTATCGGATCAAAGACGAACACGAAAAAGAGTTGTAAAATTGCTGGAATGTAAGCCACTTTAAATTTTTAACCTCTAAAAGGGGTAACATGTATAATCATATTTATGCATCATTTACCTTTGGTTATCTAGCTTTCTCTCCCTAACAAAGACTTTCTCGAGAAGAACGATTTCCTTACCACCAGGGGAAAACCAAAGATATGCGTTGCACTCTTTTTCTTGACCAAGGTTTTATCCCAAATGGGCTTTCCTGGAAAGATTTGTTAACGAGGCAACAATCTAAAAACGTATCACATCCCGCAAGCATCACGCCAGAAGTCTGGCCAAAAGGTTATAGCCCGACACTATTCTTCTTGAGGACTCACAGTCGCGTTCTGAGGGGAGAAGAGTGGGTCCATGCAAAATAGTGAGGTTTTTCAGAAACAAAATCTTTTCGAGGATATACTCATGCAGACCGAGACTGCTGACAATCAAAGCTCCGACTTCTCTTATCAACATCTTATCAAAATGCTGTAAAAATTCTGAAAGGATCTATGTATCAACATGACCAGTCATTTTTCAAAAATCTATAGAATGAAAATAAGAATACTCACTTATTCCCCAATTGTTGCCAACACATGAGTTTTTTTAACTAAACATTTTTGGGGAAAAACCGAACTCAAAAGCCATACGACCCCGTAAAACTGCTTCTAACACACGATACAACCTATGAGCATTTAGGTTCCGCGAACCTTTATGCCATTAAATGAGGTGGAGACATCCTCCTCATCAGCATTGAAATCAAATGGTCCTTTTTATTGTGAATTGGATGTTTAATTCCCAAAATCGCAAAAAGTGTTTCCGAAAGTGACATGGCCAAATTGGGTTAAGAATGATGACATCAAACACAAAATGTGAAAAAACAGAAACAATCATGCTCCAGTCATCATCTCGCAACTTAAACACCAAACACTCGAATATGAACATAGTTCCGGAAGAGGGGCATAGTGGTCACTCCCTGATGGTTAAGTGTGAAATAACAAATCTACAGGTTGTTTATAACTACAATTGTTACAAAACCAAAGCGCATGTCAAAGCGTAGAAATAGAAATCAAGATATGGAACAAACAGACAAATATTATTTATTGACCGGAAGAAAAAAGAGCATGAAGGCTAAAACAAAACATCAAAAGGGTACACAGACCTGAGAACCCAATAAAATGAGCGCAAGGGCTCAAATAAAAACATAAAGGGGTACACAGACCTCGAATATCCTGTAACGCAAACTAGAGAAAGCAAACATACACACATGCCGAAGACATTCAGAAAGGGCATGCATGCCCATAAGAAAACAACATGGCTAAGTAGGGGGAGTATTTTCACCACCCGAGCAACTAGCAGAGGCGTCAAAAGAGGGGGCGTCTCATCATGAAAGTCGTCCATATCCATCTCGACAGCGCCCAAATCTACTTCTGCATCAATCAGATATGAGGGAACATTGATCCATCCCTCATTCACACCTTAGAGAACCTCATGTCGGCTATGAAGAATGGCATAATACCAGAGAAATATGGCCCTATGTTGGTCAGCCACCAGCGAAGCCTCAAGCGATGGTTGCGGGCCATAAGCCGGGAGTGAGAAGCCTCCAATGATTATACTTGCCCCCGAGCAATATCATGATCCATTTCTACCCAATCCAGCCTTTCATATAGCAGTTGTCAAGTCGTGTTCATATGTCAGAAAATGTCTTACCTATTATCAGGGTCTGCTTGGTCTCCTCCCACTGCAGTCCCAAAGTGGCCTTCAAAGCCTGGAGATCCATGTTCTCTGAATGAAGGATGGAAAGGTAGGCTTGGAGGCACTGGTTCTCAGCTAGCAGCCTCTCCACTTCACAGGAAGAAGACGAAGGCATGTTTCTAACTAATTCCATGGCAGAAAATGCAACAACATGACCCTAAGGAATAAGGAAACAAAATAAGTAGTCTTAATACACAACCTCACTCCGAAAGAATAAATATAGCAAGAAAAAGAGAGCTCAACTTACCTTAAGAAATATATCGGCCAAATGGGACAAGAAACTTCCAGGCTGAGGTCGGGTTGGACAGGAAGTGACGGTGGAATTGAAAGGCCTGTGCATGCATCATTAAGTGAAGTCTAGCCACCGCCTTCTCCAGAGGGTGGCCCTCACCACCTCCCATGGAAGCATGCATTGGAAGGTCCCATGAACTCACAACAGTGTTAGAGGATGAGACCCTCGTGTCCTCAGCCTTAGTAGACCCTATTTCATCATCATCGATATTTACCACCCCCTGCATCACCTCCATCTAGTGATCGAAGAATCGATGATTCCTCATCATCTGAGAGTCGATCCCCCATGAAGATGAGGCACTAGTATCGTCCGGGGGTCGACACTTCCTATAGTTACTAGCCTCGATGGTTTCCTGAGCAATATGAGCACGAGCATCATCCTTAGAGCGCGCTTTTCTGACGGAAGGCCCTCGAGCAGGAAGACCTTACAAATGCAAAAAAAATTATAATCGCATCATAAAAAGTATGGTTGGCAGAAATAGTGTCGTGGAAAAAGATAACTTACCATGGCTTCTGCCTCTCCAACGGTCTACAGAGATCCCATCTAAGTCCTTTCAGTGTTCTGGGACGCCCGCAAAATATCCATTACCTAGCTGAAGATATCAAGCAGAGGTTCTGGTTGAATTAGGGTAGTTGGAAAAGCATGAAAGACAAAATTAGAAGTAACGCTTGAGAAATAAAAAAGGAAACGATATAGACAAGGAGACAGATGCTCACACGTGTTGTTCCATTTCCCCGGGAAGGGACCAGGAGCGACGCTATGGAGACAAATAGTGTGAATTATGATAAATCGATCACACTATTGCTAGACGTGATTGTCCTCAACATTGGTGATGAGGACCCGAGAGGCTCAAAAAGCTAAATGGCCATCCCGTCACGAAATACGCATAGGGAGTAGAGATGGATCAAGTGGTCAAGGGTAAAAGAAAGCCCTGCAAGGTCTGTCAATAACTGTATGAAATGACTAACTCTCCATATTTGAAGGGCCAGTTGCCCCAAACAGACGTCATAGTGATGGTAGAATGCATCTATCACTTAGTGAATAGGGAGGTCAAAACCAATAGTGAATGGGTAAGTATATACCATAGACATGCCTAAGACATGCGTGGGACATGCTGAGAGATACTAGCATAAGAAGGAAGGTGCAACACCTCGATTTCATGTCTGCATTTGCAATCAATGCGAACTTGAGGAATTATGAACCCATTGATCAAAGAGGTAATCCCCTCCACAGACTTGTACTGGTGGCTGGCACAAAAATCCTATCGTAATTGGAATTGACCAAAATAATATCAACTGCTATAGAGCCCAAATCTATCACCTAAGTAGCAGATGAGGTCGTGGCCCTACGGCGAGAAGAGGCAGCGAAGGCACCGCCCAATTGTTCCTTGAGATGGGCAATAGGTTGGTCATCAGACAAGGGAGAAGAATATGAAGAAGACATTGGATGGGAACTTTTAGAAAAAAAGAAGAATTTGGTACACAAAAGAAGAAGGCTGAGAGCAAATATGAAGAGAGAAGATGTGGATTACCCGCTTAAATAGCCAGATGGGAAATCATTAGCCTCGGTAAGTGAAGCGGCATACCTGGTCTCAAAATGTCAGTCGTTGTCTCTGAAGAGACGCCACCGAATGGGTGAAGGGATGCATTAAATGCTTTCTTGACAAAACGTCTAATTGTAGGATGAGTGGTAACATTTCGATTAAGTTCCCTCATAAAGTTAAAAAAGAAAAAACTCTTCCACTTCTCGGGATCATGACATAAAGGTCCCGGAAAGTGGAGGACTCTCTGTATTGGGTATAAAGCATATCCGGAGGAATTAACGTGTTTAGAGGCTAAGAGTACCAGGGAAGGCCCTCTAACTGATCTCCACTCCCACTAACTCAGGTCAAATCTGTTAGTCTCGATCAGAGTGCTACAGTTCATATGAACGTTAGGGACGTCAGCTAAATCACGTCATCCATATTTTAGGGTAGAAAAGTCCAACCTTGGCTTATATAAGGATAGCTTAAGAGGGAAGGAAGATCATCTTGCTCACATTATAATACAAGCATTAGTCTTTTCATTAAGGCAATATTATTTCTCTCTCAAAGCAATACACACAAAGACCCATTATTTGTTTGCTTATTTTCTTATTTGAATCACAGCTCGTTTATTATCTTACATTATTTATCGGTCATATACATTATTTGTCACTTAAACTGGACTCGTTAAGGAGTCTCCCCAGATCGGATACGACCCATTTATCTTCAAACCCTATAAAAATAAATCTCTAATTGATTTTCTAGTTAAAGCCATTTTCACCAAAAACAAATATTTTTCTGAAAGATCACAACCAGAATCCCACTGTGTGTCCTCTTCATCACAATTGCAGCTTCACACATATGGGGACTGGTGATCACAATTGAATTTTGTGCACTGGTTAATGTGGTGGCATAATTTTTCTTCCCAGCAATTCCTTTTAACAACTTAGTCAGCCTAGCTAGGGACCAGTTTGAGCTACCATACATTCCAGTGGTGTGTCGTCCGAAAGCTCCATGAATAGGAGTGTGTCATATACTTGAATCTTATAGATTATGCCTAGACTATCTTCAAATAGGAGTTTTTGGTTCAAATTGAACATAGTATAGGCGTATCTAGGCTTAGGGTGTGTGTTTCCTGAAATCCAGTAACTTTTGCGCAGACTCTATATTTTTATTGAGAATTCCATTAAATATAATTTTGTGGTCCAGCGGTAGTAATAGAACCTGCTAAAGCTTTGTTGCCTTTCTTGACGAGGGTTCGATTTTCTCTGCTTAGGATGAGGACGCTAACAGACAACTGCATTGTTTATCTATTTCTTCCACTAATCTTGCTTTATAGGTTGATTTTACTACTTATGATTCAAGGGCTATTTTGAATTTTTGTGGAAACTAGGAGAGGTTTATCTATGTGAAAGAATTGGTTTACCCTTTGTGCATTTATTTTTTTGGAGAAATCTCAATTATTTGGTCTACGGGTTTTAATTTTATTTGGGTTGGTTTAATTTGGCGACGTGGATCTTTAATTGGAGGCCACATGTCAAATCTAGTTTTTTGAAAATCGGTCATTTGAGTTGTTAACGGAAAGTGGCATTGATGAGTCATTTCGGTCATGGCAATGGCATAAATGAGCCCAAATATTAACGAGTGATATAAATGAGTCATTTCTGATAGTTTAGTGGCATAATACTTCTTATATATTCTTTTAAACTTTTCGTTGCGCTACTATTAACACGTGAATATCCAAATTATTAAGAGTATTTTTTATTCATCTCTGGTTTGGGTCTCCTTTATGCCACTTTTTTCTTCGTTTTAACCTCAATATGGTGAAGGACTCTATTCTACTGGAATTAAAGTTCAAAACGCTCTGAATTTTTCCCGCAGAAGCTTACGGGAATTCCCAATTTGGTCGAGAACTTCCAGTGATTATCAATTGAGACTCAGTCCTTCTAATTTTGAGGTGTATAATCTCTTCTTAGAGAAAGAGCTCTACAGAAATTGAAGGAGATAGAAGGTTTTGTAGAAGAAAAGATGGCATGTGTGGAGTCTGGTGAAGCTTTAATGCTGCCAGCGATCGTTTTCTTAAACTGAGTCACTGCACCGTTGTTCTATAAGACAACATGTAATATTCCACTGAATTTGGTCCTCCGCTTATAATTAATTAATCTCATAATTAATTAATTAATTATACACGCAACTAAATTCTCGATCCTGATTCACTTACATACATGCGACTTATAAAATCCTCTTATACCTAATGTCATAATTCCTGTAATATGACACTAGTCTATAACCTCTTTGGGGATATAAAATTATTATTATTACTCCCCGTCGTTGCACTTGTTAGATCCAAAAATTATTTCAGGATCACATCCGTCTATATACTAATTTCCTTATTAGTATATGTAAGTACAACATAAATTTCCCGGGGTCTGGGTTTACTGGCCTACGTTGTGAGTTCAAATCATTACCCAAAAATACGGGGTGTTACAGTTATAGTCGACGTCGATTCATTATTTTTAACGTTTCTAATTTAAAACCGAATATGAAACTTTGGTTTCATTCGGCTCCTTTATGGAGATGAGTCAATTTATAGGTCTAAGATGTGAACAAAATTCGAAAAAAAAAAGAATTCTACCCATAACATCTATGTCAACTTTTGGTCTGAATACAGATAAAACGAATAGCTTTGTAGATGATCCTTCTAGAAGAGGGAGATTCTAACAACCTTTTTAGCTATTTCGTTCTCTATTTCTATTTAATAGGATCCTGAGGAAATTTTTTTTGTTTCCACCGAGCTAAAACAATATGTTGATGTCTCTAGTAAACCAAAGTCATCGTTTAATAGCTATTTTGCTACACTTTCTTCTTTACAAATAAGAAATTGAAGATTTAGTTACGATTAGAAATCAACTTTCTATCTTCATCCATGGATCCTTTATTCATACTTATTCAATTGGAAGTATTGATCCAATTCAAAAATTATATTTCGCAATTTCATAATCCAATTTTTCAATGTCTAAGTGACCTTTGGATACAAATCACGAGAATGTGTATTTGTTCTCGAATCTGTCATTGAGAGGAAAAGGATTAAATCTTTTTAAGAAATAAAGTTTTTGATCGGAATACGAATCAAACTGAAGGACCCTTTAACTATTGAAGGGATAATAGAACGAATCACACTTTTACCACTAAACTATACCCGCTACAATCCTATTATTGTATACATATGCAACTTTTGTCGAACATGGGAATTGGGGTAATCAAGATAGGATAATATAGGGTCGTTAAAACCACTAAAATCATAACATAAAAATGCATTGTGGAATACTCGAAAGCTTCTTTTTTTTAGTCCAGCAAGCAAGATGGTAAACATAAAATAAAAAAGCAGAAAGATAAATGATACTATTTTTTTTCTCGAATTTTCTATTTCATATATTTTATTTTACTTTTATAAATTTTTTCTAAAAAATGGGAATTTTTTCTTGTTGCTTGAATATTAACTATTCGATTAAAATAAATTATTATAACTATAACAGACATTTTGGTTTTCAAATTCATTGGAACAAAAGAGGCCCGGCTGGGTACTGACCAGACCTGGCCAGGCCAGGCCATGAGAATAAGAGGGTCCTTTCGAACAAAATCAAGACAAAGAAAAGAGGTCTTCTTTATTTTTCTTGATATTCTTGGCTCTTCGGAGCTCTTCCTTTACTTTAGATAAAGAGATAAAGAAAATTGATGATAAAAGTTGTACATCTCTATATAATATAGAAAGAAGAAAAGAGAGAAAGAAAGATTTTTTCCTTTATCTTATGTATGTGCCATCTCATGTAGTAATTATCTTTTTCAATTGGGAAAGATGGATGAGTGGACTAAAGCGGCGGATTGCCAATCAGATTTTTCAATGTCTGGACTGACCACAAGAATTTTAGTACTATTGTTGAAAATGTATGGCAAAGGGATCTAACTGGAAGCAGAATGAGTAATATCTGGCACAAGTTAAAAGCACTAAAGCCCAGGTTCAAACAGCTAAATGATGAGGAATTCAGAAATGTTACACAGAAGATTGACAAAGCTAGATTTGATTTAGCTGTATACAAAGGCAGATGCAACTGCAATATTCAGATACCCTCCAATCTCAAGAGAAACTCATTAGCCAGGAACTAGAAAAATGATCTATGGTGGAAGAGAGTATCATGAGGCCCAGAGCGAAATGGGTTCAGTTAGGTGACTTAAAACACTCAATATTTCTCATCTGTATTGAATGAGAGGTCTTAGAGAAAACAGATCACTGAGCTGCAGTCTAGTAGTGGGGCAAAACTAACAGAACAGACAGATATTAAGAATGAGATTATTAGCTTCTACAGCGGCCTTATGGGAGCATCTGCATCATCACTACTAGCTATCAATAAGTTGGTCATGCAAAAAGGAACAACCCTATTACAAGCTTAGAGACTAGACCTCATTGTACCAACTACTGACCAGGAGATCCTAGATAGCTTGAATGCCATTGGAGATGACAAAGCACCAGGTGTGGATAGCTTTAATGCAGTATTCTTTAAAAAACATGGAATGTTATCCAAGAGGAGGTTAAAGCTGCAGTTAAGGAGTTTTTTTATGACCAGCAAACTCTATATATAGACCAATCAATTGTACAACCATTACACTTATATCAAAGACTCCTAATCCTGTAACAATTAAGGAGTATCAACCAATTTCTTTCTGTTCATTTTTGTACAAGCTCATTGCCAAAATCATAGCAAACAGATTACAAAAGGTGATGCCCAGTATTATTTGTGAAGCACAAGCAGGATTCACAACTAGCAGGAAGATAGGGGATAACATTATTCTTGCTCATGAACTGATCAAAGGGTATAAGTGGAAGTCCATATCACCAAGATGCATAATCAAGATTGACTTACAAAAGGCATATGATTCTTTGGAATGGATCTACTTGAGGCAGGTAATGTTAGAACTTGGATTTCTAGAGCAATTCATACAATATACCATGGAATGTGTCCAGACAGTGAGCTACAACATCATCATAAATGGAGAACCTATTGAGCCTTTTGAAGCAGCTAGGGGCTTAAGAAAAGAAGATCCTATGTCTCCATTTCTTTTTGCCATCGGGATGGAGTACTTAAGTAGACAACTAAATGGGTTGAAAGAGGTGAAAGGTTTTCACTTTCACCCTAAATGTACTAGGTTGAACCTGAGTCACTTATGCTTTGCTGATGATCTGTTGTAATTTGTCAGAGGAGACATGTCCTCAGTTATTGCCCTACATCAGGGCTTCCAACAGTTTTCTCAAACTATAGGATTACAGAAAAATTTGGGCAAGAGTTTAGTCTATTTTGGAGGAGTTCTTCCAACTGAACAGGACAGGATTCTACAGGTGTTAGGATACAATTTTGGAGAACTACCTTTCAAATACTAGGGGTGCCATTGGCTACTACAAAGATATCTCTTATCCAATGACAATCCTTAGTGGACATAATCACCTTCAGGATCTCTTCTTGGACTGTAAAGAACCTGTTTTATGCAGGTAGAATACAACTTATCCAATCAGTCATTTTTGGAATACAAGCATACTAGGCACAGTTATTCTCTATACCATCCAAGGTGTTGCATCTCATAGATGCCCATTGCAGGAGCTACAGGCGCTGGATCAATCACTAAAAGGGCTCTTATTGCTTGGGATTTTGTATGTGTAGCTAAGAGTGTGGGAGGACTCAATCGTACCAATGTGTTTCTATGGAACAATGTAGCTTTGGCTTCATTCTTGTTGGGAAAAGGGGCAAGCCCAGTGGTAAAGCTGCAGACAGATCGCAACATGGCCCCATTTTGCCCTTAAGCAAGCTGATTACCTTACCTCATCGGAAGGCTAGACGTAGCGAGGATACTCATGCAATCACTCTAGTAGATAATACGAAGGGGCTTTCCCTTCCGTTATCATCATGATTATCGCTTGTTGGAACATAAGGGGTTTGCACGTCTCCTCGAAACAAAGAGAGTTTCGCTCTCTTGTGCAAAACGAAAACATTGACTTATTTGGCATCCTTGAGTCTAAGCTTAACACCATTGGGCTCAATCGTTTCTGGATTGCAAAGTTCCGTGATTGGGAAGTTCTGGGACAATTTTGGCACACACTCGGCAGGGAGAATCTTTATCTTATGGAATCCAGCCAAGTTAACAATTCAGCCCATCGATATTGGCCCCCAAGCCATACACTGCACTGTTACTTGTAAGATCACTTCTAAGTCCTTCCATATTTCTTTTGTCTACGGGTTTTACTCTATTATCGCAAGGCGTGGTTTATGGAATTCTCTTCGAAATTATGGCCTATCACTGGAACACCCTTGGCTTATCATGGGGGATTTCAACACTGTTATGTGTGAAGAGGAGCGTTTCAATATGGCTCCGATCACAAATTATGACACAAAGGACCTAGTCGATTGCTGCCATGAAATAGGGCTCATTGATCTGCCTTCAACGGGATGCAAGTTCACTTGGAGCTGGATCGACAAGAGGAGCAAACTAGACAGGGCCTTGGTCAATGGACCATGGTTGCAGGCTGGCTGGAATAGCCACGCAAATTTTCGTCTCCCGGGGCCTTTCTCTGACCATTCTCCTTGCGTTGTTTCCATTATCGAGCAACCTAGGCCCCGGAATAGGCCTTTCAAGTTTTTAAATATGTGGGCGTCGCACCCTAAATTCAGCAACATCGTAGCTTCTGCTTGGGATCAAAACGTTGCTGGGACGGCGCAATTTTCCGTACGCCGAATTTTTTTTAGCCTTAAAAGGCCCCTAAAACAGCTGAATGAAAGGGAATACTCTCATATCTCTTCGAGAGTAAAGATGGCAAAAGACGAACTCGAAAAGGCGCAAAAGGAAGCCATGGACCACCCGCAAGACAGCCAAAAACAAGAGCAGGCTACAGCTCTTAGGCACAAAGCAGTCGCTATTTGTGAGGCAGAAATGAGCTTTCTTAGGCAATTAGCCAAGAGTGAGCACCTTAAGCACAGTGATAGGTGCACAAAGTTCTTCCATGGTCAAGAGAAATGCTAAAAGGAACTACATTGCGGCGGTTACGAAGCAAGACGGTTCCATTACGACTTCAAATGACCAAGTGGCGGCAGAATTCATTCATCTCTTCTGGCAACCGTCTTTCTACCGAGCAACGAGATGAACTAATCAAGGCAGTAACCGACGCCGCAATCAAGTCTGCCCTCTTTGATAATGGAGACAACAAAGCCCCTGGGCCAGACGGCTTCTTCAACTCGGGTAAGCTACTCAAGCAAATCAATCATAGGATAATTGCCCTGGTTCTGAAATCAACTGATTGCCCAACAGTGGGTGATTTTAGGCCCATTTCGTGCTGCAATATTGTGTACAAAGTTATCACCAAAATCATTGCACCTCGGATTGAACCCATCCTGGATTGTCTTAGTGACCGTGCCCAGTCCGCCTTTATACAAGGCAGGAGTATGACAGAAAATATCCAGATAGCGGGAAGGTGACATGGATGCAGTGGGGTGATTTCTGGTGGTGGCAGACGGTGACGGGACAGTGGGGGTGGTGGTGTCACCACTGGTGACTGGACTGACGGTGGTGGCAGTTGGTGTGTCTGCCGCCGCCTGACGGAATGCCTGTTGGACAAGCGCTGATGGGTCCGAATCTTTGAGGAATTGGTAATCATTCGAAATTTTTTGATGTTGTCAAACGGGAAGATATATTCGACAAAGGTGACGTGACTAGAAATTATAAGTGTCGGTGGAGAGCTCATAGCACAAGTACCCCATGGTTTGACGAAAAACCTAGGAAGGCGCACGAAGTAGACCGGGGTGCTAATTTGTGAGGTGTCGTGGATGTCATATTGGGGTAACACAGACAACCGAAAATTCTAAGGTGGTCATAGGTGGGGATCCGACGTTAGAGAATTTCAATGGGTGTCCTCTTTTGAATCGCACGGGTAGGTAGAATGTTGAGAATATTTTCTGCCATTTTTAATGCATATATCCAAAAATTAGGGGGGAGAGACGCATGAAAAAGGAGGGTACGAATCATATTATTAATGGTTCGGAGAATTCTTTCGGCTTTGCCATTTTGAGGGTATGTATGGGGGCATGAGAAATGATAAATCATGTCGTTAGCCGCACAAAAATTATGAAAGGAGTAATTATTAAACTCACGACTATTATCACATTGAAACGATTTTATGTCTTTTTCAAATTGCGTTTTAACCAGTGTCTGAAACTCAACAAATTTGGAGAACACTTGAGATTTGAGTTTGAGTGGATAGACCCAAAGAAAGTGAGAGAAATCATCCAAAAATACTAGATAGTATTTGTGGCCTAAGTTGTTGGTTATGAGAGATGTCCATACATCACGGCGAATTATATCAAGGGGAGAGAAAGTAGTAATCATAGAAGTCGTAAATGGTAGTCCAACGTGTTTTCCTAACTGATACGAGGAGCAACTATGAGAAAGATTCCCTTTATTGGATTAAATTTCGATTTCTAAGAGAATAAAAAACGTGAGAACCTGGATGACCAAGTCTACTATGCCATGTAGAGGGAGATATGGTTATTAAAACGGTGGGAGGAGTGACACTAGCAGCGGATGTGGATAGGAAATGATATAGGTCCCCCTCACTATTGCATCTCATAAGGAGTTTCCCGGTACGGAGGTTCGTTACGAAAAATCCAAACGGGTCAAAATTAATGGAGACAGAATTATCGATGGCAAATTTTCTGACAGAAATTAGATTTTTGATGATATTTGATGCATAAAAGACATTGTTAAGAGAGAAATGGGGATGCAGTGGTGGGGTAAGGGTGTGGCCAAATAATTGAATTGGAATACGATGGCCGTTACCGACCATAATAGATTGTGGAGTTGGTAAATGGCGCAGTTGAGAAAGATTACTAGAATTGTTGGTGAGGTGAGACGTGATGCCCATATCCATATACCATGCATTATCGGGTTGTTGACGGGTCAAAGAAGCCATTGATTTGTTCTCGGGTAAGGAGAAAAGAAAGAAATTAGAGAGCAGATAATATGATTACTTTTGTGCTGGTAACGGACTGTTTCTCGGGCGATGGTCTGTTTAGACGGGACACTGTTGCAGGGAAAAGACAAGAGGGGACACTGCTGCTGCAAGGAAAAGACAAGACAATGAGCAGGGAAAGCGAGAAAGAAAAGAGAAAGTAAATTGGGCATGAAAAGTCATCTTCTGAAAAGAAGATAGATAGTCAGGCCGCCACGGGTTGGACCAAGCTCCGAGAAATAAAAAAGAGGGGGAGGGGGGGGAGGGGGGGTTATCGTCCAGAATATGGTTTAGGCTTCTGATACCATGTAAGATTGTATTAATCTCCATTGGGGAGCCTTTCTCATTAATATCAAATATATATAGGTGTACAATGTGGAATCTTTATACAATAGGAATTAAAATTCTACCATAATTACATATCACTAAATATGGTAAATATACAAAAAGAGATGTACACGTCAATATATTTTGTCAGTAAATATATGCAGTAAATATTTTAGCCAATAATCAATTGATCTGAAAATGATTTTTTTTTTAAACTGACTTTCTGTTTTTTCAAAATGAGTATTTAAAAGTAGGTTTTGACAAATTATATCAACATATTTTAGTTGGTTAAAAACTCAATCGCCTATTTCTTAATCGGAATCACATAATCATGAACACCACGGATATGTACCTGTATTATTGTTTTTTGAGATAATGGGGAAATAATAAGGTTGAGAATGATCTCGAGAAGCCCAAGCCTTGTACTTTGAATTGTGACCCCAGAGTTGCTTATATGACTTGCCCGTCTTTGGGACTGGCCAAATTTAACCAAGTTTGCGTCAATTGTTGCATGGCAGGAGAGGGTTGCAAACTCTATGGTTATGATGGATCTTTAATTTGTACCGGAGAGGTTAAAAGTTATTAATAATCCTCATAAGAGACCTGCTTTCGTATTGAAATGCCTGAGGTTAGTTATGCTATTTCAGGTGATGTAATATGTGGCAGTGCAGAGTTTTCCACAGCTTGTGCAAGGTTTACAAGTACTTATTGATAAATGGCGTACTAGTTTTTTACTGACATTCTATTTTTACACCAAATTAATGAACACGTGAATATGTCTTTACATTCTGCAATTTATTAAAATCAAATCTGATTTTAATTGATGACATAATTATGATAAATTACTATTGTTTGATATAAACACAAGGAAATTTTACCCTTAAAATTATTTCTTGTTTCATTACTCATATTCCCTTTTCGAATTGAATTGATTTTCAATTTACAGCGGATTTTATTTTATACCTGCTTTGATCTAATTACCTCCATTGATGTTTCAGAGTCAATTTAAAACGAAAAGTCCCAGAAGAATTATAAAATTAGAAAATAATACTCTACTCAATATATTCTATCAAGTAAAAATATTACAAGAATTTGATTATAACAAAATATTGATTAGAATCTTTGCATCTATAAGGCAAAAAGGAAAAATATACAGTCAAACCTCTCTATAACAGCATCATTGGGTACGAAATGTTTAGGTTGCTATAGAGAATGACTGTTATACACTTATAACGGCATTTGACATTTAAATAATAGTTGATTGTTATACAATAAATAACTGAATGTGTAAAGTTTTAAGCTCTAAGGTCCATAGATCAAATTATTTCGTGGATTGGATTTCACTTGACTATCTACGGTTCCATTGTGTGTGCTCGGGGTAGAACTTTTGTATAAATGTATCGCCATGCAATTAAGTATTTTTATTTAGGTTCTTTTCTTTCTAAGAGGTGGAATAGAATAACCCGATTGAAGCATAATGATCATACGTCTGTAATGCATTGTATGTTCCATAATAGATCCTATTCTTCTACTCTTTCCCGGAAGTCGATGACTATTCATAGCTATTACCTTGATACCAAAGAAGAGTTCGACCCAATGCTTTATTTCTGTCCTAGTTAATCCTGATTCGACATTAGAAGTATATTGATTTTTCCCCAATAACCGAATACTTTTGTCTGTAAATATTGCATAATGATTTACATGTGCAAACGGAAATTGGGTTTCATCGAAAATAACATGGAGACTAATGATGATTTTATTAGATGACAAATCAAAACACTTGTAACCACGATGAATAGATGGATAACCCAAAAATACACAAGGAGTAGAACGGGCTTGAAGTTTATTAATTGTAGTTGACGGAAAGAGAGGATAACATAAGCACCCAAAGACCCTAAGATGTGAATACGAATGAATCTTATTATATAATATTTAAAGAGGGGAGGAATATGTCAAACCTTTGGTAGGAAGTATGTTAAGAAGATAAGTAGTCATTTGTAGAGCATGATGTCAAAAGGAAGGGGGTACGGAAGCATGGACCAATAAAGTTCGGACAATATTACTAATGGTACGATTTTTTTGTTCGGCTTTTCCATTTTGTGAAGACGTATGAGGAGAAGAAAAATAAAAAATAATGCCATTATTTGCACAAAATTCCCAAAATATCCCATTATCATATTCCTTGTCATTATCACATTGAATGTTCTTTATTTCTCGTTCGAATTGGGTACGGATGAATGCTCTAAATTTTAAGAAGGTAGAAAAAACTTGAAATTTTTTCGCTAACGGAAAAGTCCATAAAAAATTAGAATAATCATCCAAAAATAGAACATAATGCCGATGGCCCACAGAACTTAAAACGGGAGATATCCATAAATCGCTATGAATAATATCAAATGGCATTAAAGTATGAGAAGTAGAGGCTACAAATGGTAATCTAACATGTTTTCCTAAAGGACATGATTGACAAATTGGAGTACTACGCGTACCCTTACAAGAAATAAAATTATTTTTATGCAAGGAAGAAACAATAGACGACCCAGGGTGACTCAAACGTGCATGCCATTATGAAGGAGCTAGAGCTGCAAAAGTAGATGGCAAGGCTTGACTAGAGAGACCGGATGTGGGCGTGATAGGATAAAGATCTCCCCTACTATCACATCTCATGAGAGGGAATCCCCATCTTGAAATCCTTCACAGAAAACCCAAAAGTATCAAAATCAACAGAAATCCAATTATCAGTGGTGAATTTAAGGATATACACCAAATTTTTAATCAAGTTAGGCGCATGATGGGCGTTATTCAAGACAAGAGGTGGATGTGGGGGGAAACAATGTTTTATGACCATAACCACGAATTGGAATTGAGTTGTTATTACCAATAATTATGCCACGATTGTTGCTCAAATTAGGATAAGACGAGAGAGTACCTTGGTCGGAGGTCATGTGATAAGTGGCGTCGATGTCCATGTACCAATTTGTGTCCGGAGGATTCAATCCAAGTGTATGTATTGCGAATTCAATATCGGTCGATGTGGGGCCCGCAACATGATGGTCCTGTGGAGGTCGAGGCCCAAGCACACATGCTTGCTGCCCCGGCCCAGCATTGTTGCGATACTCATTGGACCATGTTGGATTGGGCTGATAATTCTGCTGGCAGCCCACTGTCCAGGGGCTGTAGAAAATGAAAAAGAGGGGTTGTTGGGCCACTGGCCACCGGCCCAGGCCCAATGCCATGGGGCCCATGGCTGGGACTAGTTGGCCTGAAGGCCCACTTCCACCGTGTCGGGGCCCACTACCACTATTTTAGCCGCCCCACCACCACCGGAACCACCACGATTTTTGCCATTATTTTTCCAATTTTTCATGCTACCATTGGGAGCACGATTTTGTCCCAAATTATCAACAAAACGTTGAGAATTCATTGAAGCCGTCATCATGACCATCTAGCACTAGTAGCTGCCTTTTTGGCCAAATCGACTTCTTCTAATGTAAGCATCGAGCGGGCTTGATAAAAAGGCAGAAGTGGATTGCTTTGATGGAGGAAAGTCCCTACGCCATTATAAGCCTCAGATAGGTCTGCAACCATTTGTAGAACAAGACGATTATTTGTAATGGGCGCTCCAACATTACGGAGTTGGTTCGCCAATTTCTTGAGGCATTTACAATAAGCTGAAACATTCGGGAAATCTTCTATGCGAACTTGGGAAAATTCCTGCTCAAGGATAACAACGCAGGAATGTTGGTTATCTTGGAATATATCATGCAATTTATTCCATGTAGCCATAGCCGTAGTGTCTGGCTCAATAATCGTCTGTAAAAGGTCGGTAGAAATAGTGGAATAAATTCACTGAAGGACGGTAGCATCAAGAGTAATCCATAACTGAGGATCCTCCGCGGGAGTAGGGGTAGCGGGAGGAAGTATGTGATGGAGAACTTGATATGAGATGGCGTGAATTTTGAACAACTCTGCCCACGTCGTATATTGGACGTTTTCCATCTCAAAAACAATAGTGATGTTGTTCTTGATGTTGGAACCAGTAAGGGCAGGATGAAACACGTTCTTAGACATAACGAAAGAACGAAGAGATTGGGAAGAGAGAAGGTAAATTTTGTCATGAAATCCGAGAAAGAGGGCACAGATTCCGATGTAGTTTCAGCCGAGAAGGGGGACGAAAACCAAGAACAAATTTGAAGAAGAGCGGAAGTAATTTAGTCCTAGACTTCTGATACCATGAAAGAAATAATCCCTTAATTATTTTCATTAATGAATAAGTATATATACAATTTACAGTATGGAAAACTCTATTCCTATTCTATTCTCAAAACCCTATTCTACTTGTACAAGAATTCTACAATTATGGTAAGTGTACAATGTTAATTTAATTACAACAATATTACCTAAAATCTAAACCCCAACCCGTGATATACACGATTTTGTATACCGTGTATATCTCGGTTTCAATTATGGAAAATGTTCCTTTTGAAACCATGATATACATGGTATACAAAACCATGTATATCACGGTATGTTATTATATGTAAAGAATGAATCTTGGGCCTAACTCAACCCCAAAATCTAGCTTGTAGGGTGAGGATTGTCCAAGTTCATATAAGGAGTCCATGTTCCCATTCCATTTCCGATGTGGGGCTCTTAACACTCCCTCGCACGCCCAGACCTCGTTAACTGGAGCGTGGACAATATAATTTTGGGGTCCAACATCGGTGAACAAAGAATTGGAATGGGTATGGATTTGATACCATTTAAAGAAATGGATCATCAGCCTAACTCAATCCAAAAGCTAGCTTGTAGGTGAGGATTGTCCATGTTCTCATTCCATTTGCGATGTGGGACTCTTAACAGATATCATCCACGTGGTATGGCAGCAAGCAATGACTAAGGTTTGATATAGTATAGATGGCATCTTAGGAATAAAGATTGAAAGGTCATCATTATGGGTACCCCACATTTCAAAGAGTTAAGAATAAAGTTACACTTGAGAATATCTTTTTAATTTGGATGAATACAATTATCCAGCAACATTTTTGGTAGTTGATATTCTTATAAACAAATCATAGTTCTTTTCATGAAATTATATGTCCTACGTTAGTTCAACCCAAAAAAATCAAAGAATGACATAGAGGTCATGCCTACATTGGTTTCATCCGGATGATAGCAAATTGGAGATTTCTTCGAAGTGTAGTAAGGTGGAAGAAGTGAATTTATTGGCATATAGGTAAGAATTATCCTCCTCTAGATGTCATAGCTAAGTCGCTAAATGAGAAAGTACGTAAATTATAACGTAAATCATATTTGATGTTGTTGTTGTCTTATGGGTTGTTTGGTGGCTATTATAAATTGCTTGAAGTCTAAGATTGATAGACTTGATGTGGTTGTTGTTATTTGGATTGTTTGAACCTGGGAAAGTGGGGAAAAAATAGGGGAGATGATGTTCAATTTATTATAGAATGAGCTTATCGCTCGATATACGTGATATATTAGTATTTCCTTAGCATAACAGGAGCGTTAACGTTCTTATAGGTTGAGGCACTAGACCAGCTGTGTGAATTGTGTTGTTAGGTGACTCGACACGGGTATGTAAAGGTGGTGCATTCCTTCTTTTTGGCATGAACCCATAATCAGTAAAAGTCAAACGAGCGTATATAAGAAGAGTAGTTCGTGGAGTTTCCATATCTCTGTTATTTCATCTTACTTGTGTTGAAATCATCCCTCGTCGAGAGTCTATATTCCGTTAGAGTAGATCATACCCAGTAGATAAACAGAGAGTATATCATGCATATCATTGCATACACTTGCCTTCGAGGCCATTCAGATATACTTGCCTTTGGGGCTATTCAGATACACTTGCCTTCGGGGATATACACTTACACACCAAATTCCTTGTGTGGGCAGAATATTATGTTCAGTTTGTATGATAGATAACAATGTAATAAGGATTAGAAATCAGAGTTAGTAGACATAGTACATAGAGTTGTGACATAATATAATGTGTAGGTAGACAAAATGGGCCAAGTGGGCCAAAGCGATAGCGATCGGGTAAGTTGATCTAGAGTTTGTGGTAGGACCACTCTCGTCCTTACTTTCCAATAGAGATTCAAGTGTATTATTTTCTTTAGCTTTTGAATATATATACATATATATTATTTTCTGCCTTACATACTTGGTACATTTCATTGTACTGACGTCTCATTGATGGGGAGCTGTGTTCATGCCTACAGGTATAGGTAAGCATTTCAATGAGCCTTCTCAGTAGATGAGATTGACGTTCAGCGGAGGATCGGTAAGACTCCATCTCTTCCAGAGTGCAACCGAGTCTAGAGGTCAGATAACAAGTTGTGTTACAAACTTATGGGTAGGGAGGGGCCCTGTCCCGACCATGTTTGATGTCAATTACTCTTAGAGGCTTTGTAGACACATGTTTAGTATGTACAATATATCAGTGACCTTGTCGGCCCTCATTTTATATTTTCTTGGGATTGCCCTGCGTGAATATGTATAGTGGCTTCCTTGGACCGCAATAGCTTATAATAAGAATAAATTCGGCCAAGCCAGCCTATGTATGTCTCAATTTCGTCCAGCAGTCATGAGTTACAGAGCGGTTCTCTCGGACCAGTACGGCGTCGGGTACCGACCACGCCTCACCTAGGTTGGGATGTGACAAGAGATGAAGAATAAGAGAGATGAATTGAGAAGAAGAAAAATTCACTTCATTAAATGAGAAGTTAATTGTATACATTGCCTCTTATAGGCTTGTCATCAGTGACTTAATAACTAATTTTCTAACTAACTTATCTACTAACAACTTTAACTAACTACACTTAGTAGCGATTGACTAAACTACCTTTGATACTAATTACATATTCTCTCAACAACCCCCCTCAAGCTAGGAGTAGTGAAAATGTTTTGAACACCTAGCTTCGAACTGAGACAGTAATGTTATACTCTGTTAAGGCCTTTAGGTAATAGGTCTGCAGGTTGATCTCTAGTTGGAATATAGTTTGTTGTCACCAGTCACTGTGTGATCTTCTCTCCTATGAAATGGCAATCAATTTCAATATGCTTGGTCCTCTCATGGTACACTGGATTGACTGCAGTTTGTAGTGCATCTTTGCTATCAGTGTATTTATTGATTAGATGTTTAACTTCAACGTTCAACTCTTTCCTCAAACCCAATAGCCATATGAGTTTTAGTGACAGTAATGGCTAGACTCATGTACTCTGCCTCTAAAGAACTTCTAGAAACAGTTGTTTTTTTTATTTCCATGATACAAGAGACTCTCCTACCTTCACTAAGTAACCAGAAACTAACTTCTTTATGTGTGGACATGAGGCCCAATGAGCATCACAATATGCACTGACAAAGGTGTCATTCTTACTTGATAATAGTCCTTGACCGGGCTGATATTTAATGTACCTTACTATTTTTAGAGCAACATCTATATGAGAGGTTTTTGGTTCTTGTAAAATATGGCTTAAGGTTTGAACCCCAAAAGTTATGTCAAGCCTTGTTATAGTGAGGTATAATAGTTTTTCTGTCAATCTTTGATAAGCAGTTTGATTAGTCAAAAGATCCAAGTTTTCTCCTAAATCATTAGCATGCACACAATCATCATATTGGTTTATAGTGAGTTTGATATTTGTGTCTATTGGAGTAGCTGCAGGTTTAGCACCACTAAGTCCAGGAGTTCTAGGGTATATTTATTATGGTGCACTAGTACCCCATGTTTATATCTAGCAAATTGAATCCCTAGAAAGTACTTTTAACTCTCCAAGGTCTTTGATTTTGAATACTTTCTTCAGATTTCCTTTTGTTTCTTCAATTGTCTTGAGACTGTCACTAGTGATGAGCATATCATCAACATAGACCAACACAATAACTATCCCATCTGTTGACTTCTTGACATACATAGAATGATCCAACTTACTTTGCTTAAACTGTAGATTCACCAAAGCTTTAGATAGCTTTTGATTTCATTTCCTTGGAGCCTGGTTCAGTCCATATAGTGATTTAATGAGTCTGCACAACATAATTCTCCCCCTAACTCTTAAATTCTTATGGTAAGTTAATGTAAATCTCATTATGTAAGTCACTTTGTAAGAATATATTAAACACATCCATTTGATGAATGTATCAATGCTTTTGAGCAGCAAGTGCTAAGATTGTTCTCACAGTTTTCATTTTCGCAACTTGTGAAAATATTTCTTGGTAGTCTATGCCTTCTTGTTGTTTATAACCCTTTGCAACTAGTCTAGATTTGAGCCTTTCAACCTCACCTGTAGACTTATACTTCACATTATACATACACTTGCAACCTATTGACTTTTTGCCTTGTGGAAGAGGAACCACATCCCATGTGTGGTTATTTTGAAGTGTAGAAATTTATGCTTCCATTGCTTCCTTCCATCTAGAATCTACAGCAGCCTCTGAGTAGTTTCTAGGCTCAGTTATGACACATGTTTGCTAAAATGCCGGATATAAAGGTGAGATGCTCTCATAAAAATGGCATATGGTGTGTCTTGAACATTAAGAGAGATGAAATCCTTCATCCATATAAGTGGTCTTTTCTCTCTTTCTAACTGTCTAGTAATCTGTTGATCTGCAAGAACTGATACATCTTTTACAACTTCAGGAACCTGTGCTAAAATCTCAGCTTCAAGAACTATGTCTTGTGGTTCTGCTGCCTTTTGAGCACCATGCATGTTCAGATCATTGTGCAGGTCTATTAGTTGCACTGTATCTGCTTGCATTATAGGTGCTTGTAAAGTTGTTGATAATTTTTCCAACATGGGATCCAATGCAAATAGATAATCCGGACTGGTCGTAAATATAGTTATCTTTTTTTGTGTCTGTACTTTGAATGCGAACACCTCTTCTTTGAAAGCCACATCTCTGTTGATCAGAAAACTATTGTTAGCCATATCATATAAGACGTTTTCTTTTTGAGCCTTAGCATAACCCATGTGAACAATAGGTTTAGCTCTTTGCTTCAAATTATCAATTTCAGGTATGACTTTTGCATAACACAGGCACCCTAAAACTCTTAGATGATTTAATGATGGTTTTCTCTTATGTAACTTCTCATAGAGAGTTTTGTTACCAATTACAACACTAGATAACCTGATAATTATATATATTGCAGCCTTTACACACATATCCCAAAATATGATGGGTATATGTGCTTGAAATCTCAAAGCCCTTGTTATTTCTAAGATATACATGTGCGTTTTCTCAGCTCCACCATTTTGCTGAGGAGTATAAACACAGGCCTTTTGGTGTATAATCCCCAAAGATTGAAATATGGATGAACAGGTTGAGTTTACAAACTCTGTTCCATTATCTGTTCTAACAGTTTTGACCATTCTATCAAACCGAGTTGTGTATATAAGTTGAGAACTGTTTAAGGACAATGCATACATCAATTTTCATTTTAAGAAGAAAGATCCATGTCATCCTAGAGTAGTCATCTACCACAGCTAGAAAGTACTTATTTTCATCAAAAATAACATCTTTGTATGGACCCCAAAGATTTATATGCACTAATACAAATATTGAAGTACTCTTAATAATGCTAAGAGAAAAAGATATTCTTGTTTGTTTTGCACAAGGGCAAACAGTTCATTTATTGATATTATCATAAGATCACTTAGGTTTACATGTAGAATCTTTTTAAGCACAGTAGTGGACACATGTACCAGTCTCATATGCCAATTAACTACATCTACATTAGTACTAGAGACACATTAGTACTAGAGACACATTAACAGAATCAGAAATATCTTTCAAAGGTGAGAGTTCTTTATCAGCAGTGATTGGATTGTTTCTTAAAATGTATAATCCAACTTTTTGTTTATGGATCGCCTTCACCTTCCCATTAAAAATTTTATGAAACACAAAAAAGTCAGGAAAGAAGACAGCAGAACAGTTCAACTCCCTAGTTAGTTTTGCAACTGACAATAAATTAAACTTAAATTGAGATAGATGGAAAACATTTATGACAATATTTCCTTTTGATAATGTACTTGTTCCTATGTGTGTAGCCAAAGAAATGTAACCATTTGGTAAAAATACTTTCTTTGGCACCATAGGTTTACAAAGAGTGTATGTCTTAATATGTTTAAACCAGACACAATATGGTTAGTGGCTCCTGAGTCCACAATCCACTTTTGATCTATAGTAGTAGTTGTTAAAGCAATATATATATATATATATATATTAATAGATGTTAAAGCAATATTGGTACCTGAAGTGTTACCTGCAGTGCATCATTGAATTTAATGAGTGTTCATTTTGGTTTGTGGTTTTGTTCAAGAACTGCAACACCTGTTGATACTAATCTTTTGTAAGAGTGCATATTTCCACTTGGTTCAGTTGAGATTGAGTTAGTTGATTCATTTGTGACCCTGAACTCTGACCTGAAGATTGACCATATTCATATTGCTCTTGAGAAGGTCCTGCATACTCATGACCTGCTGCATAGGTCTACCTTGTCCAAAGTTCTGTTCACACCTACCAAACTCCTCAGCCTATACATTGTATCATGCATTGTTCACATTTCTCTTCTTGAACTTTGAATCTTGTGGATAGCCAACTAGTTTATAACAATTTTCTCTTGTATGCCCCTTCAACTTGAAAAACTCACACACCAAATTATAGTTTTTTTTTAATCTTGGATTCCCACCAGTAACATCCACATTTCTATTGTAAGCTCCACCATTAGAACTACCAGCACCATTTCTAGAGTACAAAGTTGTGTCAATCATGTTTGTCATCATAGCTGGACTGACCCCTAACACACCTACTGTGTTTACTACTGATTTTTTACTTTCATCACTTACAATCATAGAGTATGCTTGATTAACAAAAGGCATGGGATCATTAGGAAGATTTGACTCCTAGCAGCCTGGTAAGAATCATTCAGACCCATCAAGAACTGAAATAACTTCAGTTAATGAAGATACAACACAAAGTCTTTAAACTTATCATAGTTACATGAAGGTGTAGGTACTAAGGCTTCAAACTCTTCCCACAAATCCTTCAACTTAGAGTAATACATAGATACAGACAAGGTTCCTTGAGCCACTATAGCAATTTCTTTATGAACACTAAAGGTTCTTGACCCATTCACCTTGTTAAATCTTTCAAACAGCTCTTCTCAAATAGCCTAAGCACTAGTGGCATACATAATTCCACCTAAAATCACTTTCGCAATAGAATTCAACACCCAAGAAAGGACAATTACATCTACCCTTACCCAAATATTCCCATTTCGGCTGGAAAACTTTCTTTTACACAAGAACTATCTACTAACCCCATCTTATTCCTACCTAGTAAATCAATACGTATAGAACGATACCAAAGAGTGTAATTTTCGATACTTGTGAGTTGAAACGAGATAATTTGTATCCCACTCACATCTACTGAATTGAGGAACAACGGATGATTGTAATCTATGCCTATGAATTGATTTTTGATAATTGGGATTCATTGTGACACCGACATTGGTTGCATGTGCATCAACATGAGGATTTGGTGTTGATTCAGAAGAATTCATTGTTGCAGAATCAAGAATCAAGCGAAATCAAAAAAAGAAAGAATCATAAGAACAAAACCAGAAAAATGAACTAATACTCTGTTCTTACGGAAAAATTTGTTGGAAATTTACCTTTGGTGGGGAGGTGCGTCCACTCGTATTTAATGACTTAAACACTAGGGTTCTGCATGTTGGAGGCTTTGTCTCTTCACACGTGCATAATCTACTAAGTGAGTAGATGACCGTAGGGCCAAGGATCGTCAAATTTTGTTAAGAAATGAAAGAGATATTGGTCCACGAAGTAAGGTATTTGAGGCGTGGAAATATGGTGTGGGACAAATCTACCACATCGGTGGGACAAGGAAGAATTGTTCTCTTTATAAGTCTCAAAATTGGTTAAGGGTTTGGGACCCCAAGGGGTAACCCATGTGTTTGAAGGAGGGAGAACCTAGATATGCTTGGGTTCAAGGCTAAGCCCACACGCGCGCTGCCGCCGCCAGCCCGTCCCATCCCGTCCGGGATCGGGTCACGGGTCACGGGTCGGATATGATGATATCTGAAATATTCGCTTATCTACGGATTATGGTATTCTGGATGTCCAACGATTCTGGGAGAACACAGTGATGCAAACTGGACATCAGATGTGAAGAACACCAAAGCCACAAGGAAATGTGTATGGTAGGTCTTAGAAAAACCTCTAAGCAAACTTGCATCGGCCGATTCATGATGGAATCAAAGTTTATCGCTTTATACAAAGCATGAAAGAAGTTGAGTAACTTCACGACTCTTTAGAAGACGTCCCTTATTAGGAGAAACATGTGCCTTCAGCAGTTATACACTGTGGCTAGCCGGTCGGCTTCAGGAAGGATACGGATGATGGCATCTGGACATATCTGTCAGGATCTGTTGGAGACATAAGACCGTATGGCAGTTGATCATCATGGGTGTCACTTCCTTGATTACTAATCAAAGGATATAGCGGACCCTTTAACTAAGGGACTACCCTGAGATCAAGTGTTCTGCCTGTCTAAGGGAATGGGCTTAAAAACCAAACAATACGAACCTTTGCGGTGGTAATCCAACCATACTGACTAGAGATCCCAAAAATTTAGTTCAATGGGAAACTAAATTGTAAAGAGGTTCAGTTGAGCGCTTCGGTGGAAGCAAGAGCACTTCGGATGATGATTTCTGTAGGGAAAAATGAATCCAAAGTTGTTCCCGCAATAGACATTAAAGTGCTACCTGCATGGTGGGTAAATGTTAAGCTTTCAAACCTTTAATGATCCTCAAACGGTTGAGGTTAAGGTTGGGGAAACTTTTAATGATTCCTAACACTTGTGAAGTGGTGTATAACAGGATACCTTGTAGGAGATCACCTATTTAAGTGAGAGGACATGACGCCTCAAATGAACGCACTTAAGAATCCAAGTGTCCATGGCCACAACAGATAAAACAATAAGAAGAAAACGAATAAGGAGAGTTATTGTGTTGGTATCATTGTCTTGGCTTACACTAAACACTGATGGTTCAAGACATCACGTTCACCGCGCAGTAAGCAATTCCGGTGGTATTCAACTAGGGAAGGTTCAAAGCAGAAGCTAACTCTCCTGATGCAATATTCTTTCGCTGAAAGATTGCTGAAAGTAGGCACCTTGTGTGCGCGCCAAAATCTCTTTCAAGAAAAGGGATTGTTGGAAATTTGCCTTTGGTGGGGAGGTGCATCCACCCGTATTTAATGACTTAAGCACTAGGGTTCCGTATGTTGGAGGCTTTATCTCTTCACACGTGCATAATCTACTAAGTGAGTAGATAGCCGTAGGGCCAAGGATCGTCAAATTTCGTTAAGAAATGAAAGAGATATTGGTCCACGAAGTAAGGTGTTTGAGGCATGGAAATATGGTGTGGGACAAATCTACCACATCGGTGGGAAAAGGAAGAATTGTTCTTTTTATAAGTCTCAAAATTGGCTAAGGGTTTGGGACCCCAAGGGGTAACCCATGTGTTTGAAGGATGGAGGCACTAGATGTGCTTGGGTTCAAGGCTAAACACACGCGCACGCCGCGCGCCACGCGCCGCTGTCGCCCGCCCATCCCGTCCGGTCCGGACTCGGGTCTCGGGTTGTGGGTCATGGGCTTCTTCTGATAGACCCTCAAATTGTTTAATATTTACAATTTGATCCCTGGAGTTTCTAGAAAGATGAAATTGGGAACGACGGAAGGCAGAAAGTTTCTGCCTACCATTTGGGTTGATTTTTGAAGCGTTATGATTAACTCCCTCCTTCAAACAACCATTACTTGGCAGTAGAGGAGTCCCTCCCCTTATGTTATATATTGGAGCCTTTTGGCTCAATTGTGAGTGACAAAAAAATGAGACAATAATATACAACACAGAAATAGAAGAAGAGAACAACTGAAATTGTCCACAAACAGTGAACAAAAAACTCAAAACTCTTCCTTCCTTTTCCGTTCTTCAGCAAGTCATTTCGTGTTTTGTTTTCTTCGTCAAAATCAACCTATTTGCTTTGTAGTATTGATTAGTTGTTGTTTTATCTTGGGAGACTATTGCCCGTTAACGTAAAAGCATATATACGGGACAATCTTGTCTTAAAGACAGAGAGTCATCTCTCGACTCAGCCACAGTTGTAACAATCCAGATTTAATATTTCTTGATTTCAGGTTATCAAGATTCAAGACTCAACAAGCTTGCGGCAGTTCTGAATATTGGCTTGTTTGTTTATCCTTTCGAACACTTGTAATATTTATTTACTTTCCGTACTGCTTTACATATCCAACAAAATTAATCATCGAACAGTATCGAATTGCTTAGATACCATGTTGTAATCTCAGATTGAAGATTGTTAGAGGGGAAGAAGAAGAGAGATGAATTGAGAAGAAGAGAATTTTATTTCATTGAGTGAGAAGTTAATCGTATACATTGCTTATAGGCTTGTCATCGGTGACTTAATAACTAACTTCCTAACTAATTACACTTAGTAGAGATTGACTAAACTACCCTTGATACTAACTACATATTCTCTCAACAAAGTGTCATAGGAAATATGAAACTAATAGCTGCAAAGGTGCTTGATAGATACGATATCAGTAAATTTAAAAATTAAAGTAGTTTAATATATCCAAATTATTAAAAGGTGTCAAAGCTGCACAGCAATTTATGTAAGTTGATGACGACAAATAAAAGGATTAATTAAATATGCACTAATTGTTGCGCATGCAAAAAGAATAATCTAGGCAAGATTTGCATTGTTTAAATGTGACCTTAGAATTGCCTATGGGGTTTGCCTGGGAAATAACAAAATTGATCAAATATGCACTAACTGTTGTGCTTTGTGCAAAGAAAAAGGAATTTAACTATTTCAATGCAGATGAAATTTTTATTTGTGAAAGAGAATCTGAATGTATAAGTTAAAGTATAGAATAATCTAGAGAAACGTTATCCCCAAGTATTGCCTATGAAATTGGCCCATATTCATTAAATAAAAGAATTAATCACATATGCAACAACTGTCGTGTAGGTAAAAAGGATTGTAGTTCCAAAATTGTTTAATAATGAATGGAGTAGTTGTTCTTTCTATTTTTATAATTTTGAGTGGTGCTTTTCTCTATAATTTAGTTGTTTTCGATGTCCTAATATTAGAAAATTAATTAAATTATTATTCCTAATTAGTAGAAAAATGTTAAAATGATTATTTTTTCTAGAGTGGAATTCATTTTTGTAGGGTTAAAAAAGTGAACGACATTTCTTTATGGAGTTTTGTGCTTTAAATATAATATAAAAGACATAATATATATATATTTATACTTAATATACGAAATATTAGGAGTGTTGTTGATTTTGTTAAAAAGTCGATCCAAACTGAAAATCGAAGAAAATCGATTAAATAGACCGACACTTCCTTGAGTTTGGTTTTAATTTTTAAAAACTGATCAAATTTGATTTGGTTTGATTTTTTCAAAAAAAATCGGAAAAAAAGATCAAACTAAACTGATATTATGTGCCCAATTTTCATAGTTATATGTATGAAATATATCAATTTTCATAAAAATTTGAAATAATTTTTCATCAAAAAATTTATTTATCATTAACTTGGAGCAAGAACATAAGTAGTCATCCGGTGAAAATATTGACAACTGGATGGACACATAAAATCAAAAGACATATTGTAGTCAATAACATATATTATACACTATATATACATTTATTATACACTTCATATATATACTTTTCATACAATTTATACACACATTATATACATTTTCTGTAGAATTTGTGTATAATAGGTGTATAAGACATACACACTAATAATACACATTATATAATTATTATACACATTATACGTCATGTTTTGGGGATGCTTTTTGAAGAAACACAGTCCACTTGCTTGTTAAAAAAATGAATGTTTGCCGAAAAACGCAGATCCGATCAGATCTGGAAGGAAAGTTTTGTGGTTCTTCAATCAGACATTGTTCCAACGACATTCAAACAAATAGATCCAATGATACACATACGAAAATATAAAAAAAAACGCAGAATAGGAGATCGTTGGAGAAGTGAAGCACACTGATTTTAACGATTTTTTGTCGGAAAATGCATATCCGATCAAATCCAAAAATGAGCTATCTCGTCAGTGATAACACGACAATGAGGGAGAAAAGCAAATGGGATGGGGAAGTGGCTAGAGCGTTGTGTGGGCCTCGCCGAATTTCGGTGGCTTCGTCAGAAAAGAGGCATTGTGAGGACCGCCTTAGAGAGATAAAGGGAGCCTTTAGCTCTTTAGAGAGAGATTGACAAAGAGAAAAGGGGTTGAGCCCTTAAGAAATCTGATGCGCTATGCCTTACGAAAAATGAGTTATAACTTGTTTTTATTTTGGGCTTAAGGTATATTTCATATCAATAGCTTTTTTTTTTTGTTGGCAGCCACACTATGTCATTTTTCTTAATTTAATATCTAGTAGACTAATAGAGTGTAGACATTAAATCCATTTCTTAAAAGAAAGGCATAAATCAAAATCGATTTAGGAAAAAAGATAACAATGAAATTTTATGTGGATTGTATTTGTATATCTCTTAAGCTTTATTGACTTAATTAAAGCATAGAGATCGCAAAATATTTTCTCGATGTTCCAAGAAAATTGTAACTTCCATAATAAAAGAAACGTAAATGATTATTAATTGGTAAAGAATAAAAAATCATTTTTCAATTGTAGGAAGAAAAAAAGTATCATTAAATTTTTTAAAACCTAAAAATTGAATTAACCCAACAAATATGTTATATTTGGTTTGGTTTTAATAATTGAAAAAACTTACTAAATTGATTTGATTATTAACCAAAACCCAACTCAAACCGAACCATTTCGAAAATCTCATAAACTTTCCGAGATACTCACAAAGAGATCAATATATTAAATCTCGAATATTCCATAAATTCATTGGTATTTACAAAGAGAGACATCAAATATTGCCTTTCAACTCAAAATAGCAAAGTGATGTCTGACGTTCTTGACGATTAAATACAACTCAAGAAGGTCCAGATCATTCTACATTCAAGTAATATATCACTACAGGCCTCGAATCATGAAGAAAATTTAAGGAAGAAGAATCAAGGGAATACACATATTTATACTCACAGTCTTGATAAATAAAAACACTTTTAAAAAAAAACGAACCATAAACAAGGGAAAATTTCATAAAGATACACTTGGCTAACTTACATTGAAAAAATATAGCCCAAAACTTACATTGTAATAATATAACCCAAAAATATTTTTATACAATGTTATACACTTATATTCAAAAGGCATGCACATTATGTATATAGGTATATACACTAAAACAATATAATTATACAATATCATACATGAAAATACGCACTTATACACAATTATACAATATAATATAAGTTGGTATAAATCACAAATCTGGACTGATTTTGAATAAGAATTGCATTTTTATACAATACATGTATATTATGTATATGGGTGTATAAAAATGTACATAGTGTATAAGAGGTGTGTGTACACCCATATACAATATTATACGCTATTATACACCCGCTACCCCTGCATCTCCGGTGGCGGCGACCCCTCCTACTACTGCATCTTCTCCTATCTTCCGATTCTCCATTGGCATCTCCTCCAGCTCCACCAACTATCGACACTCCGTCATCATCTCCTTCCGACGGTGTTTCTCCTCCATCTATCGGCGCCGCTCCCTTCCTCCTTGAACAGAGTCACCGCCGTCGGATTTACTATTTGGGTGAATCTCCTAACTCTACCTCCTTGAACAGAGTCGTCGTTATCGGATCTGCTGTTTTGGGTGTTTGTGTGTGTTATTTCTCTGACGGCGATGGGGAGCGGCGCAGCATAGAGAGAGCGAGGAGGCAGAGGGAGAGAGAGGAGACTGAGCTATTTTTTGTAAGATTTTAAGAGGTGTGTCAATTTTTTAAGCATTGCTACCCTAATTAACATACATCGTAATTAAGTCCATAAACAACCCCACAAAACATTTATCGTCTATTTTTTCTTATAATGGTCCAAAAAATTAATTATCCTTTTTTTTAAATATTACAGGCTGGCTTTTCAAATATTATGAAAACCAAATGCCGAGGTTGGGATTTAAACTTACCGACCTCTATAACCTATAACCCAAATTCCGAGCTTCTTACGTCAAGTGGTGTCTTTTATTCTTGTACATATATTATTTTAGCGTAATACTTGTGATCCGTAAAAAATATCAATGAAACGGTGTTGGATAACACCACTTCTCCCATGTACTGCATCCACGCCTTCATGTATTGAATTCATAATAAATGTTCCTTTTATCAAGATTTCCTCCCCTGAGACTTCTATTTCAACATGCTAATTAAAAAGGCATCTACAAGTAGAAATTTGTGTAATAATCGAATCTCTTGTATTGACCAGAAATCAGCACTGTATTTTACTTTTTGTGCACATTTTGTTTTAGGGTTGGGTTGGTGCCATTCAATAAATTACAGGATAGTTATTTAAAGTTTATTTGAGGCTTTCAAGTTTTTTCTTATACCTTTCTAAAATATAGGGTAGTTCATTTTATATTTTTGATCAACTTCTTTTTTATTCGGTTAATCTTTCTTGAAACATTATTGTTGATTTTAGGTAAAAAGTTATTGATTGTAGCTTTTCGGAAACCTCTACCCCACAAAGGTAGATGTAAGATTTGTGTATATTCTATTCTACCTAGATATAACTGGAAAAAAACTATTACGGAAATTATTAAACTTATTTTATAAGCAATATAATTTTTTTTAAAAGAATTAAGACTTTTTAGGTGATTGAGTTGCAATTTTGAGTATTAATTATCTTTTAATTGTAAAACTTCTACTTCGTAGTAATTTAATTTCCAAAAAAAAAAATGTTAAGATGACTTAATGCAGCCTTCTACTTGTGGGGATCATCCAATTTCCGGCTGGGCTCACAAATTAGAAATCCTTCACCACGAAATAGATTTCGCGCAACAATTAGTACATAAAGGAATTATATTTTCATCTCCTCATGATTAAGTAGAAAATACTCAATATTGCAATTAATAATTACATAAATAAAAGAGATAATTTTTAAAAACACATCTGAATTATCATTTTTTTTGTGAGTTCTATCTGAACTATCAGGTGGAGTTTCCTATCTGAACTATCACCAACTATTCATCAAAACACAGTTCAACTATAGTTGTTCACTTGTCCTATTTGAAGGATGTGGTAGGAATAGTGTACAACTAATAGTTGATGTGTGTTTTGATAAATAGATGATGATAGTTCAGATAGAAAATAAGCACATCTATAAATTCAGATAGAAAACTCACAAAAAAATAATAGTTCAGGTGTGTTTATGACTATTAACTCAGATTTTCACACAAAAATTAAATTAGATTTAACCACCACCGTCTCAACATGATCAGAATTTCACACATGTTAATTAATATTGCACACAATTGCCAAATTGGACCCAATATTACTGTGAGCTATTTTACTTACATTCGAAAAATTGCACGATTTTCCCTTCAAATGGGCTGGTCTATAATTTTTACCCCTCAAATGAAACTTATGCCTTTGGGGATATAAGTTCTTTACGAAATCTGGCACAATTTGTATCTAATCCCATAAAGAACTTATATCTAGAAGACATAAGTTTCATTTAAGGGGGAAAAAATAAATATCATAACAAAATAGGGACAAAAGTGCAAATGACTATACCCACTCACATTTGAGGTTACTATTTGTCAAACCAAATCTTGCAACTACTCCCTCCAACCCATATTAATTGTCAAGTTTACTAAAAATACTTGTCCTAAAATATTTATCATTTAAAAAATTAAGATATTTAATTATTTTTATCTCATTTACCCATGTTATTAAGTGTTCTTAAAAATGACTATTATTAATTATAATGCAATTTATTGGAGAGTGATAAGAGTAAAGTTGTAAATAGACACTTTTTATATATGATTCCTTAAGGGACGTGCAAAAATAAAATATGATAAATAATATAAAACGGAGATAGTAGAATATTTAAGACGCATATTGTAACGACTCGAAAAGTCATTTTGCTTATTCTGCTTTGAAATTACTAAATTACCCTCTCTAAGCCTTTATTTGCTAATTTGTGACTTGCGGAAATGAGTGACACATTTTTTGAGGTGATCAGGTAGGTTTCTCATCCATTTTGGTAGGTTTGTGAAATTCCAAATTAAGAGAATAGAGAAGTTTGACCTATAGTTGGATTTTGGGTAAACATGCTTCATTCGTAGTTTCGTCGGTTCCATTAGCTCTAGAACGACGTTTATGATTTAGTCGAGTCTTTGGTTCGGTTTTCGAGGCATCCCGGTGAGTTTTGAGAGTTTAGTTGTAAAATTTTGAAATTAGAACTTAAGAGTTAACTTTATTTAAGCCCGAGTCTTAGATACCTTTTCTAAGAATTTTGAGTGCGCGTGCATGTTCGGAATGTGATTTCTGATAGGAATGCATGTTTGGTTTGTTTTATTTGGCTTCCGAATGATTTCTGAAGGTTGATTCAAAGTTGGAGAGAAAGCAGAAAAATCTGGTGCCTGCTATTTGGTTTCCTTATTCGCTATCGTGAGGGAGGGAGGGCGATCGCGAGCCTTGAGTAAATCAGGCTCTCGCAATCACGGGGTTAGTGATTGTGGTCGCGTGGTCACGCCCCTGGGGGAGGGCTGAGTCGCGGTGTTTCACAGTCACGTGGTCTCATCTGCGATCGCGATGAGTCCAATGAGGTCAGGTTGGATTAACCCTTAACGATCGTGAATGGGGTCTCACGATTGCGAAGGAGGAACTGTAGCAGTAGTAGCAAAAAGCCCTAAACGAGTTTCTAGTCACTATTCCCATTTTCCAAGTTCCTAAGCTCGACCTTTGTGGCATTCAAGGTATAAATACACCTAAGTAATTCCTAATCTCTAATCGTAGTCATTGCATTATTATAGGCTTGAATCCATGTTTGAAAATAGAAAAAGGGGAATTTTCTTATGTTGAGAATAAAAGAGCTTTAATTGAGAATTGGGGATTAAGTATTGGACTATTTTATTTATATTGTATATTAGTGATATAATTGACTAGTAGATGATAATTACTTGATCAATTGTATTCTTAAACCCTTTTTAAGAATTGGGGGAAATTCTAAGGTTTGAATTAGGGATTTTTCCTTATTTTAAAATTGAGGACCCAATTGGGGACTGTTGTTAAATTAACCTGGTATTATGACTATCTAGCACGTATAAATACTATTTGGATAAAAAGTCTGTATTTTGATAATGTGGCCTCGGGGTTTCTTTGTAGATTAGCTTGGGGATTATGGACATCAATTATACGGTAATCTCATATAATCAATATGATTGATCAGAGTGGGCTCGTGAGGAGTCTCAATGAAAGGAAAAAGCTATCACATGACTTCTTCGGCTCTGTTCAGGCAAGTTGAGATTTTTTAGACTCTAGTGTAGCGTTTCTGTGTTGGTATGCTATGTAATGAACTAAGGGGAGTAATGGGGATTTGAGGTTCCTGTAATAGTAAGGTGACGAGCACTAATACGGGTATCGAGTGAACTTAATTGGGTAATTAATGAACTAGAATGATGCATGTGAAGGAGTTTATGTTTTAGCCTTCGGGCCACGATGTGTGTTGCAAGAGTCCGCTTAGGTTTGTATAATTGCTATTTACATGGGTTTGTAGCCATTTGATATGATATTCTAATTTGACTTGTTATGTATTCATCATTTTACATCTCGTCTAAACACTTGAATAGAAGTTGATAAATACTGATTACATTGATTATGTTAATTGCATAGTGTATGCATATCCATATTCATACATTTTACATCTGCATTGGATTACTGATATATCACTGAGAACGACTTGGGATGTCGGATTAAGGATATGGTTCATGATTGCAAGAGTGATGATTAGTTATGATATTCAGCCCTCGAGCTGGTATCCAATAGGATTGGATGAGTATATGGACCTCATGAGTCTCTCATGGGTCACGTGACAGCTACTGATCACCGTGTGTATACCGGGTACATATGGTCACTTGCATTCATATATATCATTCTACATTGCATTTATTTATATCATGATATGTAATTGATATTGTATATGCTCGGTGTTGGATTCTGCTATACTTGTGATTCTTGGACTGATAGAAGGAATACTAGTGGTTTATGCGTAATTTTGCGATGAGACTTGAGAGGAGTGTCTTAGTAGGTCTAGATCCCCTGAATGTGATTTAGGTTAAACTCTGTATGAATTTGAGGACATGAAAGAACTTGTACACTATTGAACTGTAGGTTTACTTAGGTTGGTTAACTGGTTTATATTATACTTAAGTAACTAACTAGTAGAGAGGTATCAGAAATTACCAACCTTCATCATCGTTATAGCTAGGGTCGGTCGGCGATGCTGCTGAGTATACGTGTTTTCCGTACTCACTCTACGTTTGCTGCACTCTATGTGCAGGTACTGAATCAGGAGGTGACAGAGCAGCTGATCGTGCGCTTGCTGCACTCTATGTGCAGGTACTGAGCCAAGAGGTGACAGAACAGCTGATCGTGCTTAGTCTGTGGTGATCATTTGGAGACTTCAGGGTAAGCCACTGATGCATTCCCGACACTAGAGCTCTTTATCTATCTTTACCTTTCTGTCATTACATTCAAATAGGGTTGTTATTTCTATTCAGATTTTTACTCATATTATATCTTTGTACTCATGACTACTGAATCTATTTGGGGTTTCTTCAGACTATGTATTTTTATTTAAAGACTTGTTAATTATTTCTCTTCTACTTATTTAATTTCCACATTAAATTTTGCACATTCTTATGATTGTATGAGTAGAGTTCGCCTACGGGTTAGGGTAGGTGCCCTCACAACACAATGAGATTTTGTGTCATGACAAATTAGTATCAGAGCACTAAGTTAATGGTTTCAAGAGTACATAAGCGATGTCTAGTAAAGTCTTGCAGATCGATACGAAGAGCTTCGTACCTATATTCGAGAGGCCATACGACATTTAGGAAAATTTCATTCTTTCATTCTTTCGTGCGATTCGATTATGATTGAATTCTAGTTCTCTTTATTTCACTCTTTCTCACAGATGGTGAGGAATAGATCAACCGCATGATGAGATAATGATCCCATACCTTTACCTACACCCGTTGTCAGAAGCGGTGCACGAAGCAGGGAGCGAGGTAGAGATGGAGGCAGACCTCGAGTTACAGCCCAAGGCTGAGCACCTACAATTGCTCATCATTGTGACCGAGCAGAGTCTATGAGGCTTGAGGCTATTCCGGAAGATGATGAGGTTCATGTTGAGGAGGATGAACAAGGTCAGGCTGATGGGGCTAGACATGATCAGATGTCCCTAGGTTTCATTATTATGACAGTACTTCAGGAGACCTTGATTCGGATGATGAGCTTCTTGGAGTCTATAGTTCAGGGTGTCCATCTGGTTATTTATGACATATCTCATACTAGGGTTTGAGGACAGACTCTTAACCATGTTGTTATGCCCGGATTTCGGACACCAAAGATTCATCCAGCACTTGCTAGGGTCCCTCAGTTTCTTGGTGTGACTATACCTAGTCTTGCTACACCTCTATTTGCACAGTCCATTATGTCTATTGATGAGCAGAAGATGTTCGAGAGGTTCAGGAAGTTGGATCCTCCCAGATATGATAGGGATCCCGAGGATGATGCATATGAGTTCTTGATTAGTTGTCAAGAGAGATAGCACAACCTCGGGTTAGTAGAGTCCCTTGGTGTTGATTATACTATTTTCCAGATGGTTGGACCTACCAAGTAGTAGTGGAGGTCTTATCTTGAGTCCAGACTAGTAGGGTCCCCTCCTATGACTTGGGTTTTATTTACCCAGATTTTCTTGGAAAAGTTTGTGCCTCGTAGTGTTAGAGAGAGGACACAGGCTCAGTTTGAGGGGTTACGCCAGGGGAATATATTTGTGACCGAGTATGAGATATGTTTCTATGCACTTTATCGCCATATTTTTATGATTTTTCCTGATGAGGCTGAGAGGGTGAGGAGGTCCACTAATAGATTGATATGTCCTCTTCGTTTGATTGCAGCACAGATGGCTGCCACATGTTTTACCTTCCAGCAAATTGTTGATGCAGTGAGAGAGGCCGAGTTAACTAGGCGTGCGTATTATGAGGAGAGAATGGACAAGAGGCCTCATTTTAGAGGATGTTTTGAGTGTGGTGATCTTAGGCACTTTAAGAGAGATTATCCCAAGCTTAGGCGTGGTGTTCAGTCTCAGGTTTCTGAAGCTAAACCAGTGGAATAGTCAGCTAAAGACGAGTCATAGGGTGCTAGAGGTGGTACTCAGGGCGGTAGAGGTGGCCCTCAGACAGGTCGAGGCGGTGCTTAGTCCGGCCGCAGTGGTGGACGTGGGGGTGATCATGGCCATTTTTATGCTTTTATAGGTAGACCCGAGGTAGAGGCCTCAAATATTGTGATCATAAGTACTCTTTCAGTTTACTATCGACCTGCTACAGTTTTATTAGATCCAGGGTCTATCTATTCTTATGTGTCTGTCTACTTTACATTGAGTTTGGATTTGATGTGCGATTCTTTATCCATGCCTATTCATATTTCTACACCTATTTGGAATTCTATAGTGGTAGATCGGCCTTATTTGAGTTATGTAGTTACGTTGATGAGGTATGATACTCATGTAGAATTGAAAGTTTTGAGTATAGTAGATTTTGATGCTATTTTGGGTATGGATTGGTTAGCTCCGCATCATGCTATCTTAGATTGTTAAGCCAGGACTATTATCTTAGCCATGCCGGGTATTCCTCAGTTAGATTGGAAAGGTACTTTTAGCCAGTGTCCGTAGAAAGTGATCTCATTCCTTAAAGCTCAGATGATAGAGAAAGGGTGTCTTTCTTATTTGGCATATATTTGTGATCGAGTGTGGAGACTCCTCTATTGGAGTCAGTTCTAGTTAGGAGTATCCAGAGGTATTTCCCACCGACCTTCTCGGTTTTCTGCCAGAACGTGATATTTATTTCTGTATTAACCTGGAGCCGGTGCTCAGCCTATTTTTGTTACCCAATATGGGATGGCACCAATCGAGTTGAGAGAGTTGAAGGAGCAGTTTCAATAGTTGTTGAGTAAGGGGTTTATTTGACCCAGTATTTCGCCTTGGGGTTCTCCGGTGTTGTTCGTGAAGAAGAAAGATGAGTCTATGCGTATGTGTATCGATTACAGGCAATTAAACAGGGTGATTATTAAAAACAAGTATCCGCTACCGCGTATTGATGACTTATTTGGTCACATATAGGGTGTTTCAGTCTTTTCCAAGATTTACTTTGGGTTGATGAATGCACATGTAGCCTTTATAAAGTTGATGAATGGGGTGTCCAGTCCCTACTTGGATTCATTCATGGTGGTATTCATAGATGACATCTTGATCTATTCTCGGAGCGAGGGGCAGCACGAGCAGCATTAGAGGATCATGCTTGGTATTCTGAAGGAGAAGCAACTCTATGCAAAATTTTCAAAGTGTGAGTTCTGGTTTAGTTCGATAGCTTTCTTGGGGCATGTGCTGACTAAAGATAGTATTATGGTATATCCCAAAAAGATTGAGGCAGTCAGGGATTGGGTTTAGCCCACTTCAGTCATCGAGGTTCGGAGTTTTGTCGGCCTTGCAAGGTATTATTAGCGATTAATGGAGGGATTTTCATCCATTGCAGCTATGTTGACTAGATTGACCCAAATTTATGTAGCATTTTAGTGGTTCGAGGAGTGTGAGGTGAGCTTCCAAAAGCATAAGACCTTACTGACTACAGCTCTTATTTTGACCTTTCCAGTCGAGGGAGAGAGAGGGAGAGAGTTTTACTGTGTATTGTGATGCTTTTAGAGTGGGTCTTGGGTGTGTGTTGATGCAGAAATGGAAAGTGGTAGCCTATGGTTCGAGGCAATTGAAGGTTTATGAGAAGAATTATCACATCCATGACTTAGAGATGACGGCAATCATGTTTGCCTCGAAGATTTAGAGGCATTATCTTTATAGTGTGCATTGTGAGGTTTACACCGACCATCGTAGTCTTTAGTACTTATTCAATCAGAAGGATCTTAATTTGAGACAGAGTAGGTGATTGGAGATTCTGAAGGATTATGACATGACTATCTTGTATCACCCGGGCAAAGCAAATATAGTAGCGGATGCCTTGCCTCGCAAGGCGGTGAGCAAGGGTAGTTTGGCTATGTTACGTGTGGAAGATCACCCTATGGCTATGAATGTTCAGTCTTTGGAAAATAGATTTGTTAGGCTTGATATTTTGGAGCCTAGTATGGTATTAGTTTGTGTGGAGGCGCGATGTTCCCTGTTTGAGAAAATTAGATCCCAACAATTTGATGATGCTCAGTTGTGCAAAATTCGTGACAAGGTATTACGGGAAGAGGTAAAGGAGGTTGTGATTGATAGTGATGGAGTTTTGAGGATCAATGGTAGGATTTGCGTCCCTAGGGTAGGTGACTTGACTAGATTGATCATGGAAGAGGCCCATAGTTCGAAGTATTCCATTCACCCAAGGGCTATGAAGATGTACCGTGACTTGAGGCAACACTATTGGTGGTGCAAGATTAAGAGGAACATATTGGAGTTTGTGTCCCGGTGTTTGAATTGCCAGCAAGTGAAGTATGAGCAACAAAGGCCTGGTGATTTACTTCAGAGAATGTCCATTCCCGAGTGGAAGTGGGAGAGGATTTCCATAGATTTAATGGTAGGATTACCCCATACCTTGAGCAAGTTCGATGTTATATGGGTCATTATGGACAGGATGACCAAATCTGACTATTTTATTCTAGTTCAGACTACCTATAATTCAAAAAAGTCAGCTAAGATCTACATCTACGAGATAGTCCGATTGCACGGGGTGATTATTTTTATCATTTCTGATCGGGGTAAGCAGTACACTTCTCACTTTTGTCGGTCTATGCAGAAGGAGTTGGGTACTAGAGTGGATCTTAGTATCGCCTTTCACCCTTAGAACAATGGTCAGTCTGAGCGAACTATTCAAGTTCTCGAGAATATGTTTTGATCTAGTGTGATTGACTTTGTGGGTCATTAGGACCAGTTGCTACCCTTGGTGGATTTTTCTTACAACAACAATTACCATTCGAGTATTGATATAATATTGTTCGAGGCCTTGTATGGTAGGAGGTGTCATTTTCCCGTCGGGTGGTTTGATGCTTTTGAGGTTCGACCTTGGGGTAATGATCTTCTGAGAGATTCATTGCATAAAGTTAAGTTGATTGAGGATCGACTTCTTACAGTCCAAAGAAGACAAAAGAGCAATGCAGACCTAAGAGTTCGTCCCTTGGAATTATGGTGGGTGAGCGAGTTTTGCTGAAGGTTTCATCCATGAAGGGTGTGATGAGATTCGAAAATAAAGGCAAGATTAGTTTGAGATTTATTGGTCCTTTTGAGATTGTGGACAGAGTTAGAGGTGGCCTATGAGTTGGATTTACCTCCTGATTTATCTGGTGTGCACCCTATGTTCCATGTATCGATGCTGAGGAAGTATGTTGCTAATGATTCTCATGTGATTAGGTGGGACTCGGTGATGTTATATCGGAATCTAGCTTATGTGGAGGGGCATGTAACTATTCTAGACAGGCAAGTCAGAAAGTTGAGGTCCAAAGAGATAGCTTCCGTGAAAGTGCAATGGGTGAACCGCCAAGTGGAGGAGGCTACATGGGAGACCGAGTCTGATATGCTGGCTAACTACCCCGAGCTATTTGAGAGTTCATGTATTTCCTTTTCTTTACCATTCGAGGAAGAAAATTTGTTATAGTTGTACCTGATGTAATGACTCAAAAAGTCATTTTGCTTATTCTTCCTAGAAATTCACAAATTACCCTCCCCGGACCTTTATTTGTTTGTTTGTGACTTGCGGGTATCGGGTGAACTTAACTGGGTAATTAATGAACTAGAATGATGCATGTGAAGGAGTTTATGTGTTTAGCCTTCGGGCCACGATGTGCGGTGTAATAGTCCGCTTATGTTGGTATGATTGTTGTTTACTTGGGCTTGTAGCCATTTGATGTGATATTGTAATTTGACTTATCATCATTCATCACTCCACATCTCGTCTAAAAACTTGAATAGAAGTTGATAAATACTAATTACATTGATTATGCTGATTTTATGGTGTATGCATATCCATATCATTCATACATTTTATATCTGGCATCACTGAGAACGGCATGGGAAGTCGGATTAAGGATATGGTACATGATTGCGAGAGTGATGACTAGTTATGACATTCAGCCCTCGAGCTGGTATCCGATGAGATCGGATGGGTATATGGACCTCATGAATTCCGCATGGGTCACGTGACAGCTACTGCAGCACCGTGTGTATACCGGGTACATATGACCACTTGCATTCATACATATCATTCTGCATTGCATTCATTTATATCATGATATGTAATTGATGTTGTATGTGCTCAGTGTTGGATTCTGTTATACTTGTGATTCTTGGACTGATAGAAGGAATACTAGTGGTTTATGCGTAATCTTGCGGTGAGACTTAAGTGGAGTGTCTTGCTGGGTCTAGACGCCCTGAATGGGGTTTAGGCTGAACTCTGTATGAATCTGAGGATATGAGAGAACTTGTACACTATTGAACTGTAGGTTTACTGTTAGATTGGTTAACTGGTTTATATTATACTTAAGTAACTAACTAGTAGAGAGGTATCAGAAAGTACTAATCCTCGTCACTATTATAGCTAGGGTAGGTCGACGATGCTACTGAGTACATGTACTTTCCGTACTCACTCTACGCTTTCTGCAATCTATGTGCAGGTACTGAACCAAGAGGTGACGGAGCAGCTGATCGTGCTTAGTCCGTGGTGATCATTCGGAGACTTCAGGGTGAGCCGCTGATGCATTCCCGGCACCGGAGCTCTTTATATATCTTAACCTTTCTGTCATTACATTTAGATAGTGTTGTTCTTTCTATTCAGACTTGTACTCATGACTAACATATCTATTTGTGGTTTCTTCAGACTACATATTTTTATTTAAAGACTTGTTTATTATTTTTCTTCTACTTATTTAATTTCTACATTAAATTTCGCATATTCTTATGATTGTATGAGTAGGATTCGCCTACGGATTAGGTTAGATACCCTCACAGCGTAATAGAATTTTGGATCATGACACAGTTGAAAACTTGTGCTAAATCTGAAGCTTCAGTATTCTTGTGTTTATCCTAAGGCTGGCCAGTGGGCCGGGACGACCCGACCCCGGCCCGACCCCGTCCCGACCCCGCCCCGGTCCCGCCCCGACCCCGCTCTAAAAAAAAAAAATTTAACGGGGGCGGGACTCGAACTCGGGACGGGACGATGTCTCGTCCCGCTGCACTTAGCCCGCCTCGAGACCGCCCCGAGCCCGACCAGGCCGACCCTTAAACCCCTTTGCAAAAATGGCCGTTGCACCAACGGCCATTTTAGATTATGGCTATTGGCCAACGGCCATTTTAGGCCCCTCCCCCAACCCCTACCCCTTAATATTTATTTTTAACCCATAAGTTATTCTATTTACACTTTAACCCAATTTTTCAACTATAAATAACTCATTTTCTCTTCATCTTTCTCACAAATCTTCCTACAATCTCTCTAATTTCTCAATATATCTCTCTACATTATTTGCTAAATATTCAATTTTATTAATTCATTTGGGAATTGGGAGTGAAGTTGGCAACTAGCTTGAGGATCTTCCATCGAGCAAAGTTTCAATTTTCAACCTCTCGATTACACGTCGACGTTACGTCGGCGTTTGGTACATTCGTTCCTTCATTAAATTATTATTGTCTGCTTATGTTATTTAGCGCACTTAATTTTATTGTCTTTAATTATTTATTATCATAATTAAAATGGAAGGATTAAAAGGTATGTTTAAGGGTAAGGGTAAGGGTGCTTCTTCTAGTAGAGGCAACCAGGGCAAGGGTACTTCTTCTAGTCATCTTATTCCTACACAGATGATTTTGTTGATACTCAACATTTTCCTACAATACCATTAGATTTAGATGAGGAGTTATTTTACGGAACTCAAGAAGACTTTAATTTAGACGATGATCTAGGCGATACACCCACTAATATTGATGACAACACGCCCACTAGTGCACCTTCAACCTGAAATACCTCCTATTCCCCTAGTATGAGACGAGGTCCAAAGAAACGACCATTAAAATCGGATGCATGGACATTTTTGATAGGGACGTAGAGAATCAAGTAGCCATATGTAAAATTTGTAAAAATGTTTTAAAATTTAAAAGCTGGAAAAGGTCACGATGGGGCGGGGTTTAATTAGACACGTAGTAAGTGCTCATCCAACTAGGTATGCCCAATACCAGGCTTCAAAACCGGTGCATAGCGCTCGCTCCATCGGGACAAGGTTCACATCCGTCTTGTCAGGACCAAGTCTGGTCAAATTAACCCTATGACTGGGAATTGTAGGCTCTAAATACAACAAACATAGAGATAGGGAAGCAATATCAAAATTAGTTCTTTGTGGAGGGTTTGCCTTTTTCATTTCCTTCATCTCCGGTTTTATTCATTACATTAGAGATATATATAATCCTCGCTTTTAACGGTTTTCCTAGGTCAACTGTTAAGAGAGATGTATTTAAATTTGCGCATGAATATCAACAATATTTACGTTTTCATTATATCATTTTAATGGCAAAGTATCTATCACGTCGATATAGGTCGTAGTACTAACGGCCATGATTATTTAATCAGTAACTTGTCATTGGATAGATTATAAATGGTCTATGCAAAAACGTATTTTAGCGTATAGATATATAGGTGATAGGCACACCGGTACTTTTATTGCAGAAAATATTTATCAAGTGTGCGATTATTACTGAATTACCGATAAAATTATGACTATTACATTAGATAACGCTTCTAATAACAATTACGCAATTACAATGTTAAAAAATAGTTTAGCTCCATCTTTTCCGGATCATTTTCATATAAAATGCGTGCCATATATATAACTTAATTGTAAAGGATGGTCTATCACTTTTGAAGACATTCTTAGTAAAATACAATTTGCTATAAACTTTATTTTTAAAAGTAATAAAGTACAACGTAGAAAAGAATATAAAAACTTGTCACGATTGTGGACTACCTTATAGAAGAATTCCACAAGAAGTATCGACTAGGTGGAATTCTTTATACGAGCAACTACTTGTTGCTTATGACTATAAATTACCTATAACTTTATTTTTAACTCTCATAATAAAAACCCAGTGATATGATTTTAGATAGTGATTGGGTAAAAATTTTGAACTTATTGTATTTTTAGAGAAATTTTTTCAAGCAACAAAAGAATTTTCCTAGTATATATTATCCTACTATTTCAACTATGTTATTTTATATAACTCTAATATTTTTATTACTTAGTGAATATATGGAAAAACCAGCTTATAAGGCACCTATTAAAAAAATGTTTTTCAAAATAAAAAAATATTTTATTCCTATTCCTTCTAGTTATATTATTGGTTCTGGATGTAATCCTACGATTAAAATAGACGGTACTAAATCACTAATTGAAACTATTTACGATTGTATAGAAGTACTACCACCTCCAAGTCCCAAAAATCTAAATCACCCACCACCTATTGAACAAACTAAAGAAGAAGTGTTGAATAGCGTAGAACACCACTGCAAAAATATATATAGATTTTATCAACAAGAAAATGCTAGTAACGTCTGGCTACCATACCATCTTCTTCATCTTCAACACAACCTCACAAAAGACATCTTTGTTTCTGCGCTAGTATTGAAAGCCTCGTAAATAGAATGTGCGGCCGCATACCTCTACTAACCAAATTAGCGAGTTGGATATTTTTGTTTTGCGAGGGTTACATCAGTATCAAGAAGTTATCAATGAAGATGGACAAGAAGACTTGCTTTGAAATCTTGGAGGGAATGAGAAGACCTTTCCGACACTTTCATTGATGGCTCGAGATGTTTTGAACATTCAAGCGTCATCAAGCTGCGTCGAAGCGCTTTTCTATGACGGATATCAAATAGGAGACCACAGACACTCATTGGCCGGAGACAGCTTGGAAATTGCGGTATTATTCGGAGATTGGATACGAGCGGAGCGAGAAGGTGCGGTCAACCTGAGATCAACGAAGAAGATGATGAAAACTACAACGAAATCTTAACCAAGGTAGTGGAAGCGGCGTGGATCAATTTGACCAACAAATACGTATTCCAACCGAAGAACCACATGAAATCATCAAGCAATTAGAAATGCATTTTTGAAAATGTAATTTTTTTAATTGCAATTTTATTATGTAATTTGCAACTTTTGGACAACACCATAAAGTTGCAATTTAGATTTTAGACAATTGTATTTGTATTACAAAAAAATCATATGTCTATTAAATAATATAAGAGGCACAAAAACAGCCTTGGGATGTTTTTATTACACTATCTTGTTTTGTTTATTGAGTTTTTTTTATACATATGTTATTTAAAAAAAAAAAAAAAAGGAAAACCCGACCCCGCCCCGCCCCGACCCGAGCCCGACCCGAGCCCGCCCCGCCCCGATACCGACGGGATCGGGATCGGGACGGATCGAGCAGTCCCGCCTGCATCCGACCCCGCTAGGCCCGCTAGTCCCGATCCCGACCCCCCGGCTCGTCCCGCCCCGACCCCGACCCCGCCAGACCCGGCCCGCCAGACCCGAGCCCGGCCCACTGGCCACCCCTAGTTTATCCTCTTAAGCATGTTGCACATTTAAAATTATTTCTACTGGCTGCTAGGACTACATAAAAGTCATGAAACAGATTCAGAATACAAATTATTTAGTCCGGTTCCGTCAAGCTATAAAAAAACTAACGATTAAATAAAAAATAGATCTTACCATGATGTTTCTTGATTTCATAATTTTTTCTTTTCATTTTGAAAGATAGCAGTCTTTCCGTTCCAATTTACATGAATTCTTTTTTTATTTTGAGACAATTTAAAATGATTTATTCCATTCTATTCTGTAAAGCGCTTATAATCTTTCAGAATATAAATTTATTTTAGATGAATAAAAGTTTAGTCATCATATAAAAGAAATAACAGAAGGTACTCGATCTTGAGATATTTGAACACTTATTTCTGTAAAGAATGGATCTTGGACTTAATTCAACCTTAAAAGCTAGCAAATGAGGGGAGGATTGCCCATTTCCATATTAGGAGTCCAAGTTTCCATCCCACAGCCAATGTGAGAGAATCAACACCCCCACGCACACCAGGACTGGACATTTGGAGCGTGGACAATATATGAAGGGGGCCCAACATCGGGTAAACAACGAATTGGGATGTGTCTAGCTCTGATACCAAGTAAAGAATGGATCTTGGGCCTAAATCAACCTCAAAACCTAGCGTATGAGGGGAGGATCGTCCCAAGTCCATATAAGGAGTCCAAATTCTCATCCCACAACAAATTTTATTGAAAAATTGATCCAAATGAAAATCGAAGCAAATCGATTATTTGATTTTGTTTTAAATTTTACAAAACTGACCAAATTTGATTTGGTTTGATTTTTTGAAAAAAAATCGAACAAAACTGACATATTATATGCACAATTTTCATAATTATATGTATGAAATATATCAATTTTCATAAAGAAAATTAATTAATTTTCATCAAAATTTTCCTTTATTATTAACTTGGGGTACGCACATAAGTAGTCATCCGATGAAAAATATTGACAACCGGATGACCACATAAAATTAAAAGACATTGTAGTAAAAAAGATGTATTATACATTATATATACATTTATTATAACACTTCATCTACACGGCCGATCCTGACATTTAGTAGGCCCCTGAAAAAATATAAATTGAGGGCCCCTATATAGCAAATAAGAACGATAACTTCAAATATCAATACATTGTCATTTTGAATTTAGTTAGCTTACATTTGACTATTAAACTTCATGGACTTAAAAATAGCTAAAGTGATTGTTTAACAAAAATAATCAAGTGATTGTTTAATGAAAATAACAAAAATTGGAACAACTTACAACAAAAACAATAAACTTTATCCATATGTTTGGAATAAACTAACCATTTTCTATCACTAGTCTCTCCATTGCTTAAAGTTCCAGAATAATACGCATAAGAAAAATGCCTAGAAATATTATCTAAAGGAAACACAAGATCTAATTCCCTTTGAGGCCCCTTTTCAACTAAAATGTCTCTTGTTTTGTTGTCAAGATTATCTCAATTTCTAGGATCATAATCCAACGGGGGAGGGGGAGTGGTATCCTCATTAGGTACATTATCATGCTCACTCATATGGTTTTCCTCGTTGATATCATTTTCACTCGTATGATTAGTATCTGTATTGATATTATGCTCCTCATTCAAATTTTTATTACATTGCTCAAGATCACCTACAACTGATCCTCCTGAATTTTGATCAGGGTCTACTGGTTTGAAAACAAACTTATCAATAGCTCCTCTCTGTGATGCTAAAAACTTATCAGCTAACCTTCTTTTTTTCCTTTTTTGACATCCAAATCGATTCCTTTTAGGCAACATATTAACACAATTGTAAGATAATATGCCAAATGTAGAAAAAGAATAATAGCACCTGGAAAGAATGTCAGCAGCGTATGAGCAACTCCAATGACCAATCTATATTTTAAGTATGATTCACCATGACACCATATGAACTCTTTGCATAGCTAATAACTAATCAATTAATTCAATTAAAAAAGTTGAGTACAAGCATAGCTTTTCTATATTAGAAACTAGAATACTAGTCTAAATCCAAGTTAATTGAAAATTACATAAACGCAATTGAAAAACTACAAATCAATAACAACAAATTGAACATCAATATTTTCAATTATCAAAACCTAACATCAAAAATTTGACAGAGTTGAGACTTGAAATCAAATAAATTAATTATGGTCTTGCCGGAAAACTCAAATGGATGGATGGTGGTCGAAATTCCTCCAGAAGAACCAGATCCAAGGACAACAATGGTGGAATCGATGGATATGGCGGTGAAAAATAGATATGGTTAATTGAGAGTAGAAAAAATTCACAAGTGCACTGGAGAAGAGAAATAAAATAGGAGAAATCTGAAAAGGGTTTTGAGAAATAATTGAATTCCATTGGTGAAGATGGTTTTGAAGAAAATAATTAAGGATAGAAGTGAAGAAGACGAAGAGACCGCTCATTTATTTCTCCCTCTCTTTCTCTGCGCTCTCTTTATTTCCTTTCTCTTTCTCTGTAATCTCTTCATCAGATACAGAGACTTTTTTCGTTTATCTCTTTAATTGATAGGTAATTAATTTTTTTATGGGCCCAACATATATAATACTAATAATAGTATATGTGTACATGGGTTGGGCCCTCTATCACCTCAGGGCCTTGGGCCGTCGCCCTATCCCAACAAGGCAAAAGGCCAGCCCTGTTCATCTATATGGTTTTCATACAATTTATATATACATTATATACATCTTTTGTAGAATTTGTGTATAATAGATGTATAATATATACACTAATTGTACACATATTATATAATTATTATACACATATTATACGTCATGTTTTGGAGATGTTTTTTGAAGAAACACAATCCACTTGCTGCTGAAAAAATGGATGTTTGGCGAAAAACACAAATCCAGTCAAATCCGGAAGGAACGTTTTGTGGTTCTTCAAACAGACATTGTTCCAATGACATTAAAGCAAATAGATCCAATGAAACACATACGAAAATATAAAAAAATGCAGAATAAGAGATCGTTGGAGAAGTGAAGCTCACCGATTTTAGGGAATTTTGCCAAAAAAATGCAGATCCGATCAAATCCAAAAATGAGCTATCTCGCTAGTGATAACACGGCAACGAGGGAGAAAAGAAAATAGGATGGGGGCAGTGGCTAGAGCGTTGTGTGGGCCTCGCCGAATTTCGATGAATTCATCGGAAAAGAGGCATCGTGAGGACCGCCTTAGAGAGATAAAGGGAGCCTTTGGCTCTTTAGAGAGAGATTGACAAAAAGAAAAGAGTTTGAACCCTTAAGAAATCTGATGCGCCATTCTTTATGAAAAATGGGCTATAACTTGTCTCTATTTTGGGCTTAAGGTATATTTCGGGTCAATAACTTTCTTTTTGTTGGCAGCCATACCATGTTATTTTTCTTAATTTAATCTCTAATAGACTAATAGAGTGTAGACATTAAATCCATTTCTTAAAAGAAAGGCATAAATCAAAATCGATTTAGGCAAAAAGATAACTATGAAATTTTATGTAGATTGTATTTTTATATCTCTTAAGCTTTATTGACTTAATTAAAGCATAAAGATGTCAAAATATTTTTCTCGACGTTCCAACAAAATTGTAGCTTCCATAATAAAAGAAACGTAAATGATTATAAGTTGGTAAATAATGAAAAATTAATTTTTCAATGGTAGGAAGAAAAAAAAGTATCATTGAGTTTCTTAAAATCTAAAAATTGAAACAACCCAATAAATATGTATTATATTTGACGAGGTGGCAGATGTACAGTGGTGGGGAGCGACGCGGCAGAGAGAGAGCGAGAGAGAAGAGGCAGACAGAGAGAGAGAGTGAGAGAGAGGACGCTGAAAGAGAGAAGATTGGGTTATTTTTATAAGATTTAAAAAGTGGGTCAATTTTTATAGTATTGCTACCCTGATTAACATACAACGTAATTAAGTCCATAAACAACCCCACAAAACATTTATCGTCTATTTTTTCTTAGAATGGTCCAAAAAAATAATTATCCCTTTTTTTAATATTAGAGGCTGGCTTTTCAAATATTATGAAAGTCAAATGTCGAGGTTGAGATTTAAACTTACCGACCTCTATAACCTATAACCCAAATTCCGATGGATTAAAAAGCTTCTTACGTCAAGTGGTGCCATTTATTCTTGTACATATGTTATTTTAGATAATACTTATGATCCGTAAAAAGACATCTACAAGTAGAAATTTGTGTAATAATCGAATCTCTTGTATTGACCAGAAATCAGCACTGTATTTTACTTTTTATGCACATTTTGTTTTAGGGTTGGTGCCATTATAGGGCGGTTCAATAAATTACAGGATAGTTATTTGAAGTTTATTTGAGCTTTTGAAGTTTTTTCTTATACCTTTCTAAAATATAGGGTAGTTCATTTTTATATTTTTGATCAACTTCTTTTTTATTCGATTTATTTTCTTGACACGTTATTGTTGATTTTAGGTAAAAATTTATTGATTGTAGCTTTTCGGAAACAACCTCTCTACCCCATAAAGATAGAGGTAAGGTTTGTGTATATCCTATCATACCTAGACCCCACTTTGTGGAATTACACTGGATATGTTGTTATTGTTATTTATTGATTGTAGCTTTAGAAATCTTTTTACAACTGAAACAACTGTTACGGGAATTATTAAACTTATTTTATAAGCAATATAATTTTTTTAAAAGAATTAAGACATTTTAGGTGATTGAGTATGCAATTTTGAGTATTAATTATCTTTTACTTGTAAAATTTCTATTTCGTAGTAATTTAATTTCCAAAAAAAAAACGTTAAGATGACTTAATGCAGCCTTCTACTTGTGGGGATCATCCAATTTCTGGCTGGGCACACAAATTAGAAATCCTTCATCACGAAATAGATTTTGAGCAACAATTAGTACATAAAGGAATCATCTTTTCATCTCCTGATGATTAAGTAGAAAATAATCAGTATTGCGATTAACAATTACATAAATAATAGTCAAAAACACATCTAAACTATCACTTTTTGTGAATTTTCTACCTGAACTATCAGGTGTGCGAGTTTTCTATCTGAACTATCACCAATTATTCATCAAAACACACCTCAACTATTAGTTGTTTACTTGTCCTACCTGAACGATGAGGTAGGAAAAGTGAACAACTAATAGTTGAGGTGTGTTTTGATTAATAGATGGTGATAGTTCAGATAGAAAATACGCATATCTATAAATTCAGATAGAAAATTCACAAAAAAGAATAGTTCAGATGTGTTTATCATTATTAACTCAGATTTTCACATCGAAATTAAATTAGATTTAACCACACCGTGTCTAACATCATCAGAATTTCACACATGTTAATTAATATTGTAAACAGTTGCCAAAGTGGACCCAATGTTACTGTGGCTGTCCAACGTACATTCGAAAAATTGCATGGTTTCCCTTCAAATGGGTCGCTGTATAATTTTTACCCCTCAAATGAAATTTATGTCTTTTGGGACATAAATTCTTTACAAAATCCGGCACAAATTTTATTGAATCTCGCAAAAAACTTATGTTTCAGACGACATAAATTTCATTTGATAGACAAAAATTAAAGAATAGTACAAAATAGGCACAAAAGTGCAAATAACTATATCCACTCACATTTGAGGTTACTATTTGTCAAACCAAATCTTGCAACTACTCCCTCCAACCCATATTAAATGTCAAGTTTACTAAAAAAACTTGTCCTAAAATATTTATCATTTTCAAAATTAAGATATTTAATTATTTTATTTCATTTATCTTTAATATTAAGTATTCTTAAAAATGGCTACTATTAATTATAATATAATTTATTAGAGAGTGATAAGAATAAAGTTGTAAATATACACTTTTTATGTATAAGTCATGAAACCGAAAATGTGATAACTAATATATGGAGATAGTAGAATATTTAAGAGGCAGCTGAAAACTTGTGCTAAATCTGAAGTTTCAGTAGTCTTGTGTTTATCCTATTAACCATGTTGCACTTTTAAAATTCTAGTTCTAATGGCTGCTAGGACTACATAAAAATCATGAAACAGATGCATAATACAAATTCTTTAGTCCGGTTCCGTCAAGCTATAAAAAAAATTAAGGATTAAATAATAAAATAGATCTTACCATGATTTTTCTTGATTTCATAATTTTTTCTTTTCATTTTAAAAGATAGCATTCTTTCCGTTCCATTTTACATGAATTCTTTTTCTATTTTGAGACAATTTGAAATGTTGTATTCCATTCTGTCTGTTCGGTAAAGCGCTTATAATCTTTCAGAATATAAATTCATTTTAGATGAATAAAAGTTTAGTCATCATATAAAAGAAATAACAGAAAGTACTTGATCTTGAGATATTTGAACATTCTTTCCGGTAATTATTTCTGTAAAGAATGAATCTTAACTTAATTCAACCTCAAAAGCTAGCTCATGGGGAGGATTGCCCAAGTCTATATTAGGAGTTCAAATTTTCATCCCACAATCGATGTGGGTGAATCAACACCCCCACGCATGTTCAGGACTGGACATTTGGAGCATGGACAATATACACTACAAAAAGAAAGACATTTGCCAACAATATTTTGGTTGTCATATGTTGAATGTTGTTGCCGAAAGTATTTTTCGCAACAACAAAAGTTGTTTCATGCCGTTGCAATAACCTCCGATGCGAAAAGTTTTCGCAACAAGAAGTTATTATTTTTGTTGCCATTTATGTTTTTTAGCAACAATATATTTGTTAAATAGAGCAATATACATATGATATACACTGAATATACATGAGTGTATATCACATGTATATTGCTAGAAGAAAAGCAACAAAGAAGGTACCCAAAGAAATTTCAAAGAAAGATACGCAAAGAAATTTCAAAGAAATTTCAAAGAGAAGGCAAATTTCAAAGAGTACAAATAAGCCTCAAAGATCGGCCAGGGCTCCAACTGCCTCTCGCCCAAATTTCACTGCATATAGTTAGGGCAGTAAAATCGATTACAAATATTGTATATTAAGAAAAGAATATTGTGTGTATATTGTAGGATATTCATTACCATAAATTAGTGTTATACACTTACCATAATTCTATAGTTAGAATTATGGTAGAACAAGGTTTTAGGAATAGATTAGGAATAGGATTCTCCTATTTTAACTTGTATATATATCTATTAAATCAATGAAAATAATCAAGGGGATTATTTCTTTCATGGTATCAAGAGACTAGGTCTAAACAAAAGTTTTCTTCTCTCAAACTTTTGCCTCTTCTTCTTCTTTGGCCGAGAAACCCCCCCCCCTCCCTCGGGTGTTTTTTTCTCTCCAAATATCTCGTCTTCCGCTCTCAAAAACCTCTCTTAAATTTATCCTCCTTCTTTGTTCTTTCAAATATGTCTAAGAACAATTTTCACCCTGCCCTCACGGTTTCCAATATCAAGCTCAGTGTACCTATTGTCCTTGAGATGGAAAACGTTCAATATGCAAAGTGGGCGGAGTTGTTTAAAATTCACGCTATCTCTTATCAAGTTCTTCACCACATAATTCCTCCCGCTAGACCCCTTCCTGCGGAGGATCCCGAGGTATGGATTACACTTGATGCTACCGTTCTTCGGTGGATATACGCCACTATTTCATGGACCTTCTACAGACGATTATGGAGCCCGATACCACGGCTATGGCTGCATGGAATAGATTGCGTGACATATTCCAAGACAACCAACATTCCGTATAGTCACACTCGGCGAATTCTCTCTCGTTCGAATGGGCGTATTCCAACGTTTACGCATATTGCAAGAAACTAAAGGAATTGGCGGATCAACTCAGTAATGTTGGAGCACCGGTGACAAATAATCGTCTAGTTTCTGATTTGGTTGCCGGGCTTTCGGAGGCCTATAATGGTGTTGGAACTCTCCTTCGCCAAAGCAACTCTCTTCCCGACTTTCATCAAGCCCGCTCCATGCTGACGTTGGAAGAAGCGGTTTGGCTAAAAGGCGACTACGGAGCAAGCCCGATTGTCATGGTGGCATCCTCTCCTAGTTCTTGGTATTGTTAATAGTCGGGCCAAAACCATAATAATGGTGGCGGCAAGAATAATCGCAAAAATAACAAAAACCGCGGAGGCAAACGAGGTGGTTATGGTGGCAGTTTCGGCGAGCAACAAACAGGCAGTGGGACCCATTCGGGGTACAGGGGGCCACCACCACCGTGGCCCAAAGAATGGGGCCGATGGCGATGGCACCCGCACCCTCCAAAGAGGTTCTCGCCAATGATGGTGGCGATCCAAAGAGCCCAATACCCAGCATTGGCGGCCATCGCCAGCGGCCCAAAGAACGGCCCCCACAGTAATTCGGCCCAAAGACGGCCAGAGTCCTCGGGCCCCGTCCTCCGCAAGCCCATCATGCAGCAGGCCCCACTCAGACCGATATCGAGGCCGCGATGCACACATTGGGATTAACTCAACCGGACCCAAATTGGTACATGGACACCGGCGCCACTACTCACATGACTTCCGAATCAGGTACTCTCTCATCTTATTACAATTTGAGCACCCCTCGGGGAATAATTGGTGGGAATGGCGATTCAATTCCAATTCTAGGGTATGGTCGAACGTTGTCTCCTCCCAATCCACCACTTCTCTTGAAAAATACTTTACATGCTCCTAAATTGATTAAAAATTTAGTGTCTGTCCGAAAGTTCACAAATGACAATTCTGTTTCTGTTGAATTTGATCCTTTCGGTTTCTCTGTGAAGGATTTCAAGACGGGGAGTCATCTCATGAGGTGTGATAGTAGGGGGGATCTATATCCTATCATGCCCGGTTTGATCCATCGAGTCGGCCTTGCCATCAGCTTTTGCAGCCATCTCTCCTTCCATGTGGCATGCTCGTCTGGGTCATCCGGGATCTTCTATTTTATCAGCTTTAGATAAAAATAGTTTTATTTCATGTAAGGGTGCAAATCGTACTCCAATTTGTCAGTCTTGTTCATTAGGAAAAATTGTTAAGTTGCCATTTGTAGACTCCAATTCTCATACTTCTATGCCATTTGACATTATTCATAGCGACTTATGGACATCTCCTGTTCTTAGTTCAATGGGTCATCGTTATTATGTTCTCTTTTTAGATGATTATTCTAGATTTTTGTGGACGTTTCCAATTGCGAATAAATCACAAGTGTTTTCCGTCTTCATAAAATTTAGAGCGTTCATTCGTACTCAATTCGAAAGAGAAATAAAAAATATTCAATGTGATAATGGGAAAGAATATGACAATAGGGAGTTTCGAGAGTTTTGTGCTACTCATGGGATAAATTTTCGTTTTTCATGTCCTCATACAGCTTCACAAAATGGGGAAGCCGAGCCGAAAATTCGTTCCATAAATAACATTGTCCGAACTCTCCTAATACATGCCTCCATACCTCCATATTTTTGGCATCATGCTCTACAAATGGCCACATATCTTCTTAACATAATTCCTTCTAAGGGTCTGACATATTCTTCCCCCCTAAAAATACTATATAATAAGAACCCATCTTATTCTCATCTTCGGATTTTTGGGTGCTTGTGTTATCCGTTATTCCCATCCACCACAATTAACAAACTTCAGGCTCGGTCTACTCCGTGTGTATTTTTGGGTTATCCATCAAATCATCGTGGTTATAAGTGTTTTGATTTAGCCTCCAAGAAAATCATAATCAATCGCCATGTCATTTTCGATGAAACTCAATTTCCATTTACGAAACTTCATACTCCGAACCTAAGTCATATAATTTTTGGATGACCAAATATCCCCGTATATTATTCGAATTTTTCTGACATCTCCGTACCCAAAATCCTCCAATGGCCCATCGCCTGGCCCGCCCAACAAGATCTGCCGCCGCTTACACCCAGCTATTCCAACATCGAGCAGTTCCAAAGCTGGGCGGTCCAGCCAGCTCGAACCGTCCGTAAACCGAGTCCAAACCATTTCGTTTTGGGCCAAGAGCCCATCGCTTATCGCCACCCGTCCCGAGCCCGTAAAATTCCCAAAATTCCATTAATTCTTCCTCGAGTCATAGACCAGGTCACTCGTAGTCAGGGTATTTTTACACCTAAAAGACATTTTAATTTACTTTCGATGTCTCTAGATCCCCTTTGCCCCGCAATCGTGTCCGCATTAAATGACCCTAATTGGAAAATTGCTATGGTGATGAATATAATGCTCTTATTGATAATAAGACATGGGAGTTGGTGCCCGTCCATATGGTATTAATATTATCAGGTCTATGTGGATTTTTGCTCATAAGGAGAATTCAGATGGGTCATTTGCTCGACATAAGGCGCGACTTGTTGGTGATGGTAAGACTCAGCAGGTTGGAATTGATTGTGGTGAGACGTTTAGTCCGGTGGTCAAACCGGCTACCATTCGCACTGTGCTTAGCTTGGCTCTTTCAAAGACTTGGCCAATCCATCAATTGGATGTCAAGAATGCCTTTCTACATGGTGATCTCAAGGAAGCAGTCTATATGCATCAGCCGTTGGGTTTCAGGGATCCCAACCGCCCTCATCATGTCTGTTTGTTGAAGAAGTCATTATATGGGCTTAAGCAGTCTCCACGTGCCTGGTATACACGATTTGCTGATTTTGTTTCGACTATTGGGTTCACACACAGCAGGTCAGACAATTCTTTGTTCATCTACCGCCGTGGTTCGTCATTGGCCTATATCCTGTTATATGTGGATGATATCATCTTGACTGCCTCCTCCGATGCTTTGCGTCAGTCTATCATGGCCATGCTCAGTTCTGAATTTGCTATGAAGGACTTAGGACCGTTGAGTTATTTTTTGGGGATTGCCGTCAAACGTCATTCAGGTGGTTTGTTTCTGTCTCAACAGAAGTATGCGGCTGAGATCATCGAGAGGGCTGGGATGTCATCCTGTAAGTCCACCTCCACGCCAGTTGATGCAAACCCAAAGCTAAGCGCCGCAGCCGGTGCACCATACGAGGACCCGACCCGCTATCGCAGTCTTGCAGGGGCCCTCCAGTATCTTACCTTTACCAGACCGGATATTACATATGCGGTTCGGCCAGTGTGTTTATTCATGCATGATCCCGAGTTGAGCACATGAATGCAATCAAACGCATCATCCGGTATATTCGGGGACACTAGACTATGGGTTGCACTTGTATCCATCATCTACATCCACACTTGTCTCTTACCACGGATCTTTGATTGGGGTGGGTGTCCGGACACCAGACGATCGACTTAGGCTCTTGTATGTTCCTTGGCAACAACTTGGTCTCCTGGTCGACCAAACGTCAGGCAACTCTATCACGCTCAAGTCCGAGGCGAGAATATCGAGGGTAGCGAATATGGTCTCTGAATCATGTTGGCTACGTAATTTGCTTTGGAGCTTCATTGTCCCATTCAAAAGGCAACCTTGGTATCTTTGCGATAACATTAGTGCCATCTACCGTCAGGAATCGGTTCGGCACCAACGCACTAAGCATATCGAAATGGACATTCATTTTGTCCGTGAAAAGGTTGCAAAGGGTCAAGTTCGTGTATGCCATGTCCGTCTCGTTATCAAATTGCGTACATCTTTACAAAGGGTCTACCGGCAGTTCTCTTGAAGATTTTAGGCGATCTCGGCATTCGAAACCGCCCGCTATGATCATGCGGTGTGTTAAATAGAGCAATATACATATGATATACACTGAATATACATGAGTGTATATCACATGTATATTGCTAGAAGAAAAGCAACAAAGAAGGTACCCAAAGAAATTTCAAAGAAGATATCAGCAAAGAAATTTTAAAGAAATTTCAAAATTTCAAAGAAGAAGGCAAATTTCAAAGATCGCTGTGGCCCAACTGGCCTCTCATTCAAATTTAATCGCATATAGTTAGGGCAGAAAATCAGTTACAAATATTGTATATTAAGAAAAGAATATTGTGTGTATATTGTAGGATATTCATTACCATAAATTAGTGTTATACACTTACCATAATTCTAGAATTATGGTAGAACAAGGTTTTAGGAATAGATTAGGAATAGGATTCTCCTATTTTAACTTGTATATATATCTATTAAATCAATGAAAATAATCAAGGGGATTATTTCTTTCAATATTAAATTTTTATTGTGATTTGGTGAAAAAAAGTTATTATTTTTGTTGTCAATTCTATTCTTTCTTGTAGTGTATGATGGGGGGCCAACATCGGGTAAACAACGAATTGAAATGTGTCTGACTCTAATATCATGTAAAAAATAGATCTTGTGTCTAACTCAACTTCTAAAGCTAACTCATGAGGAAATGATTGTCCAAGTTCATATAAGGAGTATAAATTTCCATCGAGGTGTGAGAATCAACAATTTCTTAACCTTAGTGCGATACTAGAAAAGTATCATCGTCAAATCAATTGCATTTCTTTATAGCTTTTCTAACATCGGTATAGTGCAGGGTACAACGAGCTTTCATCTGACACCATCGCCTATTTTGATTGTTTTCACTCTTTTTATTTATTGTATGGTGTTCTCTCCGTTCCATATTAGTTGTCATGTTTTTTTTTAGTCAAACAATATAAATTTTGACTGTCATTTTTAAATATATTTTTTCATCAAATTGACATGAGAAAAGTTGCAACTTGTAATACTTTTCATATAATTTTTTAATATCTAAATCTTAATTGTGAAATATTGAGTTGATTTAATCAAATTTAATTTAAAAAATTAGTCAAATTGACTATCGAGAAGCGAAACATGACAACTAATATGGGAGACCGGAGTAATAGATAAGGTCTTGTTCAAGAGAGTTCGTTTGACAAATTTAGTGAGAACGTGTTTCGGCAAGACTAAGCTATTCCTTTAATGATCTTATAGGACTACTATTACAAATTTGACAAAGTATACACAATATCTAAATAGATCATTCAAGCATTTAGATCTTGGTCCACTTTTGCAACTATTGACCCTATTAGTATAGAATCGAAAGATCAGAAAGTCTCAACAAGTTGCCTTTCTCATTGCCATTGGTTTCTATATTATATAGCTACACAGGATAACATCCTTCATGAACAAAGTTATTACTAATAAGGATATATAATTCAAGAGAAAACATGGCTGGTTATAGAATTTGTTTCCTCGCTCTTCTGCTTTTCTCCGGTAAAGCCTCTACTTCATTTATAGTTTGTTTGGCCAAATTTTCAAAATCTATTTATTTTGAAAATTACTTTTTATCAAAAATATTTGTCGAAAAGTACTTTTGTAGAGCAATAGCTTGTGTTTCGCTAATTCATTTAAAAATCGATTTTGTCAATATTAGAGCAATACTTTGTGCTTAGCCAACATTCCAAAAGTGCTTCTGCGGAATTTTATTTTTTTTAACTTTTGAAAAACAGCTTCTTATACCGCTCATAAACACTTATGATTTTTCCTAAAATTTTGACAAGCACCTCAATTTTCTAAAATAAACACTTTTATAAATTAAAAAAAAAAAGTAAACACTTTTGACTTTTCAGAAGCTAGGCCATACATGCTATTAGTCTCTGTAATGCCAAACCAGTAGGTAGATTTAGAGTGAATTCTGTAGATTTGACAGAACTGATCATGACTTATGTTTTATATTTTTTTTAATTTCTCACTCGGTGTCTAGTACCTGCTTTAGGGCGCCGGATTGGAGCTAGAAAGTCTCACTTTGGGGGGGGGGGGGAATCAGTCCCTATCAAAGGTCACTTCATACCTAGGATTTGAACCCAAAACTTTTAATTAAGGATGAAGTACTTACCATTATACCATAACGTTTGATTATTTATATTTTATATAAAGGGCGGTCTGGTGCACTACCGGACTACAAATTAGTATACATATAGTAAATAAATAGTATGTATGTGTACACTAATATCAAGCTTAGAAATACAGGACCCGTAAATTCTGAATTTGTCACTGTGCTCGACCATGATACCTTTTTTTCTTTTTGCTAATGAATATATTTGGCTGTATAATAGGAATAATTCTGCTGGGAATTAGCAAGGAGGGGTATGTGGAAGCCAAGAGATGTACACGTAACTGCGACCCGGAAGTGTCCTATATGACTTGCCCATCGTCAGGTGATGAGAAAATTAGTCCAGTATGCGTTAACTGTTGCTCAGCCAAAGTGGACTGCAAATTGTTCCGAAAGGATGATTCTCTAAAGTGCATTGGAGTACCATAAATTGATTGATTGATCCTCATAATAAAATGTCAACTGTTTGACACTCAATAAAGTGTACGAGTACTCTATTACTTGCAATAAATGGCTGAGTTTATTTTGGCTCAGATTATATTTAACATGAATGGAATTACGGTTCTTATAAGATTTTTCAAGGGTTCAATAGTTTGTTAAATATACACCTGATATACACTTACCATAATAAGTGTATATCACGTGATTGGTCTCGGTTTTGCACATATTCAGTCGTGATATACACGGTGATATATCACGGTTTAGGGCAGCATTTTCGGTAATGTTGTTGTAATAATTTAGGGTAAATATTGTATTAATTAGTATTGTACATTTACCATAATTATAGGAGTCTTGTACTACTAGAATAGAGTTTTGGGAGTAGAATAGGAATATGATTTCTATTATGGAAAATTGTAAATTATATATATACTCTTTCATTAATTAAAACAATCAAGGGATTATTTCTTTCATGGTATCAGAAGTCTAGGTTATTTTTTCTCCCAACTTTTCCGTCGACCTTCTGCCTCGGATTCCGACTTCCCTTCCCGGATTCCTTGCCCGTCGGTGGTCTCTTTCTTCTCTATCTCCAAATTTACTTCCAAATACGTACATCACGTCTTGCGTTGCTATTATGGCTAAGAACACGTTTCACCCTACCCTTACTGTTTCTAATATCAAGAATCACATCCCTATCATTCTTGAAATAAAAAACGTCCAATACGCGACGTGGGCCGAACTGTTCAAAGTTCACGCACGCTCGCATCAAGTCCTCCATCACATTATCTCTGCGGCTCCTACGGATACGAAGGTGTCAAAAACCCGAGGATGATCCTAAGTTATGGACGACACTTGATGATACCGTTCTTCAGTGGATTTACTCCACTATATCTACAGACCTTTTACAAACTATTATTGAACCAGACGCTACGGCGATGGATGCTTGGAATAGAGTGCGTGACATATTCCAAGATAATCAAATTTATTGTGTTGTTACCCTTGAGCAGGAATTCTCCCACGTCAATATGGATGATTTCCCCAACGTTTCAGCATACTGCAAAAGGTTGAAAGAATTGGCGGACCAACTCTGCAACGTTGGTGCGCCCGTTACCAACGACCGTATTGTCCTTCAGATGGTTGCAGGCCTATCTGAGGCCTATAATGGCGTCGGTACACTTCTTCGTCAGAGGAGTCATTTTCCATTGTTTTATCAGGCCCGTTCCATGCTCACTCTCCAAGAAGCTGGATTGGCTAAGAGAGCAGCCACTGGGGCCCGTCTGTCGTCATGATGACCGAGTCCAATTTTTCTTCCTCCGGTTCCAATAATTCCTGTCAAAACCGCAACAATGGTGGCGGCAAAAAGGGTCAGAATAGCAAAAATAATGGCAAGAATCGAGGCGACAACAATGGAACAGTGGTGGTGACGGTGGTGGCCCTCGGGGCACTGGACAGCATCAACAAAATTAGGCCCTGCAGTGGGCCCTATGTAGTGGAACTAGGCCAGCCCATAACAGTTTTGTGGCCTTTGTGGCATCGACATATATGAGTAGCCCTAGATCGAGGCATCCTCCTGTAGAATACTCCCTTGTTTTGTAAGAGACCATTGGCCATTCTCCTGATGGTCTTATTTTGATTTGCTGTGATATTTTTAGGGTAGTCTCCCTTTTCCAAATATGTGCTTACATCGACGTACCACGGTTTACCATCTGGTTTCGATTCCACGTGGGAATAATAAGCATGTTTTTCCCTGATGTTGATCTCTAGTGGGTCAATGTGACTGCTTTCAGGGTGTTGTATCATGGATGTTATGATTGCAAGAGCATTGGCAAATTTGTTCTAGGCCTTGGGCATGTGCCGGAACTTGATCTTTCTAAATCTTTGGCATAATCTTTGTGCGAGGTTCACATATAGAAAGATCTTATCGTTCTTGGTGGTCCGTTCTCCTTAAACCTAATGAATTAGTAAATTTGAGTCTCTTATTACCAGAAGTTCTTGGATATATATGTCGATGGCCATACGAAGACCTAGAATTCAGGCTTCATACTCTGTTATGTTGTTTGTGCATTGGAAGTTGAGCTTGGCTGCTATTGAGTAATGTTGACCCGTTTCTGATACCAAAACTGCTCCGATCCCTGAACCCTTGTAATTGACTGCGCCGTCGAAGAACATTCTCCATCCGCGAAATACGTACTTAATGGTGCAAACTCTTCGTCGCCTGGACTTTCTGCTAGCAAATCGGCCAATGCATGTCCTTTGTTAGCTTTTTGTACCACGTACTTGATGTTGAATTCACTTAGAAGAATTTTCCACTTGGCCAGTTTCCCTATAGGCATGGGCTGGCGAAAGATATACTTCAAGGGAACCATCTTGGATATTAGATGACTAGTGTAGGCTGATAAGTAGTGTCTCATATTTTGTGCTACCTATGTCAGTGCACAACATGTCTTTTCCACCAGAGTGTATCTTGACTCACATGCAGTGAAATTTTTGCTAAGATAGTAGATTGCTCACTCTTTCTTCCCAGTCTCATCATGTTATGCCAATATGTATCCTAATGCATTGTTGGACACTGATAAGTATAGCAACAGCGGGCTTCCCGGCCTGGGAGGGACCAAAACTGGCAGATTAGAGAGGTATCTCTTGATAGTGTCGAAGGCTTTCTGGCACTCGTCCGTCCACTTGGTGGGCGCATCCTTCTTCAGTAGCTTATGGATGGGCTCCACGATTATCATAGATTAGGCTATCAAGCACCCGTTGTAGTTCAACCTTCCCAGAAAGCTCATGACATCTTTTTTTGTTTCTAGCGGTGGTAGTTCCTTAATCGCTTTGATCTTTTTGGGATCTAGTTCTATTCCCCGGCGGCTGACTATGAATCTAATAGTTTTCCGGTAGGCACTCCAAATGTGCATTTTGGTCGAATTCAACTTTAGATTGAACTTGCAAAAAATGTAAAAGAATTTTTGCAAGTGTATGATATGGTCGGAGCCCTCTCGCAACTTGATTATGACATCATCCACATAGACTTCTATTTGTTTATGCATCATATCATGGAAGATGGCGGTTATTGCTCTCATGTAAGTAGCACCGACGTTTTTTAGGCGGAACGGCATTACACAGTAGTGGTACACTCCACATGAAGTGATGAATGTTGTTTTCTATGTATCTTCTTCACTCATCAAAATCTGATGATAAATGGCGAAGCAATCCATAAATGACTATAACTCGTGCTTTGCACAATTATCGATGAGTATGTGGATGCTTAAAAATGAAAAATTATTCTTGGGACTAGCTCGATTGAGGTCACGATAGTCCACACAGATTTGGATCTTTCCGTCCTCTGGCAACTTTGCTTCCTCATTGTATTCCTCATATTCCTTTTTGTCGGTATCGCTTGAATCGCTTATCTCACAATATGTCATGACATTATGAGTTGTTGTATTATTACTGAAAAACAAGGCAAAAAAGCATAGCAAGGTAAGTGTATAGAAACATATTATATAAATAAAGAGACTATTTTTGCATATATTGAGGCTTTAATTGATTTTGATAAAGAAAGTACAAACTGTGGTCCTGACTCGGATCAACATCTAGTCATTTCCATTTTTCAAACATAACGTGGGAAAGTAAAGACATAAATGGTGAATGATCGGGCCTCAGTCGATTTCCATCAATTTTTGAAAAATAAATTTAAAAATTCTCTCTACCGAGGAGCCTAAAGTGGGCTATATGTCCAGTTGAATAGCTGCTCGTCTGGATTAACATCACATATGGTGGGTGCTTCAAAGCATTCCTCTAGTATCACGGCACACTCTTTCTCTTTAAAAAACATCCATAAACCCTCATTTGCATCCCCGCCATTGTGCATGGGCATTCTGACTAGAAATGACTGGTACAGACCAGGGAATGGCTTGCGGATCTGTGGAGGACCTCTCTTTTTCTGATCAACATTAGCGGTTTCCTCATAGCTTGGTATGTAACTAAGACCAGAGCGGTACTTGTTTGCCAGGATTTACACCGGTTTCTGGATGCCTTGGAGCTCTCAACCTAGACCTTTGTCGGGTTCGAACCCGTTTTGGAGCATGGTTGCGATGATCATCTTGTAGACTGGTGGCATACGGATTTCTTCCTCATCCCCTTGGTGGGTGGCTTTCACAAGCTCTACCACATGAAAATATGTATCTCTCAAGATTTCATCTACCACTGGGATGGAGTTGTTAGGGTAGTTGTGAATGCTACCCTCTCCCTAAATTACAACTTCGTGGTCTTCCCTTACGAACTTCATAGCCTGATGGAGAGATAATGGCACTGCTCCGGCCATGTGTATCCATGGTCTGCCCAGTAGCAAGTTGTAGTTGGCACTAATTTCCATGACTTAAAACTCAACTGTGAACTCGGCGGGCCCTATTTATATGTTAAGGTCTACCTCGCCTAAGGGATCACGTTGTGCTCAATCGAACGCTCTTACGTTGGTACGGCTCTAGCGGATCTTTTCGACATCATACCCCAACTACTTTAGTATGGACTCAAGGCATATCTTGAGGCCATTCCTATTGTCGAGAAGTACCCGAGAGATGATCTTGTCTCTACACTTAATGGTGATGTAGAGAGCCTTGTTGTGGGTCGTTCCTTCTTTAGGAAATTCATCGAAAGTGAAATAGATTTGATGGGCCCCAATAACATGACCTACCATGTCGGTCAATGTCTCATTGTTTGTCTCTGTTGGGACATAGGCTTCATCTAATATTTTCATTAAAGTATGATGATGTTTGGATGAACTCATAAGCAGTGCTATCACCGATATTCGAGTTGCGGTCTTATCTAAGTATTCGATAATAGAATACTTTTTTTCTACATCTTACACTAAAAGTCCTCGGCCTCTCCATCAGTGATAGGTCTTCTTTGTTTTGTTTCTTTACGGGGCGCTCTTTTGCCAGCTCTTCGGGAGTATAACACCTTCCCAATCTTGGCATTCCTTGGGTGACGGTCGCGAGCTATTTTCTTGGATCTATGTAGGGCTGGCCAGTGGGCCGGGACAGCCCGACCCCGTCCCGAGCCCGCCCCGATCCCGCCCCGACCCCGCCAAAAAAAAATAATAAATAAATAACGGGGGCGGGACTCGAACTCGGGACGAGACGATGTCTCGTCCCGCGAGACCCGAGCCCGCCCCAGGCCCGCGAGACCCGACCCCGCCCTTTTCCCCCCTTTGCAAAAATGACCGTTGCACCAACGACCATTTTAGATTATGGCCGTTGGCCAACGACCATTTTAGGCCCCCCCTCCCCCAACCCCCTACCCCTTAATATTTATTTTTAACCCATAAGTTATTATATTTACACTTTAATCCATAAGTTATTATATTTACACTTTAACCCAATTTTCCAACTATAAATAACTCATTTTCTCTTCATCTTTCTCATAAATCTTCCTACAATCTCTCTAATTTCTCAATATATCTCTCTACAAGTCTACATTGTTTGCTAAATATTCAATTTTATTTATTCATTTGGAAATTGGTAGTGAAGTTGACAACTAGCTTGAGGATCTTCCATCGAGCAAAGTTTTAATTTTCAACCTCTCGATTACACGTCGACGTTACGTCGGTGTTTGGTACATTCGTTCCTTCATTAAATTATTATTGTCTGTTTATTTTATTTAGATCACTTAATTTTATTGTCTTTAATTATTTATTTATTTATTATCATAATTAAAATGGAAGGATTAAAAGGTATGTTTAAGGGTAAGGGTAAGGGTGCTTCTTCTAGTAGGGGCAACCAGGGCAAGGGTACTTCTTCTAGTCATCTTATTCCTACACAGGATGATTTTGTTGATACTCAACATTTTCCTACAATACCATTAGATTTAGACCAGGAGCTATTTTCTGGAACTCAAGAAGACTTTAATTTAGACGATGATCTAGATGATATACCCACTAATGTTGATGACAACACACCCACTAGTGCACCTTCAACTGAAATACCTCCTATTCCCCCTGGTATGAGACGAGGCCTAGCAAAACGACCATTAAAATCAGATGCATGGACATTTTTTGATAGGGACGTAGAGAATCAAGTAGCCATATGTAAAATTTGTAAAAATGTTTTAAAATTTAAAACTGGAAAAGGTCACGGTGGGACGGGGGGTTTAATTAGACACGTAGTAAGTGCTCATCCAGCTAGGTATGCCCAATACCAGGCTTCAAAACCGGGTGCGCAAACGCCCGCTCCATCGGGACAAGGTTCACATCGATATTGTCCCCACCAAGTCTGGTCAAATTAACCCTATGGCGGGGAATTGTAGGCTCTAAATACAATAAACATAGAGATAAGGAAGCAATATCAAAATTAGTTGTTGTGGAGGGTTTGCCTTTTTATTTCCTTCATCTCCGGTTTTATTCATTACATTAGAGATATATATAATCCTCGCTTTTAACGGTTTTCCTAGATCAACTGTTAAGAGAGATGTATTTAAATTCGCGCATGAATATCAACAATATTTACGTTTTCATTATATCATTTTAATGGCAAAGTATCTATCACGATCGATATAGGTCGTAGTACTATGACCATGATTATTTAAGCAGTAACTTGTCATTGGATAGATTATAAATGGTCTATGCAAAAACGTATTCTAGCGTATAGATATATAGATGATAGGCACACAGGTACTTTTATTGCAGAAAATATTTATCAAGTGTGCGATTATTACGGAATTACCGATAAAATTATGACTATTACATTAGATAAAGCTTCTAATAACAATTACGCAATTACAATTTTAAAAAATAGTTTAACTCCATCTTTTCCAGACCATTTTCATATAAAATGTGCGTGACATATATATAACTTAATTGTAAAGGATGGTCTATCACTTTTTGAAGACATTCTTAGTAAAATACAATTTGCTATAAACTTTATTTTTAAAAGTAATAAAGTACAATGTAGAAAAGAATATAAAAAAATTTGTCATGATTGTGGACTACCTTTTAGAAAAATTCCACAAGAAATATCCACTAGGTGGAATTCTTTATACGAGCAACTACTTGTTGCTTATGACTATAAATTACCTATAACTTTATTTTTTAACTCTCATAATAAAAAGCCAGCTGATATGATTTTAGATAGTGATTGGGAAAAAATTTCCGAACTTATTGTATTTTTAGAGAAATTTTTTCAAGCAACAAAAGAATTTTTCGGTATATATTATCTTACTATTTCAACTATGTTATTTTATATAACTCTAATATTTTTATTACTTAGTGAATATATGGAAAAACCAGCTTATAAGGCAGCTATTAAAAAAATATTTCTCAAAATAAAAAAACATTTTATTCATATTCCCTCTATTTATATTATTGATTCTGTATTAAATCCTACTATTAAAATAGACGGTACTAAATCACTAATTGAAACTATTTATGATTGAATAGAAGTACTACCACCTCCAAGTCCCAAAAATCTAAATCACCCACCACCTATTGAACAAACTAAAGAAGAAGTATTGTCTAGCGTAGAACACCAATGCAAAAATATATATAGATTTTATCAACAAGAAAATGCTAGTAACTTACCAGCTTCCATACCATCTTCTTCATCTTCAACACAACCTCACAAAAGACATGCTGTTTCTGCGGCTAGTATTGAAAGCCTCAGAAATAGAATGTGCGGTCGTACCTCTACTACTAACCAAATTAGCGAGTTGGATATTTTTGTTTTGCAGGGTTCTGTACCGTATCAAGAAGTTATCAATAAAGATGGACATGAAGACTTGCTGAAATACTGGAGGGGGAATGAGAAGACCTTTCCGACACTTTCATTGATGGCTCGAGATGTTTTGAACATTCAAGCGTCGTCAACTGCGTCTGAAAGCGCTTTTTCTGCAGGCAGATATCAAATAGGAGACCACAGACACTCATCAGCGGAGACAGCTTGGAAATTGCAGTATTATTCAGAGATTGGATACGAGCGGAGCGGAGAAGGTGCGGTCAACCGGAGATCAACGAAGAAGATGATGAAAACTACAACGAAATCTTAACCGAAGGTAGTGGAAGCGACGTGGATCAATTTGACCAACAAATACCAATTTCAACCGAAGAACCACATGAAATCATCAAGCAATTAGAACAGGTTTTTTTGAGAATGTAATTTTTTTAATTGTAATTTTATTATGTAATTTGCAACTTTTGGACAACACCACAAAGTTGCAATTTAGATTTTAGACAATTGTATTTGTATTACAAAAAAATCATATGTCTATTAAATAATATAAGAGGCACAAAAACAGCCTTGGGATGTTTTTATTACACTATCTTATTTTGTTTATTGAGTTTTTTTATACATATGTTATTTAAAAAAAAAATGAAAACCCGCCGCATCCCGCCCCGTCCCGAGCCCGCCCCGAGCCCGCCCCGACCCGATACCGACGGGATCGGGATCGGGACGGGACTTGCTCTAGTCCCGCCAGACCCGACCCCGCCAGAGCCCGCTAGACCCGACCCCGCCCCTTCTCCCGTCCCGCCCAGACCCCGCCATACCCGAGCCCGGCCCACTGGCCACTCCTAGATCTAGGACTGCTTCTTGTGGTACCTGGAACCACATATGGATTCTTTGGAGCTGGGATCAATGCCTTGTATTGCGGATGCTCTTGTAGAGTGAGAGATGTGACCTTTTTCTCTAAGATTTCAATAGATGTTTGGGCCAATGGTTGGCATATAGACAAATCTTCTTCTCTTTTAATCACATGTATATAGTTGGTACCATGATTTTGGAGAGGATTTGTATTAACATTTGGCGTTACAACCTCTAAAACAATCTCTTATTTATCGATCAAATCTTGTAATTTGTGCTTCAGATTAATGCAATCTTCTGTAGTGTGCCCATTCCCTCTATAATGATAAGCACAAGTTTGATCGACTCTATAGAAGTGACTTCCCAGATTAGCGGGCTTTGGCAGCACAGTTTGGATGATACCAGTGGCGTTCAGCTTTGTGAACAAACTTGTTTAAGTCTCAAGAAGTGGAGTGAACGTCCTAGGAGGTTTCCTATCATAATTTGGATATGGCAAGTCGGTATATAGCCGAATGTGGCTGATTAGGATGATTTTGCTGAATTTGAGGTGTTTGGTAAGTAGGTTCGAGAACTTGGCAATTTGGAGATGGACCTTGGTAAGTGGTTATTGGTGTTTTGTAATTTGGTTGTAGAGCTTGGTAGGCTGGGGCCGGTGTTTGGTAGTTGGACTGTGCATAATATACTGGCACAAGACTGTAGGGTGACGGTATGTAGTTGCTCGGAGGATGCGATTGGTATATATCGAAGGATTATTGTGACCTTTCCTTTCAATAACTCATCGGGCCAGGGGTGTAGGAAACGTTTGCCACATCTTCTTTCTTCTTCTTGGTGGCTCTAGTGGGGCTTGTCAGACTGGACTTATTGGTGATGCTGATGATTTTTCCAGTTTTTAGATCGTCTTCTATTTCCTCTCCCATCTTGACTAACTCAAAAAATAGCCTCTCAGTCATAGACAACATATAGTCTTAGAAATCCAATTCTGGTGATCGGATGAAGACCAAAACTAGTTCTTCCTCAATCATTGGCGGTTGTACTCGAGCGGCTTCGATATTCCTCATACTCGCATACTCGCGATAGGTTTTCATTGACCTTTGTCTGATCTTCTCTAAATAGTAACGATCGGGAATGATTTCCACATTGAAGCGAAACCTATCCATGAATGCCCCTACCATTTCTTCCCATGAATCCCAGTGATAGATATCTTGAGGTGTGAACCAACTGGCACAATATGCCTAGAGGTGAGCATTGGGATTCCTGGTCCAGTTGAAGAGTTAAAGTTTGGGCACTTTGACTCCCTCGGGCAAATCCAAGTCTGAATGTATGCATAAGTCATCATATCTTAGGCCCGTTGCTTTGCGGGATCCCTTGTTGGATTTTTCGAACAGATCCATCATTTTTTGTTTCATTTCCTTGTCCATTCGGTCGTGCTCGGACCTCCACACCTTTTCCATCTCTTCATAGTGGTCAAGCTCTGGTGAAGAGTCAATGAGAGTAATTAGAATGTGCAAGTATACTGTGGGATGTGCCGGGTGACTTTTGGGAGTGCCAGCGGCTTTGGGTGTAGTGTGGGTAGTAGTATTTTAGTGGATGCTACGATCTGCATAAGCAGAAGGCGCCTAAAAATGGTTCGGAATGGGTAGTCCCACCTATGTGGGTGGCATTTTCTAGAGGTGGGGTTTAGTACGAGGTACCAACACGGGTATTCGGGAAATGTTTGGTTACTGGTGAGTTCAACGATGGAAAGGGCGGTGGAGGCTTTCTTGCCTCAGTAGCAACTGCTTCTCTAGCAATGTTGATGGCCTCATTTTTAGCGACATGTTCTTGAATGTCAGTTATCTTTCTAAATAGCAAGCTAATTACATCCTTGGTGTGCAAGGCATTTTGGAGATCCCGAGGAACAACGTCATCAATAGTCAGAGCATTCTTGTTGTGTCCTTCTTTGGGAGTACCAGTCATTTTTGCTTGATCTTGTTGATTTAGGGATGCTACAGCGGCTTTCGATCTGGTAAAGTATGACAGTGTGACGCAACACGTATCAACCATTTCTAAGACGAAAAATAACTCAAAATCAAACGACGTTAGTATGTTAGCTGGAAATCATAAATATAACATAGGCTCATGTATCCGATCTGAACTCTTGATTGATTTTTCCATTATGGGGGTATTTTGGTCATTTTGGCCATTTTTAATTTTTGGATTTCGATTTGAAGGGCTATGGTTGATTTGCTACCACACCGTTGAACCAGAAACTAACTTAAAAATAAGGGGGGAATTATAATTTATATAATATATGGGTCGAGTCTTATGTAGACTGCCTACGTATATCTCTGTGAAAAATCAGGCCCTTTAATAGTTCGGGTTACATAGAAATTATCCCTCATTTCATCTACCCAAATCTTACCCTGACCAGGCCTGATATGGGCTTCCTACATATCCCTCCTAGGGACATCAAGTCGGACGTAGTTTTTTTACAAAAAGTGGGAAGGGATATCATTGATTGAAAGCTGAAAAGGGGACGCGTAAACTACCTAAAAGATGACTTCTCCTTGAAGCCATGGCAGTTCGTCTTCCTTACAACCGCGCATTTTCCAGCGTCTTTCCTGAAAGTGGCCTTGTACCACGGGCCAGATCTGGCCTGTGTTGACTAGATGCTCCAGCTCGGACTTAAAGGCTTCACATTCCTCGATGTCATGCCCTGGATCCCCTGAATGGTATAAGCAGATCTTCTTCCTCGAAGTGCTGACAAATAGTTTCCAAGAGGTTTTGAGTAGGCGAACCTTGTCGGTACGAGCGAAAAGTGAGAAATGTTTGCGTACGAATCTTCAAAGGCAGTGAAGTCGTAATGCCAAAACTGAGTCTCAATGGTGATCCCTTCACCATGCATGACAGAGTCGTAGACCAATAGGGAGTATGGGCCCCATTGGTTACAAATGACCTTCTCATCAATCAGTTTGATAGCTCTTTTCCTGATGGTTATACATACGTCTATGACGTGACCGGGTTAATTCCTGTGGTATAAGCATCTTTTGTGAGCAAAGAGGGGTGCGCAAGTTAGGAGGACGTACGAGCTAGTATGTGCCAATTCGGCAGCTTTCATCCCATCATAGACCTTGATATTTCGTACCGCCCTGGGTGCTACACTGAAATGCGTACTGCAGGCTTTGAAGGCAATTGCCCACCACATTGGAGACGGTGTACGGCTCCTCGGTCAGGCTGGCTATGATCGCCTGATCATGCTCTATCTTCTCCAGGTATTTGGCATCTCGATCATCAGCCTGTCTTTGAATGCGCCTTTGAATCTCAGTCCCATCTGGAATGGTAGCGATTGGGCCCCAGTGTGAGGGTACCCTGCAGGTGTGCTCTTAACCAGTCTACATAGTCCTCAACACGACCTGGGCGGAGTGGATCATCGACTAAAGTCTCTGGACCCCACTTGATTCGACCATTCCACTCTCAGATGATGTCAGCAACCCCTCTGATTCTGTCTCCTTTGTAGTCAACCACATACTCCCTCATGTTCCCTATCTAGGGGATTATATGTTTCCTTCCGAACTATGTTAGGACCTTAAGATGTGTGTATGGTCCGATTTCCCGGATCCTTATAAGTGGTAGGAAAGGGAATTTTCTACCTCTCACAATTATGGTCTCGGATGTGAAGTCAGGAAACTTCCACTGGATACTGTCCTCTCGGAGCCTAGAAAAGATATAAGCCTACCCCTCTTTAGATTGGGTCATTAAATTTGGGTAAGTGATTTTGAGGTCGTCTTCTCTACGCTGAGGATCTCGGTATATTGGAACCTCAGTTTTGTGGAGGTGCTTAATGATCCACCATTGAACTAAGAGGTTACAACCTTAGAAATAGCTATGTTTCGGCATTAACCTAGGGCTCAGTAGATGTCAGACAGGATAACTAGGACTAGGTCATAGTATTTGGTTTTCCCGTTAGTGGTTATGCCATGAAATATAGCATGGTGACAAAGATAACCCTGGTATTTATGGCCTATTAACGGTTTTTGGCAATCACTATGGTTCCTAGTAAACATATGGCCAAGGCTAGGGGTCGAGTGGCTTCCCAGGCCGCAAATGAGTGAAACTCTATGGAGTGTTCTATGTACCACTGTCTAGACCCAAATTAACTATAGAGGTCCCTAAAGGCTACGGTCATGCCGAATATCTAGTAGGCGCTATCTAGGAACAAGAACCTAAGAATCTCATTGGGGGTCGGCTTATGGGGTACTAAAAGGTTATGGTCGGGCTTCTTTCTCCGCCGCATACAAGTACCCACATTATCTATACAATCTCTCTCCTCTAAGGTCGGGGTTATCTCAAAGTCGTCGAACCTAAAAAACATTCTATCACAATTCCAATACCCAGTAAGGACTTCTAGGAGGTCACTATTTCCTTTCATGGTCATGAGGGAGGGTAGGTGTCCTAGACAGTTCGTTACTTCTTTTTGTTGTGGCGTATCTAGCCATGATCATCAAATTTGTAGCATCTCAAGTGCGTCAATAACCATGTCGAACTTTAGATTGATATGCATCTATAAAACGAAACACGGTTAGTTCCCCCTCCCAAGGAGCAATGGTTTATCACATAAGGCACATTAATGCTTCCACATAACAAGTAGTTGGATGCAGTACCATTGGGTCATTGACCGTCAAGACACGAGGGAGTCAGCCTAATAGGTCAAGGTAGGTCTAAGATACCCGAATCGGTCTAAGTCAGCATGTGCTAGTTCAATAGGAATTTGGCTTCGCTCTATCCTAGTTGTACTAAAGTGGTTTAGCAAATGACTTAGGGACCCAAGCGGACAATCTGGGGTGAACCGTTGTCGACTGTTGGACCAACCGCGTAGTGGATGGTGATTGCGAAATTCGTATAATCACCTTTGTGCACTAATGCAAGCGTGTGTACATGCCCTTTGACGGAAGATGAATGCATGAAAGATAGTTATAATTGCGGGTATTTAAGCATATAAACAATTCATATTAAAAGTGTGTTGTATTGGAATACTTATGGTTAGAACCTAGTTTTATCCCCAGCGGAGTCGCCATCTGTTACGGTTCACTTTTACGCGGAGGCATAAAAACTACTGAGAATTTGGAATGGTAATAAGTCAGATAATATTTTTAGAGTCGCCACCTAATTAATAGGTAAATTAGATAAACCAATGTGAAAGGGTTTATTCAAAATATTTGAAAAATCCTATCTAAACAAGAGTTAAGGTGAGGGTTCTGGTGATCCCCTATGTCAGGTGTTAGACACCTCAATATTAATGATACGTAGAATACGGTTGACCTTCGAGTTATATAGCATACTTTAATGATTTAAAAAAAAATTAAAGTGTTTGAAATCTTCAAAATATTTATAATTTATTTCATTCAAAACTCAAAGTTTTCTTTTCAAAACAAAAGAGTTAAACTTCCGCCAAAATAGTATGCATAGTTTAGTCAATTTTGTTCTTAAACTAAGAACAACTAAATGTTAATTTGAGTAGAACTCCACTTTTAATCCAACAATATTGTCCAATTCTCACTTACATCTTTTAGAAAATCTTTCAAGGTTTAAAAATGAGTAAAATTTCTTTAAAAGACAAGCTTTTATTTTTTTGAAAGAAGTATGAAGAAGCTGGTTTTCTTTTAAAATCAATTCATATTCTAACACACTAAATTCCATTACCATAACTTAAGTCCAAAATAGGTGATTTTTTTCTTTTTTGTCCAAAATCATTTAATTGGGGTTAGACGTAAAATCTACTTTGAAAATGTCAATTTTGGTCCAAATAGAATTCTGAAATGTATGTTTGAGCAGCCCGTATATTACCTTTCTGTCACACAGGCCCAAATTAGGTCCTTCTTAAGATCACCAGTTCAACAAAGTCCAATTTTAACTCCAAAGCCCAAATTCTGAATTTAAATGTCCAAAGTTAGTCTCAATCTTAATTTGAAAATCATCATCTTATTTCTAAAACAATCCATTTTTATCCAATCTCAGATTTAAACAAGTGTTTTGAAATTCATTTTTTGTGGCGATCTATTCCATACGATGCACGTATCGTTTGCCTATCCTAAGTTCGTAACCATAATGGGTTCCAATATATAATGTATATGTTTTACAAATAATAGATATAAAGTGAAATGAAGGAGTAGAGTTTAGGCTGGTGGGCCTACCTAAGCCCACCAGTTACTATTCTCTCCCATAGTTGGACCTTCATGCTCAACTATCATTATCGAACTCGATCAATAACGTTTAGTTGGGCCTCAGCTCAACGTGACAGAATATGCAGCGATCAGGAATAGTCTGTTCTTGGCCAAATGAAATGATCCAGTAGGGGCCCATCTCTTCATGATGCAGCAAGAGAACAGAGGGACAAACAAGAACCCATGTTAGAAGGCATCTTGGACTTCTCATTTAATTGATTGTAAAATAAACAAACAACCCATAACAAAAAAAAATTGTTGCAAGATATATCAATAAGGCCCAAATCAATAGCAACTAGTCATGGGAGGCAGAAGGAGCAAACAATGGGCTAGGCCCAATTCAAACACACAAATGAGGACATAGATAAAAAAACAAGATGCATGGGCTTAAGCCCAAAATCTATAGTCATGCGAAGGAAGCAACAGTGATCATAGAAGTGGGCCAGGCCCAGTAAATCATTCATGTTGTGGCAAGGTATGAGTGATATACTGATATACATGTTTGTATACACTTGACATATGGGATCTGTATACCTTGTTTATTGTGTATGTTTGGTATAAAATCCATATACCTTGTTGTATATCAACATGGATTTCAAGCAAACACTAAGGCAAGGGAAATGCAAGCAAATAGATGGGATACACACCCTATATATCACCCAGGTCCTCAACTTTTCCTCATGTGCTTCATGATTTTAAATTCGAACTATTCAACCATGCATTCTTTGGATATTCAGGACATGAACCAATGAAATTACTCAGCCAATTCTTTATCCTTCTGTATTGAATTATCTAAACTGCATTGTCATGTAACACATGCCCGAAGACAGGTCATTAGAGCTAAAATGAACAATTCATGAAAATGTCAACAGAATTAACCATCACATAACACTTCAAAATGCTATAGCAAATAAAAATTGATGAAATTGAACTAAAACATAGATAGAATTAAGGATTACCTTTTGCTAGGGAAGCCTAGGATTCAAGATAGGAGCTTGAATCCATCACTTCCACACTCGAGCACTCGCACACACAAAAGAACACAGTTGAGTTTGTGGAGATAAATTAGGCTAATTTAGGATCCACCAAAGGGCTTGGATCCAGATTAAGCACCAACTAATTGGATCTAAACTCGAAAATATAGTTTCTAAAATATAGAGCCTTAGATTCAAGTTTTTCGGACCCTTGACAATGAAGAACAAGTCTCAATTTATAAAAACTCATGGAACCCTAGATGAATCGGGAATCCGATGTGGGATACATGGATTTTAGGGGAGAAAATCCCTCCAAAACAATATAGCCAATAGAAATTCACCATTCAAACTTGGATCGGACAAAAACCATAAAAGATCGACAGAAAAAAGGAAGACCAAGGGTTTTGACTCTTACCAGTAGGGGGTAGTGGTCGTCTTATGGCGTGTTGGTGGTACTAGGAAAGAGCAATTAATGCTCTTGCCCCATTTGGATGAACGAATGAATGCGTAGAGGCGTCGTACAATGGCATCTTTGCTATTTATGGCGTGAGGACGAAGGAGGGATCTGTTAGGGCTTCTTCACTCGTCCAAAAAATGAAAAGGGGAAGGTTTGGGCCTTTTACGCATAAGAAGGAGAACATGGTCCGGGTCTAGGTCATTTTGACCCTGGCTTGGCCGATTTTAAAGCAATAGAGACCCAAATCATTTTATTTATTTAAAAATAATGTAATTAAATGTGGCCATATTTTAAATTTAAAATTGATTCAACTAATTTTAATTATGACCAAATTAAATCAAAAACTTTGGATCAAGCTCAAATTTGATATAATTCATAGATAAAGATCTTAACGTGAAGAAATTGTTTTATTAAAATACAAAATGATTTAAAATTGAGATGTATCCTAATTATCCTTCTTAATTAAACAACTTTTCCGAATTTGGCCGAATAAAATACTGATTACCTGTAAAATTAATAATTAGGACGATTTTTCCGGTTATCTTTACTTTAATTTTGAAAATTGCATAAATATAAAAAATAAATATAAAAATAATAGATGACATACAATATAAACACCAAACAAGATTATGTCCAATAAAGTGACAAGATATCTCCGAAGTAATTTTTATAAATTATTTTCATCGTGTAAGAGGCGTATTTTGTTCCGTATGTGACTCGAGAATCCTTGAATAATTAAATAGAATTATTGGAGGGTAAAAATTAGGTGTCAACATCAATCATAAAAGTCTAGTTCTTGAAATCGATTTCATGAAAACTCATTTGTAGAAACTTGGGTTAGAAACCCTACCCCTTTCATCCCAAAACAAGATTAATTCGCATAATCAAGGAAACTTGATAATATAAGTAATACAAAGTTGAAATTTTACCCCCAAGTATGAGTGGTCAAAAACCCTCTAATTCTCCCAAACACCGAGCATAGAAATGGAGTTTATGAGAATAGAAGTTAATTTCGGACTTGGGTCTTTTTAAAGAATCTGAAACAACGACTCCGCTTTTGTGGAATATTCCCTGCACAAGCGGACTTGCTTCTGCGGAACATTGATCATAGAAATAGACACAACTTATCCGCCATAATTTCGCAGGAGCGGCTGAGGTCCGCAGAAGCGGCCTTGCACCTGCGCACAAATTGCTACAGAAGCGGCTTCTCCCATCCTCACCCAGACTCGCATCTGCGGATCAACTTCCACAAAAATGGCTACGCATGTGGGGCTGGAACATCGCTAGTGCGGTTACACCAGTAGTAGCAGCAGTAACATAAATATCAAACTTTATATCCAACACCAGAAACTCACCTGAGACCTTCCGAATATAAACTAAATGTGCTACCTGAGTGTAACTGACTTTGCAGACTTGCTCTCGTGCTCGAAAAACCCATTCAACCATGCTAGGACACATTTTTCTACAAATTTCTCAAAATTTCTCAAACTTCATAAATTAACAAATAAGAACTCAAAACACATTCGAATGTTTCAGAAAGTGAACCAAAGACTCGTATAGTCACAAAAGACATTTCGGACCTACCGAAAGTGATAAAACTTGGAAATGAACCCATATACTCAGAAGTCAACTTTGGGTGAACTCTTTTCATTTTAAAAATATCAAACTTAGGTTTTTCTTCCAAAACCTATCTAACGCACCTTGGAAACCGTGCTACCCATCCCCACGAGTCAGAAACCCTAAATAAAGTCTATGGCAAGGGTAATTTGGTCAAGTAAAGATCTTTAACAAAAACAATCATACGGGTCATTACAATAGAATCGGTAATGATGATACGTCCTCTGATGATATGTATGTTAGGACCAGATTCTTCACCACATGACATAATTCTCTACTCTTATCTCTCTATTATTTTCTTCCCTTATAACTCCTTATCTAGTTCTTAGAACTACATTCTTTTATAGATTTTGAATCAGTTCATTTACCTTAAGTATCTTCTAATAGGACTATAATTTTATAAGTAAGAAACAATTCATTTACATAAAGTAAAAAATGGCAACTGGGTTTATACAATGTGCAACTTTCATCTTCTAACATCTTGGACGATTCTTCAATCTTCTATGGCCATGTATTATTTGTGCCTTCATATATCTTATGGCACATGATCTTTATATATGAATTGAATCTTCTCCCTTTTGACATCATAAAAAAGTAATAAGCATGCACAAGAGCTCTAACAAATTAATCTGGTTACAACCTTAAGAGGAATATTTGTATGCACCACTTTAAGTCGTAAAATCTAAACCAATATATTATTACATATCATTGTATACTGCTAGAAAAGATATGAATGTCAGGTTGGTATTTGGTAGGATTTAGGCATAACTGCGAGGGTATATGTATCAAGTTATTTTTGGGCTCAATTTCATTAGGAAGTCTCTATGTAGGTGAGTACATATATCCACTTATTGGTACTCTTTTATTTAGTTTAGTTTGCCCTTCTCAATTATCCTTATCTTCTTCTTTCTTCATACCTACTGACTTTATTCAGAGTCAACTTATTTTTTTGTTTTTATATTCCAGATTGAATATTTTCCTATTATTAATTCCTTTACCTCCTATACACTAACTCTTTCAATATTTCTCCATATTTAGTGTCTTCCTCTTGTTTTTTCACATTCTCACTTCTATTATCCCCTTGGCTCACTACTTGTGTTCTATAGTAACAAATATTTCAATTTCTGAGCATATGTAACTTTGGGAGTTTTTTATTGATTACCATTTGATGTGGGTTGAGGTATCTACCAACTAATAGATATGAACTTGCAAAAAAGGGAGGAGCTTTACGAACTTAGGTACTAGTATAGGGCAACTCAAGTCGATTTCTTTCTAGAGGGAGTTTTTATAACTGACTTGGATAGGTTGGCAATATAGACATATTTAAGCAATTTTTAATTGGAAAAAAGGTACATACCTGATAGTCGTAAGAATCGGGTTCTTTGACTAGTTTTCTCGTTGTATGTGTTATTTGTGCTCAATTGTCCATGCTAAAGGTACATATAATTTTTTATTAAACTCTTATTTTCATAGCCAATGAGAAATGACTGTTGTAATCAGTTCATGTTTAATTTCTTCTCCTTAGTTGCTTCTCTTATCAATACAGGTTTGTATTTTTCCATACTTTTTCAACACACTTTTTGTTCCAGAATCTTCAGGGGTGTACTCCGATAGGTTATCTTGGCTTGTATATTTATGTTATCCTTCATAGAATGGATTCCTCCGTGTGGTTTCTTTGGGAGTGATTACTATCATAAGTTTGTGTGGTTTGCTGCTTATATGTCTGCTGATGATTGCTCCTTCTTCTCCATACATTTTGTGACAACTTAATAGTTGTATTTTCACTTCTCTATGTCCTTTCTTATGTACTAGGTTCCCTAGTGATGATATTTGGTAAGTCAGTTCCTAATTCCCCCTTTATATTTCTAGATCTCTTATTTTTTCTTTTTCTTTATGGGAGTGGACGTTCCACAGTTTTCAACTCATTTTCTTTGGCTCATCCTTCAACCTTGATCTTCTCCTTCTTCTGATAAACTCTTCTTTGGGGGTCTTGTATTCTTCTTAAAAAATTTATGTGTATATATCTTCATTAAAAAAACCAGGTTCCTATTTGTAACAAATTTGGGGGATTGGTCATGGTTTCGTCTTCTTCACGATTCAATCTGCTGCTTGTTTTAGTTTTTCCATTTGTTGTCTTGGTAAAGGACCGAGATCCTTCACTTTTCTGTCTATTATATTGATTGCTACTCTAGGTATTTGGACGTTTTGACTCATTGGGCCTTTCTTTTTTCTTTTTATATATTTGGACAAACGGTCTTCATGTTTTCCTCATCTATCTCGGGAGTGGGATCCTTGAAAGGTGATGTATCCCACACTCCCTTTTGTTGTCCTGTGGTAGGAGGAGTGTTCCATTTTATCTATAACATGTGTTAAGACCTTCATGTTGGAAATTTGCCTTTGGCGGGAGTTGCGTCCGATCAACTTTAACGGCTTAAACACTAGTGTTACGCATGTTGGAAAATCCGGTTCTTCACACGTGCATGATCTACTAAGTACGCAGATAACCGTAGGGCCACGAAGTGAGGTGTTTGAAGCATGGAAAAGTGTGGTATGGGATCAACTCTCCCTCATCGGTGGAGGAAGAAAGAATTATTTTGTTTATAAGACTCAAAGTTGGCTTGGGGTTTGGGACCCCAAGGGGTATCCCATGTGTTTAAAGGAGGGATGACCTAGATGTGCTTCGGTTTGAAGAAAGCCCAAACGCGCCGCCGCCGCCCGTCCGGTCCGGTTCCGGGTTCACGGGTCACGGGCTGTGCTTCTTCTGATATTATCTTTTTGGACCAGAGAACTTTGCCATGTTTGATCCCTGAAGTTTCAAGATGTACAATTTGATCCCTGAAGTTTCAAGAAAGTCAGAATTGGGCAGTGAGCAGAAACGTCCACCAGCACTCAATTCAGCCATTTATTTTAGCTGAATTACTCTTACTAAATGGTCAATCCATTGCACATCTTCACCATTTATTTTGGAGGAATTACTTCCTCTATAATTGCCATTACTTGGCCAGTAATGGCACTTATGGAGGCAGTTCATTAGCCTCTCATTCAACTATTTAAGAACCCCTTGTCACCATTGTTGAACACACTTTACACTTAACGAAAAACAGAAAAGAATTCTTCTTCCTACAATCTTCCAAGCATCATTTCATTACTCAAAAATCTTCACGGTAGCACTTGAGTTTCCTTTGCTCAATTGTTCATTTGCAGTTTTATCTTGGGAGACAATTGTCCAGGACGTATAAAGGATACATACGGGGCAATATTGTCTTAAAGACATAGTGCAAACACTCGACTCAACATACACAAAAACAATTCCAGTTTTTTGTTCAAGATTATTATAATTTCAGTTTGTTGTTGAATTGTAATTTCAGTTCTTGTAAGTCCTAGCAGTTATTTGTAATTTCCTTTTCCTGCACCTTTATAAACAACAAGTTTAAGACAATATTCGCTTACTGTAACTGCTGCAACATGGCTAGAAATATACCGATGTTGTTGCTACTGTTGTTGCCTCTCAAGGCAACAATGCTTCCTTCCCCGCCACTGCCGCTACTGGCCAATGCAGCAACTCTGCTGCCTTCACTGTTGTTGCCGCTACTGTTCAAGGCAGCAACTTCGCTGCCTTTCCGACTGCTGCTGCTCCACCTTCTGCTTCACACCATGATCGCCCTGAAAAATTCATGGGATCAGAATTTAAGAGATGGCAGCAAAAGATGTTGTTCTACTTAACTGTTATGGGCATGGCCCGGTTCCTAACGGAAGATCCTCCACAAGCTGGAGATAAAATGGACTCTTCGCCTAATGAAACGGCTGAAGGGGGCCTTGGTATCCATGTTGTTAACGATATGAAGATGGTTCTTGATGCGTGGAATCATAGCGATTTCATGTGTAAGACTTACATACTGAACTGCTTGGCAGACCCTTTCTACACGATCTATTGCACCGTTAGCACTGCCAAAGAGCTGTGGGAAAAACTACAAAAGAAGTACAACGCACAAGATGTGGGTACTAAGAAGTTCATCGTTGGGAAATTTCTAAAATTCCAAATGGTGGATAGTAAGACAGTGATGTCCCGAGTCCAGGAATTCCAAATGATTTTACATCACCTGGATTTGGAAGGAATGAAACCAAATAAGCAGTTTTTGGTTGCATCGCTGATTGAAAAGTTACCTCATTCGTGGAATGAGTTTATGAGTTACTTAAAACTCAAGACAAATGAGATGACCTTTGAAGAGCTTATTATCAAACTCAAAATCCAGGAATATAATAAGAAGACATTGCCTAAGGGTAAACAACCTGCTGAGGCAAAGGCGAATCTGGCTGAGGCCAAAGGGAACTCAAGCAAGAAGTGGAAGTTCCAGAAAAACGGCAAGGCCCACGCAACGAAAATGTTCAGAGGTAACTGTCACCACTGTGGGAAACCTGGTCATAGGATCAAGGAATGCCGCAAGCTCAAGACTGAGCAACAACAGAAAGCCAAGTCTAAAGGGAAGTCGCATGCTAACGTCGTCAAGGACACACTCCTGGATGACATGATTGAGGAATTCTCTGCAGTGGTGCTAGAAGCCAACCTGGTTGAGAATCCGATGCAGTGGTGGATGGACACATGTGCTACCAGACACATCTGTTCCAACAAAGATGCCTTCTCCACGTACACACCGGTCACCGACAAGAAACTGTTCATGGGCAACAACGCTTCCTCTGACGTGCTGGGGTAGGAAATGTGGTCCTGAAGATGACTTCCGGAAAGGAGCTCACTCTGAAGGAAGTGATGCACGTCCTAGAGATTAGAAGAAATTTAATTTCTGAACCTTTATTGGTTAATGCTGGTTTTAGGCTAGTGTTTGAATCCAATAAGTTTATACTCACTAAGAATAGCACATTTGTGGGGAGAGGCTTCGTCTGTGAAGGCCTCTTCAAAGTGAATGCCATGTCTGTAATGCGTCCAAGTAATAAAGTTGAACCTTCTTCTTATTTGCTTGAGTCTTCTAATTTATGGCATCATAGATTAGGACACGTTAACTACAAGTCTATCCAAAGGCTGGTGAAGATGGAGTTGTTGCCGTCTATCGACGTAAACCCTCAACATAAGTGTGAGGTGTGCGTAGAGAAAAAACTCACCAAGCTTCCTTTTCGATCCGTCGAAAGGAATACCGCTCCTCTAGAACTTATTCACACAGATATATGTGATTTGAAGTTCGCACAAACTAGAAGGGGGAACAAGTACTTTGTGATATTCATTGATGATAGCACAAGGTATTGTTACCTTTACTTGTTGAAAAGTAAGGATGAAGCCTTTGAAGCGTTTCGACGTTACAAAGTAGAAGTTGAGAACCAACTAAGCCTACGGATTCAATCCATTCATAGCGATAGAGGAGGAGAATATGTAGCGCCATTTGAGGAATACTGTGCCCAAGAAGGCATTGTTCATCAAACGACGGCTCCATACTCATCTCAATCGAACGGTGTGGAGAAACGTAAGAACCGCACATTGAAGGAAATGATGAATCCTTGCTTATCAATTTCGGTCTTCCCCAAAATATGTGGGGAGAAGTCGTCCTTACCACTAATACGATTCTTAACAGAGTCCTACATAAGGGTAAAGACAAAACTCCATATGAATCATGGAAGGAAAAGAAACCCACCTATAAATATTTTAAGGTGTGGGGTTGTTTGGCAAATGTTGAAGTACCCAAGCCAAAGCAGGTCAAGATTGGGCTTAAGACTGCAGATTGCATATTCATCGGATATGCAAATAACAGTAGTGTTTATCGCTTCTTAGTGCATAAGTCAGATATTTCAGATATCCACCAGGGTACAATCATGGAATCAAGGAATGCTCTATTCTTTGAAGGTACCTTTCCTAGAAAGGAAAAAGACATAACCTCTCGCAAACGAAGTTATGAACAAAGCTCTCAAAAACCGAGAGTCGTTGACGATCCAGATCTAGATGATTCAACTCTAGCGGATCTCGAGGTGGCTGAACATCCGGAATCTAGTGTTCCAGATTCTAAAAACTTGGAGACTCCAGAGATGGATCTAAGGCGAAGTAAAAGGGCCAGGAAGGATAAATCATTCGGTCCTGACTTTGTAGCTTATATGGTTAATGATGAACCACGGAAAATTGCTAAGGCATTGTCAACTCCAGAAGCACCGCTCTGGAAAGAAGCTATTGAGAGTAAAATAGGCTCCATTCTGCATAACCATACTTGGGAGTTGGTTGATCTTCCTTCGGGAAATAAATCGTTGGGTTGTAAATGGATACTCAAATGGAAATATAAAGCAGATGGGTTTATAGATAAGTACAAGGTCAGGTTGGTAGTCAAGGGCTATCGGCAGATAGAAGGCTTTGACTACTTTGACACATACTCCCCGGTATTCCGAATGACATCCATACGGGTATTCATTACGATCGCAGCTTTTCGTGACCTTGAGATACATCAAATGGATGTCAAGTCAGCCTTCCTAAATGGTGATTTGGAAGAAGAAATTTATATGGACCAACCCGAGGGGTATGTGGTTCAAGGGCAAGAGAAGAAAGTCTGTCGGCTTGTCAAATCTCTGTACGGGCTGAAGCAAGCCCCGAAGCACTGGCACAAAAAATTGATAGTACTCTACTATCGAAGGGTTTCGCTATTAATGAGTGTGATAAATGTGTCTACACAAAAGGTAAATCTGACTCATTTGTTATGATATGTCTGTATGTAGACGACATGTTGATCACATGAAGCAGTCCTAGGGTAATCCTAGAGACTAAGAACATGTTGAAACAATGCTTCGACATGAAGGATATGGGTATCGCAGATGTCATCTTAGGGATTAAAATCTCTAAGACGTCTGACGGACTGGTCTTATCTCAGTCTCACTACATCGAGGATGTTTTGAGAAAGTTCAAGATGTTAGACAGTTCACCGGTAAAGTCACCAATGGATACAAATCAAAAGCTTGATAAAAATCTTGGTGCACCTGTATACTAGGAGCGATATGCACAGGTGATCAGTAGTTTGATGTATATAACAAACTGCACCCGACCTGCTATTGCTTATGCAGTCAATATGTTGGCTAGGTTCACCCGTAATCCGAGTGATAATCACTGGAAGGCGTTGAATCGGGTATTATAATACCTGAAATACACGTTAACTTTTGGGTTACACTATTCGAGATATCCAGCTGTACTAGAGGGGTACAGTGATGCAAACTGGATATCTGATATAGAGAACACCAAGTCCACCAGTGGGTATGTATTTACAATTGGTGTTGGGGCTGTGTCTTGGAAATCCTCTAAGCAAACTTTCATCGCCCGATCCACAATGGAATCAGAGTTTATCGCTTTAGACAAAGCAGGAGAAGAAGCTGAGTGGCTTCATGACTTCTTAGAGGATGTTCTATGTTGGAACAAACCCGTACCTTTGGTAATGATCCACTGCGATAGTCAGTCGGCTCTAGGAAGGGCACATAATACTTTGTACAATGGCAAGTCTCGTCATATTCGACGGAGGCATAAGACCGTTAGGCAACTGATCACCACGGGTATAATATCCATTGATTACATTAAGTCAAAGGATAATATAGCAGACCCATTGACAAAGGGCTTACCCAATGATAAGATGGATTGCCTGTCTAGGGGAATGGGCTTAAAATCCAAAATATAAGGACCAATACAGTGGTAACCCAACCTTACTAAATGGAGATCCCAATAATTTGGTTCAATGGGAAAAAACTAAGTTGTAAAGGTTCAGTTGATCGCTTCGGATAGTGATTTCTGTAAAGAAACACCAAATCCAAAGCCGTTCTCGCGATAGATGTTAAGTGTTATCTGCAGTATGGGTAAATGTTAAGTTTTCAAAACCTTTAATGATCCTCAGCAGTTGAGGTTAGGTTTTGGGAAACTTTTAATGGTTCCTAACACTTATGAAGTGGGGTATAACAGGGTACCTTGTAGGAGACCACTTATTTAAGTGCGAGGACGGGCCGTCTCAAATGAACGCACTTAAGAATCCAAGAAGTTGTCCATGGCCACAACGGACAAAACATTACGAAGAAGAGAGTAAGGGAATTTGTCGTGTTGGTACTATTGACTTGGCTTACACTAAACACTGATGGTTCAAGACATCACATTCACCGCGCAGTAAGTAAGTCCGATGGTATTTAACTATGGAAGGTTCAAAGCTGAAGCTACCTCTCCTTATGCAACATCGGTCCGCTGAATTATTGCTGGAAATGAAAAGGCACCATGTGAGTGCGCCAAAATCTCTTTCAAGAGGGGATTGTTGGAAATTTGCCTTTAGTGGGAGTTGCGTCCGACCAACTTTAACGGCTTAAACACTAGTGTTATGCATGTTGGAGAATCATGTTCTTCACACGTGCATAATCTACTAAGTACGTAGATAACCGTAGGGCTAATGATCGTCAAATTTCGTTGAGAAATGAAAGAGATATTGGTCCACGAAGTGAGGTGTTTGAAGCATGGAAAAGTGTGATATGGGATCAATTCTCCCTCATCGGTGGTGGAAAAAAGAATTGTTTTGTTTATAAGACTCAAAGTTGGCTTGGGGTTTGGGACCCCAAGGGGTATCCTATGTGTTTAAAGGAGGGAGGACCTAGATGTGCTACGGTTCGAGGAAAGCTCACACGCATGCCGCCGTCGCCCGCCCGTCCTATCCGGTTCTGGGTTCTCGGGTTCACGGGTCACGGGTCGTGGGCTGTGCTTCTTCTGATATTATCTTTTTGGACCACAGAACTTTGCCATATGTACAGTTTGATCCCTGAAGTTTCATATGTGCAGTTTGGACTTGGTCCCTGAAGTTTCAAGAAAGTCAGAATTAGGCAGTGAGCAGAAACGTCCACCAGTACTCAATTCAGCTATTTATTTTGGCTGAATTACTCTTACTAAATGGTCAATCCGTTGCACATCTTCACCATTTATTTTGGAGGAATTACTTCCTCCATAATTACCATTACTTGGCCAGTAATGACATTTATGGAGGCAGTTCATCAGCCTCTCCTTCAACTATTTAAGTACCCATTGTCACCATTGTTGAGCACACTTTACACTTAATGAAAAACAGAATCGAATTCTTCTTCCTACAATCTTCCAAGTATCATTTTATTACTCAAAATTCTTCACGGTAGCACTTGAGTTTCCTTTGCTCAATTGTTCATTTGCTGTTTAATCTTGGGAGACAATTGTCCAGGGCGTATAAAGGATACATACGGGGCAATATTGTCTTAAAGACAGAGTGCAAACACTCGACTCAGCATACACAAAACAGTTCCAGTTTCTTGTTCAAGATTATTGTAATTTCAATTTGTTGTTGAATTGTAATTTCAGTTCTTGTAAGTCTTAGCAGTTATTTGTAATTTCCGTTTTCTGCACCTTTGTAACCAACACTTCACACATGCTCCGAGTTTCCTCCTACCATAGTTTTTCATGTTTGTTCAGAGGTAAGTTTGAGGAACATACTTTACGTTGGGTTCCCTTTGACATGCGTGGGACTTACTCTGTGTCTAGAGTGAAAGACTATATTTTTCTCTTTAGCCTATTGTTTTCTTTTGGCTATCCATATGTTGACTCTATAGGCATTCTGCATGGATCCATAGTCCTCAAAATGGAAGCATTGTATATGACTTATTATTTCAAAGCTGCTATCTATTTTCTCCTTATGTAGAAAGGTTGTTTTCACTGAAGACTTGTTCTTGTTGCATAGATCAGCTTTTATCATCTTAGTAAATTCTTTCAATTGCTTTAGAATTTCTTCAACTTTGATTTTGCCCCGGGGAGGTGTGGCTATGATTTTTTGTACTTCAAGTAATGCTTTTTCATTCCGTAGCGAGAGGACCTGTTCCTTGAGATTCTCGTTTTCTCTTATCAGGTTTTCGTTCTCTTCTTCCTAATTTAATTGGGTTTTCATGAGGATGTTGTATTCATGTATCAATTCATTTCTTTCGATATGTTCATTCTTCAGCATATTCAGGACAGTTTGGATTACTCCTTCCAGTTTTCTTCTGGAGTAATGGCTAATTTCTTCTCTTATTTCTTAGGGGAACTTCCTGTTGATATCGTCATCTGCATGATTTGTTTCTTCCCACTCATTTGCTGACGAATATTTCATAGAGTCTTGATCCTTTTCTTCAATATCTAAGTTGGCAATGAGGATGAGATTTTCTATGTTGGCCATTAAAGTATGGTGATTTATTGATTGATTCTCATCTTTGAAACATAGGATGTGCAACCATCTTTCAAGGTATTAGCCTTTATAGAAAGGTCTGACTCTGATACTACTTGTTAGGATCAGGCTACTCCTATGCGCTTCAAGAAACTATTTCTTGTAACAGTTTGCATACGCGGGATAAAAATATGAACACAATATTTTCACATGGAAAACTCCTTGAACAAGGATGCCAAAAATACGACCTATCTTTCCTCTAGGATTTATCAAAATTTCACTATAATTCGAAGCCGATAACAAGTTTACAAATTACTTGTAACACCTAAAGGACATGTTGCTTAAACAGTCCACCTAAATAACCTAGTTGTTTACAATAGATCTAGTAACTAACCAACAAACACCTATTACACAATACTTGCAAAGGTAAATACGTGGAAATCTCAAAATAATCTAACTACAACTAAAGAACTTGAAGGGATAATTTGGATAGGCTCAGGTTCTTTGTTGTTGGGATAGCTGGCTCTTCTTGAGACGAAGGTGTTGACTGCGCTCACTCTTGTCTATCATTGGAGTATTTGTGGTTGTAGCTCCAAACTCCAATGCTTGATCATGCTTTCTTTATATAGAAGTAGTTTCCGCCTTCATTACTTGATACCAAGAAGGTTTTGATTTCATTAATTGCAACCGAAAAGAAAATATTGTTTGACTTGGATCATCCTTCTTTCCATGTTTGCACGTCGGCTTCCTTGTCCTATGTCAATGATAATTTTCATATTAATCAACTTTATGGTATTGTAGAATATTACTGTCGCGCCCCATTTTCCTCGTGAAAGACGGGCCAAGACGCGTGACAACTCTTTTAGTATATAAAAAAAGAAGAGTCCCACCTCACGAATTAAGGTGCGTTAGGCCACCATTTACTACACTAATTGCAAATAACTCTGTTTTAATTAGTGTACGTCACCAAAGATAGGGTAAGAGTTCAAATTACCTCAAAAGAATGGTGCTAGGTCTTCAAATGTGGGTCCCTTTCGGATTTAAAACTATGTGGGATTACTATGAAAGAAGTAGAAAATATTGATTGGTTAATTATAATCAGTTAAGCATGCAAGTTAATTAGCTACTCTAGGTAGAGAAGAAAGAAGCAATTTAGGTGATAGAGAAAAGAAATCAATCAGACCTATATATTACTAGGGGTTAAGAGAAAATTCTTAGAAGAAGAAATGGAGTGATGAGATGAATTAAACAAATGATAAAGAGATATTTAATTACGTGAAAAGCTTGAGTACGGTGGTTACATGAATGGAAAACTTACAAGAAATAAATTAGCAAAGTACAACCTTCATAAGATTAAATTAGTGAAATCCTTTCTACTCTATAAAAATGAGATACAAAAGGTTTCATGATAAGCGCAATTAATTAAATAAAAAGGTGTCCTAGATACTATTATAATATACTAAGACTAATTTACACATGTCAAAGTGATAAAGAAAAAGAACAGATTAAGGTCCAGCTTATTACCTATGTACGATAGTTAGGCATTTGAGGTATTGAAACTATTAAGCGTGCTTCAAATAATCATATGAGCATGTGTCAGTGAGGAAAGAAATGGCGCATAACACAAAATTCAAACAACCGAAGGCATGACTTGTTCCTTGCCCTCTGTTCTAATTTATGTACTGGAATACTAATCACATTTATAGCCAAGAAACATATGTTTAAATAATAGAGAAAAAGTAAAATATCACAAAGAGAGTAGTAGACTGACTCGGTCGCCTCCAAGCAGAATACTTAAAGCATTTGAGTGACATAAAAATGTAACGAAAAAGAAGCTAATCTACACACACAACTACATATAAAGGGAAGTAAAAGTTGTAAAGGCCGGGAGTCTGACCTTGTTTGCGGAGCCTCAAATGAATAATGCATACTAGAAAATATGAAAATATCCAAAATGTCAAGTCACCAACAATAATGGTGGTCCACGAGCGATAAGCCTTCAAACGTCGTGTATCATAAAATCCACCCTTTAATTATGCTTTATTTTCAGTCACTGTGTTATAGCCAGTCTCCACAAATTTTAACATCTCGCAAAAGAAAAGAAATGGTTAGTAAAATGTGTGCCACCTTAATTTTGGTTGCGAATTCAACGTAAAGGAATGAAATAAATAATAAATATATAAATTTAAAGCTAAGAGTGGGAGAATAATGTGGGATCATTACATGACAAGGTTGAGAACGGGCGCAATGCGATGTTACTCCGTCTATTCTATTTGAATACGATCCACTCTCTTAAACGCCTTGAAACGAGACGGAAATAATTCTTTAAAAATGTCCAAGCGTAGTAAATAAAATATTTAAGCATTTAAGAAAATCATGTGAAGCTTAAAAATATTTTGATGTTTGGATTGTAGGAAAGCATGTCAAAGTTTAGCATAGTAGTAAAAAGTTGTCATGTTTTGCGACTTTTAAAAGAGTGATATGAAATTAGAAAGGAGGGAGTAACGAGTTGCTTTATTTTCTTATAAAGCTACAATATGCGCTTCATACAAGAAGTCAGCTATAATGGGCCTTTTTCATCATTTCCCGAAACGTACATGGAGCCCCTCTTGGGGCGATACTTCCATTTAGACTCTGCTTCCCGCGTTGATTCCTCCATTCGTTGTGATGACGTACATGTAAAGAATATTCAAAGAGCTTAAAAGGTCATATAATAAAGTAATAAAGATCTTCATCATCTTAATAAGCACATAAGGATACTAAAAATAAGACAAGACAGCGGAATAGATAATGAAGTAATCAACTTAAATATACTTAGGATCATTCTTCAAGTAAAGCTCATTTAACTATTTTTGGGTATTAAACTAGAGCAACAGAGGCATCATAGACGCAGCAACTTATTAAGACATGTTCTTGATTAAAAATGGAGATAAAACACCCATGTATGAGTTCTATCTATTTTTACATAGTGGAACTATTTGTTAGAACCACGTAGTAAGTATCATTAAACAAAACATCAAAATACTAATTTACAGTGGGTGATTTAAAAGACACGAGTACCATATCCATAATTTGTTTGATTATTCTTTTTAGGGAAATAACTAGATCTAGCACTACATTCTTAGACATGAGATGAAAAACTTATAAAACATGTGTTCCAAAATTAAATAAGGGTTCCTGAAAGCATAATATTTAAGTGACAAATAAAAATAAAAATAACAGATACAAGTAGAGAGGTTCAGGCACATGCATTATATGATCTCAAAGTACATAGGAAAGTATGCCTAGGCAAAATACATGTTCAGCATATATAATGATCAGATGGATTTAAACAAAAAAAGAAGGTAAAGCTGATCTGTTAGTACGAGGTATTCAGAATGCTTAAGGAGCATTCAAGTGGCACATTCCTATAATAATATTTAAACCTATACTACATATAAGAAAAATAAAAGTGCAAAAGATTGGAGACTTACAATCTTTCAGCCAGCAAAATGTAGAGGCCATCAGAGAATAAGAGAGTTGTGTGTGCGTCGTCATCGTCCTGCTATGTGGTGTGGCTTCTCCCTTCTTTGTAGTCTAGGCCTAGGTATATGAAGAAAGAAAAATAAACGTTGGGGAGTGAGTAAAAATGATAATGGTGATCATTTTCTCAATCAAGAGTGATTTTTGGAAGATTTTGGGTGATATGGACGTTGGAGAGGGAGTGTAAAATCATGTTTTGGGGAGAATTATATTCTTCTAGGCAAAGGAAGATTTAGGAGAATTTTATGGACATGAAAAGATTTGACAAAGTTTAATTACAATATTTTGAAAATCGATAAAGTCAACATGGTTGAGGCTAACTAGTGAGCTACGGGGCTGATTTTTAAAAAACATCACAATAATATTGATAAATAAATAAATAAAAATCATAATAATAATTGTAATCACAATAAAGGCAAGATCATAATTAAAAGTTATGGAAAATAATAATGATAGTACTAATAATAATAGTAATGTAATATAAAGATACTAGTTTTAAATTAATGGTTATGCAACATCATAATTGAAAATGAGGGAATTGATTTATAATATGCAATAAATAATTAACTTGAGATAGTACGATAATATTAACAGGTCTAAAATAATAATATTAAATAAATAAAAATAGTATTTACGATATGATATAATAATTCTGAGCAACTTAGATAAATAAAAAAAATAGAAATGATAAATGTACTAGTAAAAATATGATTAAAAATGAGATCGATTTAAAATTTTATGTAATAGAAATAATAATAAAATATGTAATTAATTAATAATTTTATATAATAAAATGATTCTGTAAATAATAATTTATGATTATTTATGATATTATATAATAAGTCTGAGCAACTTAGATAAATAAAAAATAGAAATGATAAATGTACTTGTAAAAATATGATTAAAAATGAGATTGATTTAAAATTTTATGTAATAGAAATAATAATAAAATATGTAATTAAAATATGTAAAAAATGTAAAAAAATATTTAAAATAAAATAGTAGCTTAGTAAAATAGGTAGGGTAATGCTGATCAAAATTGGGTCATGCCTCTATAGCTTGGTCGATAATATCCAGAGCTACGCCGCAACTCTTTTATTCAAACACTATTAATCTCCACCTATCCACCCAGATTTCTCTAAATCTCAGGTTCCGAACTATGTCCGACATGGTTCTTGTTCTAGCAAGATACGTAGGCAATCCAACATAAGGATTAGATCCTCCAAATTTTTTTTTTAAAATGTCCTCAAAATGAAAATTGGGGAAATTTTCGATTCGTTCATATAATTTTCTTAATCTACCTTCAGCCCTCCCGATATTTTAAAATCAAAATGTCCTTATAATTGGAAAATTGGGATAATTTTTTATCACGCAAATAATCTTCTCAATATATAAAAAAAATTTGATCATCGTACTATTTTTAAAATCATAACGTCTTCAGAGCGCAAATTGAACAAATTTTTCGAATTAGTCAATTCTTCAAAATATTTAGCCTCCTTCCAATATTTTGCAAATCCAATTGTCCTGAGAATGAAAATTGGGGCAAGTCTTGAATAATTCAAATGATCTTCGCAACCTATTAAATTCTTTGATTATTTCACTCTAATGTCTCAGAACTGAAAACTGGGCAGATTGTTAGAATTAGTTAATTCTTCAAAATCTTCAATCTTCTCATCGTTTCTAAACAAGGTTCCTTTAAATATCTCATGTGTATATTTTAAATGTATTATCGTCCCATTCAATTTTAATATAAACTTAGCATCTTGGTATGCATGAAATTATTACGCTCTCCAGAATTACAATAACTACCAAAAATCATAAATTCCATCATTATTACTAGATATCATGCATTAGAGCCTACTTTCGACATTTTGACATCAAATCACTCTTTAAGCCTATGTTTTGGCTCATTCATTCGGCCTAAAGTCCTCTATGGCTCATTCTTTATATGTTATTCTTTTAATACTTAGAGTTATGCAGTGTAACTTTTGTTTCACGTTTGTTTTAAGTTATTTAGCCAAGAGGTTATCTAGCATTTGAGCATCGATTCGGTTCATAATCTTCAATTCCACAAAAAAAAAAATACTTGCCCAACATCCTATTCTATCCTCATTTCACAAACTTTACTTCCAATTCAAATAGAGACACGCGATTATATATGTTTCGACAGTTGTTATTTATATGTTTCTCATACATTTCCAATTATATATTTTTCAAATTCAAGTCTTCGTGTCATCCATATGCCTACCTAAATTCAGAGTCAAGGTTTCGATGTTCAATGCAAGATAACCATTTCTTTTGAACTGACATATTTTCTTTGAGTGAAGCAGGAAAGAAAGATTTGATACCCCTAAAAACTTCCACAGGATACGACATCTATTCAATACAAGGATGCGCTGAAGCATGAAACTGGGGCGGAATACAAGAAGCGACATCTTAATTCGCGAAGGAGTATGAAAATTTTCTGAGTCTTACTGTGGGACAGAATTTCTGAGGGATTCCTAAAAAATTCCACTGATATGGTATCTCAACACAGAAAGCAACTTACTAAAAGGCAGTTTTATAATTGCTAAATTTGGCACCCTGGCGGAGTTCACAAGTTCAAAAGACAAGAGGTTTGAAACGACGACAAGGAGAGAAGTCAAGCAGAAGCACGAATCTCCCCCCCCCCCCCCTTTAAAACTTACATTTTTTCTTTGAGTGTAGGAATGATAGGTACAATCTCATAAACATGTTGGGCATCGGTAGAAAATACTACAAAGGACACATAGCACAAGTAGTAAAGTTATCAATCGTCCGTAAGTGACCCTTAGGGATTCCTTTCATTATTCACAATATATATAGCTGTACAAAGGTTGATTCATAATATGGTACGAATCCTAACTTACCTTACAAAGGTTGATTCCTAATATAATTAGAATCCTAAGTTACCTTAAATATACATCTATCATAATTACAAAATATACAGAGAATATTCGGAGAATATTCGCTAATAGTAAGGCCTCAGACGGAGCGGGAGGAGGCCGAACGCTAAGGCTGGATCGAAAGTCGGTGAAGAGCTGTCGCGGTAGTCCCTTTGTGAAGATGTCTGCATACTGATAAGAGGAAGGCACGTGTAAAATTTTGACCTGACCACGGGCAACCTTCTCTCGCACAAAGTGGATATCCATCTCAATATGCTTAGTCCGCTGATGTTGGACCGGATTATGAGACATATAGATGGCAGATATGTTGTCACAATAGACTATAGACGCCTTTCGGAGTGGACACTGGAGCTCTAAAAAAAGATTTCGGAGCCAACATATCTCAGCAACTACATTAGTAACATCGCGATATTCTGCTTCAGCACTCGAACGGGATAGCGTGGCCTGCCGCTTGGTGGACCATGAGATAAGATTATCCCCAAGAAATACACAGTACCCTGAGGTGGAGCGACGTGTGTCGGGGCATCCTGCCCAATCTGCATCCGTGTAGGCGAGTAGCTTGGTTAGGGCAGAGGGGTATAAGTGTAATCCAAAGTCTAGTGTGCCCTTAACGTATCTGATAATACGTTTGAGGGGGGCAAAATGGGACTCTCGGGGGTCGTGCATGAACAGACACACCTGCTGAACGGCATATGTAATATCAGGCCTAGTGAATGTAAGATATCAAGAGCACCGCTAGACTCAGATATATAGTGGGATCGAACCCGGCGCACCGTCATTGGCACTAAGCTTGGATTTGGAGTCCACCGAGTTGGCATAATTTTACAATTTGTCATCTTGGCCTCATACACTATCTCTTCTCGCATACTTACGCTGACATAAGAACATAGTGGCTGCAGATCCGTTACCGATATACCCAAAAATAACTTAGCTTGCCCAAGTCACCATAGCAAATTCAGTTTTGAGTAGAGCAATGATTTCATTATTCAAACCGTCGGATGAGGCAAGAAGAACAATGTCATCGACATATAATAGCAAATATGCGATCTTGCTACCTCGGTGAAAAGTGAAGAGAGAGTTATCACACCGCTACATACAAAACCAATCAGTAAAAGATACCGACAAAACGATCATACCAAGCGCGGGGTGCTGTTTGATCCATACAATGACTTTCGATACGACACACAAATCAGCGGAGTCAGCCGGATGAACAAAGCCATGAGGTCGATGCATGTACACGCCTCTTTCAAATCCCCATGAAGGAATGCATTCTTGACATCAAGGCGATGAATCGCCAATGCATGCCCATAGCAATACCGAGAACAATCCGAATAGTGGCGGTTTAACAACCGGATCAATGTCTCACCACAATCAATACCCTCCTGCCGATTAGTGCCATTGGCGACTAGTCTTGCCTTATACCTCTCTAAGTCACCACTGTCTGCGAACTTGTGCCGAAATAGCCACATACACCGGATAATATTCATACCTTCTGTCTAGGTACCAAATCCCAAGTGTTCTGCTTGGTTAAAGCGTTAAATTCCTCGCACATGGTTGCATTCCAATTTGGGTCCAGTTTTGCTAGTTTTGGATTTTTTGGAATGGGTGATAAGGTTTGTGTGGAGAGATTGAAGTGAACCTTGGGTTTGAAGATCCCATGTTGTGCACGAATCTCCATCTGATGAAGACAGCGGTGGCGGTGGGTCGAGGTTGGGAGGTTCTTTGGTCCATCAGTTACGGACGATTGGGCGTGATTCAGCTGGGTGGTTTGGTGACTCGGGGCTGTAGGGGTGAGCAGGGAGCTGTTGGGGTGGTGCCGGACAGTGGCGAGACAGTGGTTGTTTTTGGTATAGATTTTGGATGACCGGGGATGGACTTGGTTCATCGAGAAAGATGTAATCGGTGGTCTGAAATTTCCAGAGATTTGAAAAAGGAAAGGTTGTCTCATCAAAGGTGACGTGACGGGAGACGATGATTTTGCAAGTAGCAACGTCATAGCACAAGTAGCCCCGATGATTAGGAGATAGACCAAGAAAGACACATGGCAGAGTGCGAGGTGCAAGTTTGTGAGGTGCAGTGGAGGCCATGTTGGGGTAGCATAAGCATCCAAAAATACGTAGGTGATCATCTGATGGTAGCCTACGGTATAAGATTTCGGTAGGGATCTTGTTTTGGAGTGTGCTAGTTGGTAAAATATTAAGAAGGGATTCTACCATTTTGACAGCATAGACCCAAAAAGGCGGTGGTAGGCAGGCATGAAACAGAAGTGTGCGAACCATGTTATTGATGGTACGTATAATTCTTTCAGCCTTTCCGTTTTGGGAAGAAGTATAGGGACAAGAAAAATGGAAAATCATGCCTTGTTTAGAACAGAAATTGTGAAATGTCGAGTTATTAAATTCACGTCCATTATCACATTGGAATGATTTGATAGATTTTTCAAATTGTGTTTTAATGAATTTGTGAAACTCGAGGAGTTTTGGAAAAACTTGATTTGAATTTGATTGGGTAAATCCAGACAAAATGTGAAAAATCATCCAAGAATACTAGATAGAATTTATGACCCAAAGAGCTAACAATCGGAGATGTCCACAAATCAGCATGAACAATATCAAAGGGAGAAAAAGTAACATTGTTTGATGACATAAATGGAAGACGAGTATGTTTGCCTAGTGGACAAGAAAAGCAGTGTTGGGCAATTTTTCCGTTATTACATTGAATACGCTTAGAAGTCCTAAGAAAAGTAAAAACTGGGTCTCCGGGGTGTCCGAGTCTGTTGTGCCAAGTGGAGGGAGAGATTGCCGCAAGGGATAGAGGTGCTTGCGGTCTGACAGCGGAAGATTGAGTGAATGGATAGAGGTCTCCCACACTATTGTGGCGTGTAAGAATTTTCCCCGTATTGAGTTCTTTCACAGAGAAACCAAAAGGGTCAAATTCGACAGACACAGAATTATTGCTAGTGAATTTTCTAACAGAGATTAAGTTTTTTAGGGAGAGGGTCGGGTGTGTATGTTTGGTGTGTGTGTTACCGTAACCTTCAATTGGAATGCGATGACCATTGTCGACAGTAATAAATTGAGGACATTTTAACCGCCGTAGTTGAGATAGGTTACCTGATGACCGGGTGAGGTGAGATGTGGCTCCGGTGTCCATGTACCAATTGTCGTCGGGCTGTTGAAGGTTCACGGTGGTGTAGGCCTGGCCCAAATCAGTCGAGGCAGGCATTTGAGGCTCTTCTTCTTTGCTGCGATTATTCTTCTTGTTATTCTTCTTTGTTATTCTTTGCGATTATTCTTTCTTCTTCTTTGCGATTCTTCTTCTTCTTTCTTGATTGTTATTCTTCTTCTTCTTCTTTATTCTTTGTTAGTCTTCTTCTTCTTTCTTCTTCTTCTTCTTCTTCTTCTTTGTTATTCTTCTTTATTCTTTCTTTGCGATTCTTCTTCTTCTTTGGTGGTACAACCAGGTGGTGGTGGTCTTCTTCTTTGGACATCTTTGTGATGGCTAGTTCTTTCTTTGGCCGCAGGTGTTGCCATCCCGTCAATCTCTAACGCCTTTTGATTATGTTCCTCTTGTTTAGCACGTCTAGTTTCTTCCAACAATAGTTGTGAACGTGCCTTGTTGAAACTTGGGAGAGGGTCGGCTTGTTGAATCATTGTTGCGAGTGTGTCATATTCACCTTTCGGTAAACCCGCAATAAGTTGAAGCACCATCTTGGTTTCTGAAACAGAAGTCCCGACGTTGGATAGTTGATCGGTTATGAGTTTCAGTTGCTTACAATATTCGGACATGTTGTTAAAATTCTCGAGGCGGGTATTGTTGAATTGCTCTTCCAAATACACATCCCGAGTATTTTTATTGTCCTGAAAGATTTCTTCTAGCCGGACCCAAAGTTCACGTGCCGTAGCACCTGTTTTCATGATAGTGCATAACAGATCTTTGGAGATGGTGCCGTAGATCCATTGTTTGACGATGGCGTCAAGACGACGCCGTCAAGACGACGCCATATTGAGTCTGTAACATCGGTGGGACGAGGAACATATTCGTCAATGTGATCGAGCACGTTGTATGCACATGCATGAATGTAGAATAGTTCCATCCACATGGAATATTGACAGTCTTCTTGGTCAAAAATTATAGGGATAAAATTCTTGATGTTGTTAACGGCGAATGCCGGATGAAAAGAAGATACTGAACGTTGAGAGGGATTTTCAAGTGTGCCAGTGGATGAAACGAAATTTGTGGGGGAAGACATGGTTGTCGCCTGTTGAGGGAAGGGAATTTTCTGGTTTGGCCGAAATATGGAGGAAGAAACCAGAATTTTTTTTTTTTTTTTTGTGAAAGCAGAAAAAAATTCTGATTTCGGCCGGGAATGAGGATTTAGGTTTTAGGCTTTTGATACCATGAAAGATAGAATAATTTCCTTTGGGGATTCCTTTCATTATTCACAATATATATAGCTGTACAAAGGTTGATTCCTAATATGGTACGAATCCTAACTTACCTTACAAAGGTTGATTCCTAATACAATTAGAATCCTAAGTTACCTTAAATATACATCTATCATAATTACAAAATATACAGAGAATATTCGGAGAATATTCGCTAATAGTAAGGTTGAGCATCGCCTTCTATATGGTGCAAGGGCTGAGCATCGTCCTCTTGAAGTTTCTACGTAAGGCTGAGCACCGCCTTGTATGTGTTGCAAGGGATAAGCATGTCACACCCAGCCTTGGGGTGTGAATGGCACCCGGCACCCGAAGGCCCGAAGGAATCAACTATAGTACATGGAGCTCTTAACATGAAATTTGGGCCGGCAAGGCCTCCAATAACTTTAACAAAAAAGGAATATAAGATAACCTGCACGCAAGAGAGTCCCAACACAATATATACAAATAACCAAGGGCGATAAGGCCGCTAGAATAGTATCACCAACTAACAAGAGGGCTGACAAGGCCATGACAAAACATATACACACTGTACACTTATCTGCAAGCCTCTTGGAGTGCTATAATATGCCAACGGTTGGGACAAGGCCCTGTTATACCAAAAATACTAAGAATATGTACAACAATACTTATCGAATCATATAATGCGACTTTGGAGAAGTGGAGTGCGACAACCAACATCTGCAACAAGAAACCTACTGAGGAGGAGCACCGTTTTACCTATTTGTACTTGCGCACATGAACACAGTGCCCCAGAAAAGGTGCATAAGTATGAAAGATGTATTGAATATTTAAAACATGTAATATAAATAAACAAAGAGGCAATATAAGAGATATGGGTACATAAGTCAACCTGAAACTCATAACAAGCCTCTGATGGCATATTCTGTCACAGTCATGAATATATATACATGTCTGTAAAAATCAAGCCACTAATTGGGTCCATGTAATATAGTATCTAGCCGCTCTATGAGTAAAATCGTATCATAGTATATCGTACCCGGCCTCAAAAGGACTCGATCGTACCTGACCTCGAAAGGACTTGGTAGTGTCAAAATCAACTGCAGTGGTGTGCGCATATAAGCGACGTACCTGACCGACTATAGCATGACTTGGTAAAAAAATAGATAAAATATATATAAGTTCAAAGAAAGCAATGACTCTGAAGGGCCTTATCGATTCAATCGGAGTGACTCAAGGTCATTATTCTCCGATCACCGTTATGTAACTATGTCTCTATCACCTGTCTGAGAGTCAACAAGGATCATAACAAGACATAAGATTTAAGATGCTATCAAGGTGGGATGTGATCCCGACAAAGAGCAATAAGAATCATGAACTATAATAATAGGAAACGATGGGGTTCACAAGCTTTAATCTTAAGAATAGAGTTCTTTTTGAAATGACGTCGTTATGGTTACGTTTATTCGTAGATCATGCCAAAATAAAGAAAAAATGAGTCTTAACATACCTTTCCCATTAACTTATCAACTCAACATCGATCCTCCATAGCTTTTTCATCTACAACAAGAATGATTGAATCTATAATTAATGCCACTAAAGGGCTTAAACAAGCTTCTAAGATACTAGCCCATTTGTAGAAAATTGGGCAGCACTTCCCTTATAATGGTCACTTCCCTCCAATCCAAAACAATACCAAAAATAGCAAGGACAATATCAACAACAACATAGTCAAGCTACTTCATCAAGAACCAACTAAAACACAACCTAAAGCTATTTCAAAACAGTCCACACGCACAACACCTTAATCTTCACTTTCAATCTCAAGTTTCATATGTTTCTTTCATCAAATCACTTGATAAATATATAGACATGCACAACAACAATAACAACCATATCATAATAAAGTTGTTTTCCACAATTTCCAGCCATAAGAATTTAGATATATAACATTAAAACAGTCCAATAAAAATATAACAACATCTCTTCCCCTTTCAATTGCTATCTTGTAATCTTTCACTAAAACACCACAACCAACATGTAATTAGCCTTAAAAACAACCAAAAGGATGTTAACATACCTTAGACAGTAGATACAATTATATCCCTAAGCTTAACTTAGCTCACCATCATCCTTATTCACATCATAACACCATAGAGGGGGTATTCTTCACCTTTGGCTAACTTTGATGTTGGGTCTATGTTAAATAACCTTGGATTCACCTCGAAGCCTTAAGAATATATTATGAGGGTTTGTGAAGAGTGTAGGGATGAAATTCGGTTTAAAATGATGATAAATGAGTCCCCAAATCATCATATAACAAGTAAGGTCGGCTACCGCCATAGTCGGTCCCAAAAAAGGATGCCTGCGTAGTCTCACAAAAAATCAAATATCTCTCTACTCCGACGTCATATTGATGAACATTTTAATGAGTTGGAAACTAAACTCATAGACCTTAATTTAGTGGGTGGATCACGCCGTAACTTCAATTACATTGGGATAAAAGCTAAGCAACAATAGACCCAAAGTTTAATAAAAATATGAATGTAACTTGCAATAACTTTTGCCGACTTTTATTTTACACCTTGCTTGACTTCAAAACTTAACATACAAATATTATATGATTCAAAAACCTTAAAACATGACCTCCTTAACATGTTAATCACTCCTAATTTTACCCTGAAAGTATGGGTTATAACATTTTTGATTCATTTAACCCTGAAACCCTTTGGTACATGCTTAACACTTGCTTCCAACCTTTTTTTTTATTAACAGAAAATTTTATTAATCAAAGTGAATCATTACAAAGCCAAGTCAGGGCAACTTCCAAAATTCTAAACTAGTTATATAAGCTAAATAAGCCTAACTAAGTGGAAAATGCAGAACACCTAGATAAGTAGAAATACAAAGTAAAATAAACAAGCAGTGTACACACTCTATGGATAACAATTCAGGTGTTGCAGAAAAGGTTGCCATTTAGCTATATGCATGTCTCTGATGTGAACATGTAGTATAATTACTCTGCAGATTCTGGTACCATTGAATGTGTTGTGTTGAAATCTCATAGAGTTTCTTTCATGCCATATACAGTAGATCACCATAGAAAAGACACAACATAGCATAGAAGGAGCTCCAACTTTCCTCTTTGCCATTGTTACGCTCCGTAGTTTTGTATCCGAATAAGAGTATAGTCAGCCGACTTAAGTTGTGAGAACTTGAATCATTTACGAGGATTTGTATGACGTATAAAGATGTTAAGTAATGGTTTAGGAAGGTTTGAAGTCAATAGGACCAAAGGTAATACAATTCGATGAAGTTTGACGACGTTTCAACGATACATCAAGCGTTTTGCGTCGCGGATGCAATTCTGCCTCGTGGATTTAGCTGCAGACCTAAGGCACCATTTTCCCACCTCGATGCCACCACATGCAGTGGCATATGCAGCCATATATAGGCATATGTTCCACATATGAGGCCGCATATGCGAGGCAGTGAGTTGGCCTATATAAATCCCAAAGTCGGCCAAATTCATTTTCCATCTCATTTTCGACCTCTTGAGCTCCAAGGCACTCATAAATACTCTCCAAAAACCTCTCCACCATTAAAGATCACTCCTACTAGTATCTAAGGTGATCTCCTCCTCCAATGATCAAGAACATCTTGAGTACCTCTCTAGCTAGCTTGGCAAACTTGTGAGCCCCTTTAAGTTTGAGTTGAAGGTTGTTATGGAAAACTTCTTGGCTAGTTAGGGTAAGCTATCATACCTTTTAAAGTGTCCTTTATATATCTTAATTTATGTTGATAGATTGATGGAAGTAACTTAGGCATTATGGGTGTTAGGTGATATGAACGTGGAAGAACATCTCTTATTTTTGAGATTATGAATAAATTGTGGTGTTGAATCATGTTGGTGAGGTTGTGTAGTTGAGAAAATGAGTTGGAAAATGGTGGTGTTAGGTTTAGTAAGAATCCATGATAGCATAACTCTAGAACTTCACATACGCAAGTTGTTCGACGAATTGCCTAAATGAAATCTCTTGTTCGATACGAGTTTGATATTAATACAAATCCCTTGTTTAATGTAGATAATCATCCTTACTACGTGCGAGGTTCCTTAGAACACAATCAGCTTCATCGACAAGGTATGTAGGGCTCACTTTCTTTTTCGTTATGGCATGATCCTTTCTATATCCATTGATACGAACATGTCTTAGGAAAGACTCTATTCTTAGTTGATTAAGAAGGAATTTGAGGTTATCATATTCCTTGATTATGTATGTACCCGTCATTCATTAAGTTTATGTTCCGTCCTTGATATTGTTCCCTTCCAGGGATAAAACAAGAGTTAGCACTCCGTGATTGAGAAACTAAGATGAGAAGTCTTCTTTATTATTGATTATAACAAGATAAAAGAGTATATGAGTCCACATAATGGTAGTCGGGGGTACAAAGGCCTTACGTCACCCCGACTAGTTGATGAGTCTTTCGTAGGCTAGGTATGACCCTTATATGTATGTATTATGTATTTATATTACCCACAGAGGCTTATGATATTATATACGTAGCTTATACATATATGATATTGATTATATTACCCACAGAGGCCTACAACGTTATATATGTAGCTTATACAAATATGATATTGATTATATTGCCCACAGAGGCCTACGTCGTTATATATGCAGCTTATACAGATATGCTATTAATTATATTGCGAACAGAGGCCTACGATGTTACATACACAACTTATATAGATATGATACTAATGATATTGTCCCCAGAGGCCTATGATGTTATAAATACACGATTATATTCCATTTATGTACAGTATGGTCCTTAGTGACACTCTAGAGTTATAGGTTGTTACATTCAGTTTCCTTTACTCATTGATGCTTTTACTTACGTTACTTATACCCTACATATTTAGTACATTATTCCGTACTGACGTCCCTCCTGGGGCTCTACGTTTCATGGCCGCATGTACAGATAGAGATACAAACGATCCCTTCCAGTAGGTGTCTCGACTCAGGTGAATAGTGTCTCGCTCCCTTCTTCCAAAGTTGTGTAGTAAGCTGATAGGTATGGTAGTTACATATATGTACATGGTTGAGTTTGGTGGGGCCCTATCCTGATAAGATGTTGTTGACATACTCCTTAGAGGCTTGTAGATAGTCGTCTCATATATAATAGTCTTGTGTGGCCTTGTCAGCCTTGTTGTATATACATATGTTGGGCCTTTTCTGCTTGCAGGTGATCGTGGAATTTGATCATGTAATCATTCATCAGAGACATTGTCAGCCCATATATTATCTAGTATGCTACAGGTATCATGAGGAGTACGCTTGGGCCTTAGAGCACCGGGTGCCGGCCACCCCCCCAAAGGTTGAGGTGTGACAAACTTGGTATCATAGAATGTCAGTTCTAGGAATGTCTACAAATTATGTCTAGTAGAGTCTTGTTTATGGGTGTGTAGCGTGCCACACTTATAAACAAGAGGCTACAAGACATTTAGGATGGTTATCTTCTTTTCATAATATAGATCGTGCGATAAAGCTGAGCCGTAGGAAATCAAGTCTAACGTATGCGTTAGCATAGGTCATGAAGAAATGTATGTCTACAGAAGGAATATAGTTTGTCAAAATATTAAGAAAGGGTTAGGAGGATGTTGTGGAATATGTACCCTTTATCAGAGATTGACCCATTCGAGGCCACAATCAATACTAGAAGAATTAAGCAAAGCTATAACATCGCCAAAATAACTAGATCTACCAACTTCAGCTAATTCAGGATACTAGCAAATAACGTAAGTATTGACGCAGTTAGTTGCTTCATAGGCTTGGTATTATCAAAGGCTCTAGATACATGGTAAAAAGTCTTGGAGGTTTAGATTGATTTATCTCATTGTTGAACTTCCTCACCATCGAATTGTATTTTTAAGTGAGTAAGACAACATTAGCACCTTTACCAATTTCTTCAAGATTATCATCATCTTCTTCGATTTTATTCTCCGAGGATTGAACTTGAAGTGTCACATTCTTCTTTTATATAGTTCCATTTAATTCTCAATATTCATCTCATAGGTTTTGAGAATGCTCATCAAGGTATGAAGATCCATTATGGCAAGATTGTAAGCTTCTTCAATGACACAAATCTTTAAATTAAACTTTTCATGAAGATAACGGAGAGCCTTTTCAACGAGTTGAGTATTGGTTAAAGGTTCACCAAGCACTTGACATTCATTTGAGATGTCAATCAACTTTTCAAAATAAGATTTAATATCATCCGTTTCTTCCATCCTTAAACGTTCATATTTGCTCATGAGCATGCGTAGCTTTGTTCGTCGGACACTTGAGTTATCTTCACAATGAGTTTGTAAAGTATCTCATGCGTCCTTAGCCATGTGGTAGTTTTGAATGAGTTTGAACATGTACAGATCAACCCATCCAAAAATTACATTCAAGGCCTTTTCGTTAAAGCTATCATTAATGGTTTCTTCCGCCATCCATTCGAATTCAGGTTTAACAAGAATGTCACCTTCCACATCCGGCGGCAACATTGGAACAACATACCCATTGGTTATAGATCTCCATGCCCTAACATCAATTGTTTTGATATGAGAACGTAGGCGAATCTTCCAATAGGCATAGTTTGAACCATCTAAAATGGAAAGTCTACCAATAGTCGGATTTGTCAAATCCATAGCTTGGGACAACAGGACCAATCACTTATTGTGTTAAGTGTCGGCTCTGATACCACTTGTTAGGTCCGATATGCTATGGAACAATAAAAACAAATTGGAAATAAACTAACTTGAATGCCAATTCAATTTCCGAATATCAGCGATAATGTCGTCCAGCACCAGTGACAACACTTTAGTAAAACAGAAAAACTTTAAAGAGCAATGCAATAGAAATTTAAAGAACATAAAAATTTAATATTTACATAGGTTATATAAAACTTAGGCTCTGATATCAAACTTAGGCCGAGGATCTAAAGGGGATAACAGACAGAGAAGGAATCAAGATATAAGGGATTGATAAATTAAAGGATAATTGAAGAATGCAGAAAGTAAATAAAGCTTGACTTACAATTCAAGGTTCCAGTTATGGAAACCATGGATCACAAGGTTCTGCAGGTATTTATATCAAATAGGCGGTTGAACCGGCCAAGTATTTAATGCAGGAATTTAAAGAATTTAAATGCATAAAGTATTTTAAAAGATTAGGAGGTAGTACCGTCCATAATCATAATCATTTAAAAATTGGAATTTACAAAGATAATTATCAAGGAGAGAAACCTTGGAAATTTCAGGGGTATTTGGATCATATGATATGAGTCATATGATATGGATCATATGAACTGAATCATATGGGTATTTAGAGGGGTATTTAGAGGGGTATTTAATCATATGATTAAATACCCCTCTAAATACCCATATGATTAAATACCCCTCTAAATACCCCTCTAAATACCCATATGATTCAGTTCATATGATCCATATCATATGACTCATATCATATGATCCAAATACCCCTGAAATTCCCAAGGTTTCTCTCCTTGATAATTATCTTTGTAAATTCCAATTTTTAAATGAATATGATTATGGACGGTACTACCTCCTAATCTTTTAAAATACTTTATGCATTTAAATTCTTTAAATTCTCAGATTAAATACTTGGCCTGCTCAACCGCCTACTTGATTTAAATACTGCAGAACCTTGTGATCCATGGTTTCCATAATCGAACCTTGAATTGTAAGTCAAGCTTTATTTACTTTCTGCATTCTTCAATTATCCTTTAATTTATCAATCCCTTATATCTTGATTCCTTCTCTGTCTGTTATCCCCTTTAGATCCTCGGCCTAAGTTTGGTATCAGAGCCATAAAGGGTAGATATAGCGAAAATATGGTCCAGACCAGATGTTGATTCCTTGTTAGAGGTTATGGAGATCTCGGCGTTAGGTGTCCAGGGTTGGTAAGTCCTCAACGAACGCAAGCAGTTATACCCATATGAAGAAGTCCTAAGCAAAGAGGAAAGTTCAGACGCTCTGTTATAGGAATTCCATAACATGGATCCGTTTCTTAATAGATCTACTTCGCGTGATTTTGGTTCATCTTCTTCCATGGATTCAAAGAAGATAATAAACTCCGAAGAAATCTTGATACAAGATTTTGACAAATCTATCGATAATTGGGAAATACCGAAAATAAATCGAGACCAGATTTACAAAAATTTGAAATACCAGTTATTCAAAACCGATTTCACAATCAAAACTGAGGAAAGAGATATCCAATTATCTCAACCTTTTGAAACCATTCAATTACTTTCTCAAAATTCCTTGAGAAGACACCGAGAAAGAAATTTCAAATATATCCATATTGGATTAGTCCAAATAGGGATAAAACCCCTCACAAAAGAAGGATTAAACACCTCAATCCTTCTTTGCTTTCCGTGATGCCCGATTCACAAATTTTGAAGATTCCTTATTGAGTTCTGTTGAGTCTAGTCTCTGCACAGGACCAATATCTTTTGATTGTTACCCAAATTTCTCAGTCTCTTTAAATGACAAAAATATCCAAAAATCCCTAGTCTTACAAATCAAGACTCACAATTACCAAATGCTTGAAGGATCGATTCCCGTAGCTATAATTTACCGAATTCATTACAAAGCTATGACTTCAGCTTTGCGACAAAAGTCGATACCATAGTAAGAAAGGTGAAACCCTTCTTCTACAAACCGATATTTCCGTGTCTAACACCGTTATACCGAGACCCATGAGATGGAAGGATATTTCCTTACTGCATTTAATGGATCTTAGAAGGTGTTGTCAAGCCTGAGCCTCTTGAGACATCCCAACCAAATACTCGTCTCAGAGAAATAACCCAATACCAGGATGGTAGAGTCAGTCTATCGTTCCATAGAAAATCTACGAGCAGTAGATACGATGATTCCAGTTCCGTAGAAACTCTCGACTTAGGAAGAGTTTCACAAATTCCTTCAGTCATCAATACTCCTTACAGACCGAAACCTAGACGTTCTACGTCTGATATACCCAATCTACGAAACGTAGATTACTCAAACGAAATACCGAGACCCGTTTACAAAAATCCTACTGTTAGAGAAAAGATAGAGGACCTAGAACCTACTAGTCTGACTTTTTCCTCTCTTACAGAAAACCTAGTAAACGAACTTGGCGTTTTACAAAAAGGTTTCACAATTGACAAAAAATTCCTTCAAAAGGATTTTTATGAAAAATACAACCTAGAAAAAAGAGTTTTGTTCCTCAAAACCTTTTTAAAAACTAGGACAAAAATACAGGAAGAGTTTTACAAATTTGTTAATGAAGGATAAATATCCTTTTCTTTGACTGGTTTGAAATTTACTCCTCTGAAAATTCCGTTCATTATCCCTTTTCTAAAACGGTAAATTCCGTTACGACTAGGAACAAAACCCCGGAATGGGAAACCCTAGCTGATTCTAGGAAGGTCCAGTCCAATCACCCTCCTTTACAAGGCATCAAGCATGTTATTCATGGTTGCCCTGTAGACGCGATTCCCCTTAAGAATCCAGCTGAGGATGAGAAAACAAATACCAGGAGTATACTCGCTCAAAACAATTTTACCAATATCAGTTTGAATAACCTAGGAAAATAACTCGACAGGGTAGAAAAACACATAAAAGCCAACCCTCTAGTCACCATAGATTCCACAGGTACGACTAAAGAGATGAAACCAAAAAGCCAAAAGCCTATCTTCAAACCCTTTCAGGTGTCCAAAGATGGCGTCAAAAATATCCAGCAAAATAAGTCTGAATTTTTCCAGGCTATCCAGGATCAATTAAGTAGGATTGGGACGACCAACAGTTCTAATACTGAACACGTTGTTCCTGATACTCCACAATCTTCTAACAAAATCACTACTCTTGTCAACGATTCCGACGACGGTAGTACTTCAAACCAATTCCGAAACAAAAAACCTTTTGTTAACCATATGGATTGTCAACAACCAATACAACAGGTCCAACAACAGCAATTACAAATTATTCCTGCTCCTGACCTAGGAATAGTCAAACCCCTAGCTCAATCCCGTTTCAATGCCTCTTCCATTTATGATTGGAACATAGATGGGATGACGGAATACAATATTCTCAGTTTTCTCCAACAAATGACTATGGCTGCAAATGCCTACAAAATCCAAAATGGTACGCAAGACAAGACCATTGCAGAACTGCTCATCGCAGGCTTCTCTGGTCAATTGAAAGGTTGGTGGGATAATTATATCGTTGATCAACAAAAAGAAGATATCCTCAATTCCATCAAAACCGACGAAGAAGGATTACCTATCCTTGACGAACAAGGTGAACCCCTACAGGATGCCGTAGCAACCTTGATTCTCACAATCTCTTTAAATTTCATAGGAGATTCTTCGCATTTGAAAGACAAAAATGCCGAATTACTTTCAAACCTCAAATGCAAACAACTCAGCGATTTCCAATGGTACAAAAATACCTTCCTAACCAGAGTTATGCTCAGGGAAGATTCAAACCAGCCATTTTGGAAAGAGAAATTCCTTCTTAGGATTACCTACCCTTTTAGGAGAAAAGGTTAGGAACAAAATCAAAGAGAATTGCGGTAAACAGATTATACCCTACAGTGAGTTTACATACGGATAATTGGTCAGTATAACTCAACAGGAAGGTTTGAAGATCTGTCAAGACCTGAAAATACAGAAACACCTCAAGCTGGAGCTAAAGAGAACTAAGTGCGAACTTGGAACCTTTTGCAAACAGTTTGATACGAATTTCTCAAAACCCTCTTCCAGTTGCACAGGAAACTGTAGCAGGACTCATAAATCCCTTAAGAGTACTTCTAGAGGTTACAAAAAGAGAGATTTCAGCAAATCCAACGAAGAGTATTACAAAAACCCATACAAAAATACTCATCGTCTCAAAAGACCAAATACCAAAAAAGCTGATTCCAGATACAAAGACATTACGTGTTACAAATGTCACAAAAAAGGACACACGTCGAAATATTGCAAAATGAATACAAAATTACAAGAATTGAAGCTCGATGATAACGTCACCCAGAAAATTTCCAATCTTCTCGTTGATTCCTCCGATTCAAATGCCGAGTCAGAACCTGACTACTTTTCTCTGTCTTCTGAAGACAACAAAGCCCTCCAAATAGATGAATTGCTTACAACCAGTTCTTCTGAATATTTCGATAAGGGTAAGGGAAAACTCGTTTGTGTTTTAACCAAGGATCAAGAGTTCATGTTAGAAATGGTTCAACACATAGATGTCGAACACCAAAAGGATTATTTGAATAAACTCCTCAAATCTTTTACTGACGCGAAAAAAGATCTCAAAAATTCTATTTTGCCAAACACCTCCAAAAATACATATGATTTAACAAAAATCCTGAAAAAGGGTAAAGGGATGAAAGACTCCAAAGAAACCCCGATTCTAGAACTCCAGAGAGACGTAAAACAAATCAAAGTAGAGATCGAGACTCTACGAGAAAAACAGGATCAAGACTCTCTTTTACTAAAGACACTCCTGTCAAATACCCAGAATAATTCTGAATCCAGTTCCGAGTCAGACAATTCCGACTCTGAAGATCCAGGAGAACCTCCTAACAACCCTTTCATTGAAGAGGTCCCACAAGAATTCCTTACTGTCTTACGACAAATCACATCCAAAAAATACCTTGTTCAAATAACCCTTAAATTCCCACGCAATTTTAGGATTACTACTATTGCTCTTTTTGACACCGGTGCAGATCTGAATTGCATAAAAACAGGTCTAGTACCTAATCAATTCCATGAAAATACCCAGGAACTCTAGCAACGGCCAATAACACGAAGCTAGAAATCAATTCCCAAACCAATGCGTCTGTTATTATTAATAATGTTTCTATTACAACGTCGTTTGTCTTGGTAAAAGACATTCACAATTCCGTTATCTTAGGAACGCCATTTATTAATCTTATCACTCCTTATAAAGTCGATAATGATTTTATCTCTTTTGATTCCAATAGAAAGAATTTAAAATTCCCCTTTTTGAAAAAACCAAAAGCTAGCGACCTTGATTTGATTAAAACTTATTCTTGCCACCTAGGAGAATTAAGAAATAGTTTTTATCAAAATTTCAAGTCCCTTGCAAACTATGATACTTGTTCCTTTAAATTAATTAATTCCTTTGCATACAAAAAACTTTTGAAACGATTTTCGAAAATTGCATTAAAAAATGATTTATGCAAACTTATTTACAGCTTTACTTTAAAAATATTTTAACCAAGTGGTTTATCCGAAACAGAGCAGAAACCCACGAGGTTTACAAAACCGATTCTGACACGTAAATACCCTGCCAATATCCCTATAAAAGTCCACAGATTTCCAATACCAGATACAACAAAAAAATGTCCTATCACTGTCCTTTGCCGCAATGTCCGGGTTTCAAAGAAAAAATATCCAGAAAGGACATGAAAGAATCTGGACAATACTGTTACCACGCAATGTGTGGAGCATTACTCCAGAAAAGAAAAGAAGAGATACCTCCTCCACCAATAAATACACCTGTTGTTGCACCACAACAACAACTAAATTCCATGGCCCCAAAAAAATCAACAAAAGAAGAAAAAGAAAAATTCCCTGAAAAACCGTCATGGTATGAGATAGTCATGAAAGAAGAAAATGAAAATATTAGACATCGACACACAAAAACACCGACACAGGAGATGACTGTGAAAATCTCCTACAACTTCAGCGAAATCACAGTAAATCTGAAGGCCTTAATGCAACTTCAAAATCCCAAACAAGAAGTTGCTCAAAGCTCAGGAGGGGGAAAAACCTCTCAAAATTTTATAAAAATCGAGAAAGGAGAATCTTCAAAAACCCTTTCTCAAAAAGAATTTTCAAAACTGCAACTTGAGAAAGAAGAGTCTTCAAAAAACCTTTCTCAAAAACAATTTTCAAAAAATCAACTTGTGGTACCACAAGTTACCAAAAAACCTGCTCCTAAATTCTTTGTAAAACCATTTTTTCAAAACATTGTAACTCTTGAAAAATGATTCTTTGATAAAGACCCTTTTCTAGCACTACAAAATTATTTTGGACAAAAGTGTTTTTATAAATCGTGGGATGTTTTAAAAACCCCATATTTTTACCAGGCTATCCTTGAAATATCAGGATCAGCAACAATTAAAAATAATTTTTTCAAGAAAAACCCAGATCCCTCCTATTCAATTTGCAAAATTCTCAGCGTAATTGCTCCTATTGATTGGGGGAATGACCTGTCTCAACTACTAAATTTCCCAGACACCCACAAAAATGAACTATTTTTTGATATTCCTTTTAATTACTGGGATTACCAACAAGCTTGGTTCAATTCTTTTTTCGTTCAAAATACCAACCTAAGCCACACTTGGCTTTTCCATTTTGATACCTCATGTGATCCATCACAATTTCCAACATGGTGGAACTCATGGTGGGAACAATTCGGATCCACCTTAGAAATACAAAAATCAGAAGTCACTAAATCCTTTAGCCTCTTTAAATCCCAGTTTAAACCTTCAGAGGAAGAAAAGAGATTTGTGCCTCTACACCTATTCCACACAAAATTCCACTTACCATGGGTCTTTACATGGTTCGTAGATTATTCGGAAGACAAAATCTCAATTATCCGAAGAAGATTCAAAATCCGATGGTGGGATAGCTTTAAAATACCAAAAGCCTCGCACCACAAAAAGTCCAGGAATGGTTAGATACCCAGAAACCCATTCCTTCACATGCGCCTCCACAAACAACACCGGCACCACTACAAACAAAGGAGCACACCCAGTTCCTTTCACAGAAATCCCAGATGGCCTCGATGCTTGCAGCGGCCAAAAATCCAGAAGAAATGCAAGATATAATTCTGAAATTTGCACCGTCTTAATCAAAACAAGGCTCTTCGTCAGAAGAATAAGAAGAACCAGAGATTGATATTGAAGACAGTCCGGTTTTTGGCAATAGTGGATTCTGAACAAAATTGCCAAAAGAATTCAAAATACCCGGAGTAGAGTTCAGACAAAATTCCGACAAAAGAAAGTGGTCAAAAAAGCTACTTTCAGCAAAAGCAAAAGCAAAAGCAAAAGCAAAAGCAGAGATTCCCGTAATAATTCGAGAAAATGTCAAAAGGAAGAACAGTGATCCTCCACTCGGATGAATAGTGACGCGGATGAATAGTGACACAGGTGAATAGTTTAAATTTCATTTTATTACGAAAATATCCTATAAAACTCCTATAAAAGGAGACTCCCTCTCCCTTAGAAGTAAGTCAATTTTTTACTAAGTCTTTTAGTAAGTCTTTCTCTTTCTACAATTAGAGAGAAGTTGAGAGCTCTTACAGAAATTCCCCTTTAGGTTAGGATTAAATACCCCTTTAAATACCCATATGATTCAGTTCATATGATCCATATCATATGACTCATATCATATGATCCAAATACCACTGAAATTCCCAAGGTTTCTCTCCTTGATAATTATCTTTGTAAATTCCAATTTTTAAATGAATATGATTATGGACGGTACTACCTCCTAATCTTTTAAAATACTTTATGCATTTAAATTCTTTAAATTCCTGCATTAAATACTTGGTCGGTTCAACCGCCTACTTGATTTAAATACCTGCAGAACCTTGTGATCCATGGTTTCCATAACTGGAACCTTGAATTGTAAGTCAAGCTTTATTTACTTTCTGCATTCTTCAATTATCCTTTAATTTATCAATCCCTTATATCTTGATTCCTTCTCTGTCTGTTATCCCCTTTAGATCCTCGGCCAGTGACCGAAAGTATTGTATATAATTATTATATACAAAAATTACAAATTCCTTTCTTTATAATTTTACAAGATGAAATGGAAATGAATTAAATTTTAAAGTCATAGATGACTTTTGCCTGAAATATCTATCTAAATAGACATAGACAACTTCTCATTACAATTGCTCAATACAAAGCTAATCTAGAATCTAAACTGCAATTGTAATGTTGGAAAGAATGTTGTCGACACGCTCAATCAACACTTGTGATCCAGTTTTCTGAGATGAATTCTTGACAGCTCTCTTGATATTTTTGCAATTTATTTCTGGATATTGATTCACTCTTGTAGCCTCTCTATTTATAGTAGAGAATCTTCCTTGAAAAGCTCATCGATTGATTGAGTAGGTTGAGGGAAATGTGGGCAACTTATGTGTTTGTTGGAGAAGATCATGGAGTCAAAATCTCAACAACTTTGACTTGTTCTTCACTTGACTTCTTCCCCAAGATTTGACTCTTTCTCCCACATTTTACACAGCTCCTAATTCACATGCCTAAGTCATTTTTACCACTCAGTAAAAACTGTTACTGCTTAACGTGAAGTAAGACAAAACTGTTATGAAAAATGTTGGTCTGAATGTTGTGACATTTGTCCCAACATTTTTGGCAATCACCAACAGTACTTCAGGGGGTATGTTGAGTCAAATGTTGCAACACCAAACCCAATATTAACATATATATTAAGTGCTTAATTCAGAGACCACATACAAAGGAAGAGTCATGTTGCCACAGAATTCAAAATACTCCAAAACATATTAAACAATGAAAAGGAACAAGTGGGAGACGTTTTTAGATAAAGCCCCTTATTTGACTAAATCACCCTTCCCGTAGACTTTGTGTAGGGTTTGTGATGCGCGGAGATGGGTGGCATAGATCCCGATGTTTGTTTATGTGAGTTTTAGATGAAAAATCTAAAATAGGAATCTTAGAGTTGATTAGTTTGACTCAAAGATGACTTTCGAGTATATGAGTTCATTTTCGGGTTTTGTCACTTTCGGTAGTTCTGGAGGGTCATTTATGACTTAGTCGAGTCATTGGTTCACTGTACGATGCAATCAGATGTACTTTGTGGTCATATTTATGAAATTGTGATATTTAGTTATTTTGGATGATTCTTTAGAAAAGTATGTCTTAGTTCAGTTATATAAGAAATTCGAGGGCGCAGGCAAGTTTCTAGCACTGTTTACCTTGGGATATCATGTTTGGTTTGTATCCGGGAGGTCTCGGGAGTGTTTTGGATATTTGGTGGAAGTTCAGTGTAGATTTCATGTTGCTGCTGTCTGGTGTTCACACCAGCAACTGGTTGTCCACCTCTGCGGAGGTTGGCTCGCAGATACGAGTTCTGGGCATGTGAGAGTTTTCCTCCCCTGCAGTAGTTTCCTCGTCGAGGCGAAGGCGTCTCTGTGAAATTTACTTTGCTCCAACGCTCAGGCGGGACACTAAGTGATTCCACCTCAGCGAACCATTTTTTTGCCAAAGCGAGACCGCGCATGCGGATCAATTTTACAGGAGCAGAATCGCTATTTTAGTCAGTCTCTTAAATGCCCAAAAATAATTCAGTTCCCAAAATATTATATCTCGAAATTAGAGCTGGTTAAGAGAGAGATTCTTGAAGTTAGTGCTTGAGTTCTTCATTAGAGGTAAATTCTTCACCCTTTTTTATTATGTTTCATATTTTAAGGTCCTAAATCTTGGTATAGATTATAATTTGGGGAAGATGAGTTCTAAGTTTCATGATAGAATAAGAGGGGATGAAACCTTGATTTAAGAGTGTAATATGAATTAGATTATCTTGATATTGTGAATTAGTGTTGCTTAATATTAGATGATCATGTTGTAAGGTTTAATTTGATCTTGAAAATCCTTTTCAATTTGAAGAATATTCTAGGGTTTAGAATTGGGTTTTGTGTAAATCTTGCAATTGATGGTTTAATTGGGGTTAGTTTTCCAATTAACTTCAGGATATGTGTATATAATTATGTTGTTTGAGTAATAATGTTCGGATTTTGGCACCATGGACCCAGGGTTGGTTTTAGGTGTCTTTTGGTATATTTAAGGATCAAGTCCTTGTATGTTTATTAGCTTAATTATTAATGTAGAATCTATGTATGTTAGATAATGAATACTACGAGGTGCTCCGAAAGGGCAATGCGAGCATAGAGGGTTGACCGTTTGTGGCTCTTGCTCGGCTTTGAGGTAGGCTACGGTTTCTCTTCTGTAGACTTCGATAGAAGTACGTAGTAATTATAATTGTTGGGGGTATTGGCGTCTTTGGGGGTCCCACCTTAGTGGTTGTGATGAACTCTTGGGTGGGTACCGGTGTTGAATTATGATGATATATGATTTGAATAATCAGCCTTAAGCTGATTCCGACTGTTGTTGATTGGGCTTGTCGCTATTATGTGGGTTCATCGTCATATTTGCTATTATTGTGTTTATTCATAACATTGCTTTTAAAATGATATATTGATTGTACGTGGATTACGTGTTATTGGCTTTATGAAAGCATGTGTTATTCATCTTTATACTTGATTGTATCTTGTACATTTTGATTGCTTGCCTTAAATTGTCATTTGTATTCATACACTCATGGTTCTGATGATATTGAAATGCGAGTGGTATGTAAATATTGTGAGTTCAATGGGACTAGAAAGGTAAGTTATTCTATGAGATGGTTGAAAATACTGAGATGATGATGATACACGGAGGACCGGGTTGCACGCCTACAACAAATGATATTATAGACAAGAGCTGAGATCTGTTGAGAAATTTCGGATGAGTATATGGACTTCGTTGGTCCTCTATAAGTGTGTACTTCATAGAATTTGAACGCCTGTATACTGGAGATGAAATGTACTACCTAGCATATGCATTGCATCCATATCATACATATACTATTAATTGATTACCTGTTGATTTGTGAATTGGCTAGAAAGGTTTATGAGATTTGAATGACTTTTTGATAAAGAGCATTGCTAATTGATCACCTGATACTTGAATTATTGGTTATTGAACTCTTCTGTCAATGTGGTAACTTACATGATTCATGAACCCTTATATGAACAATGTGACTTGTTTGATTCAGTGAACTATTATGTGGACAGGGTGATTTATGAAACTGTTAGTATAGGATTTCTTGTAGGTTAACTTGATATTTATCTCTATTACGTATATTTTGTCCTTATCGGCCTATGATGCCTACGGGTGTACGTTGTGTACTCATACTACACTTGCTTCATTCTTTTTAATACAGATACAACGTCTTCCACCAGTTCAAGACTGAGTCTGAACCGACGGACTTTCAGCGTTCAGGGTGAGGATGCTTCCTTCCAGCATTGCTCTGGATGCTCTTGTCTTTATTTATCCGAGAGACATATTCAGACATTTATTACATTTGGCTTATATTATCTTTTATTCAAACATGTATTCACTTTAGAGCTCTTGTATTATTGATCAGATTTTGGGGGTTGTATAACTTATTCTTAGACCTACTTCCGCTTTTATTGTTATGAGTAGACAATTTAATTAAGTATCTTGTTGTTTTCGCATCTCTTATTTATTTGTGTTGGATATTCGAGGAGTGGTTCGCCTATTGATGAAAATAATGTATGTGCCACCACGATTTCTTAAAAGAGTCCTGGCAGAGAATTTTTTTTTCAATACCTGTGTAGTAGATAACACAAAAGTTGCTAAAATGGATACATTAGTTGTTAGATGGGAAGCAACTGAAATTTTAATTACTCCCTCCGTCTCATATTATTTGTCCACATTACTAAAAGTATTTGTTTTAAATTATTTGTTAATTTTTAAAACTAAGATAGAATTAATTAAATTTTTTCCACCTTACCCTTAATAAGCGTTCTTAAAAATAATTAATATTGATTAGAGCGCAATTTAATGGAGAGAGATAAGGATAAGATAGTAAAAATATACCTTTTATTTATGATTTCTTAAGTGATATGCAAGAAGAAAGTGGACAAGTAATATGAAATCGAATTAGTAAAAAGTACAAAAAGTTGTATATAGAGAACACCATAAATAATAAAATTCAAGACAACTAAGTCACATTGAGCATACACCAACACATCTTAAAGTACATAATTAATATAAGAGTCTGAAAGGTTTTCAGAAGACACAAAGGACATTGTTTCAGATTCTTGAAACAGAGCTCTTGCTACATAATACCTAGAACTAGTATTGCACAAGGAAGCCAGTTAACCTAGCTAGATTGCTAGATGAGATTTAATTTTTTTTTCCTTCAGAGAGCAATGACTTTTTATAGTCAAGGTTAATATTGTAAATTCATAGGAATTAATGGGTTAAAGAGGTTATCGGGTTATCCAACTTAAAAATTAGACAATTCGTTTCCAATCCGATAATTCGATACTAATAATCCAATAACACTTTTTTCGGTTTGAATTATCAGTTACGGAACAGTTTTGAACAAAATGAAATACCTTTTTCGCCTTTAATACAATTTTGATCCTTTTGGATGAGTAGTGTTTTCTCTTTGGGCCAAACAATATATTTATTTGGGCCGAAAAACGGGACCAAAATCAGGTGACACATACCACTCTCAAGTCCGACCCCCTAAAAGCTTCTCGTCTTGTACGCAAATCCGTCTCTAAAATGGAAGACATTGAAGATTTGCTGGTGGGTACCGGCGCCGGAGTGCCTCCAGGGTTCCGGTTACCGGTGGCGGCGGCCGTTGGAGTCAATCCAAAACAAAGGAAAAAGAACGGTGTAACTAAGCTAACAGTAGTCCAAGACTCTCCTGCTCCCAAAATACCTGGCACTCAAGTCTGTGTCTCCTGTTACTCAATGTTTGCTTTTGTAGCTAGTTTTTGTGTATTTTTATGTTTGATTATGATTTATTTGTGTGAAATATGAATGTTGCAGACTATTTACATCAAGACATTTGGATGTTCTCATAATCAGGTACAATTGTGTCCCCTCAATTATGCACATGATATAAAGATGATACTAAAGTTATGTCCTTGTAGTTCTTATTATTTGATGAAAAGTTTAACTTTTTTCAGAAAGACTTGTTGGAAATGTTACTTGTAAGTGAAAAAATAAATGTGGTTAGAACAACAACAACATGCCCAGTGTAATCCCACAAGTGGGATCTGGGGAGGTAGAGTGTACGCAGACCTTACCCCTACCTTGAGAGGTAGAGAAACTGTTTCCGATAGACCCTCAACTCGGGATAAAGCAACAACAAAAAAGCAAAAAACAAAGCATGTCAAAAAGGAAAAAGTAACTACAACACAACAATACGGTAAGCGAAAAACAGGAAACAATAGACAGTAGCAGGAATCAAAGGAGAAGAAACTACATGGGAAATACTACGACTATTAGTAAGGAAGGAAAAACGAGACGAAAAAAAACTTGGGATTAATGTGCATTTATGGTTATTGTAATAGGATAATGAATTGTATAATATAGGAGTAATAGGACCTTGCAGCTTAGTTTGGAAAAAGTTAAGTGGCATCTTTTGTAGCGAGGAAACAGAATGTCAGGAGGACTAACACATATATTTTTATAAGTTAAGCTCTGCTTTCTGCTTTCTGCTCTAAAATTCCAGCAAGGCTCGTAGGAAATTGCGGGTTTTGATTCTCTGAACAAGTAAGGCTTGGGATTTACGTGTATATCTGCTTTGTGAATGTTGAAAAAAAACCTTGACTTTCCTGATTCTTCTGCAGAGTGACTCTGAATATATGGCTGGTCAGCTTTCAGCTTTTGGTTATGCTCTGAGTGATAACCCTGATGAGGCAGACCTCTGGATGATAAATACGTGAGACGTTTTCCTCTTTTCAGTATGCATACTTGTCTTTGGTTTTCATCTGGAAATAAGAAAGCTTTATTCAATTTTAATTTCTAAGTTGAAATATTTGCACAACTAAAAACAAATATGTGTTATGAGGCTTAGAGCTCATGGCTTCTGCTTTCTCTGCATCTATTTCATCTTCACCACCTAATTGGGGATGACATCTGTCACGACCCAATTCTCCCTTAAGTCGTGATGGCACCCCAACATCACTAGCCGGGCGAACCATGGCAATTCGATAAACAATTCATTACGTAATTGTCACAATTCAATTTACCTAGGTTGCTATGGCACCCAACCTCAACCCGTTAGGTGAACTCCAACGGCAGTTAAAAACGACAATATGAAATTTAGGAGATGTGAGCAAGTCTAAAAGCACAAGATACCAAAGCTAACAAGTTTTAAAATAGATATAGCGCGGAAAGAACATAACACCCCCACGGTCTGATAATACAAGTCATGAGCTTCTAAGAGTATTTTAGGACAAATGTCTCAACAAAAATAACATTGTCTGTATAATAATGACATCATATAGAATAAAAGAAAGACTCCAGAGTGCTGTGGATGGGGTCAAGCAACTCACAATAACAGTCTCAATAAGTCCTCAGCTTGACTGGTACTAGGGTCAAAATTTGCACAGAAAGTGCAACAAGTGTAGTATGAGTACACAAACATGTAGCCAACAAGTATCAGCAGTCATCCCTAACTAGGTAGTGGCGAGGGTTAGACTATAAATAGCCACTTAATATGAAATGCACAAATCATGAGTCGGAATCAAATATGCATGATAAAGACTCCACCTTTACTCAATACCAGCACCTCTAGTGCTACATCTGTGCGAACACTGCTCGAGGTGATCAGGTTGTACAGTGTGACTCATTAGGGATAGATCCTTGTCCACATGCTGCTTGGACAACTCACGTGCCATAACCACATCTAGGTGTCACGACAAATATGCAAATATAATGCATATATACATTGCATGACAATAGCTAAACATGTAATCAACATGAACATAACTCATAGTGTTATAACTCATAATGTTAAAGTAGCATGAAGTACGATAATAACATTATTTCTAGCATGATAGGATGCTCAAGTAGTCATGACACATAAAATAGCACATAAAGCATGTATGTCTACAACAACCTATACCCGTATGACATTTATAACTTGGTATCTGCATATATGCTCGTCATCTCACATATATAGTACCCCACATACATAGTATATACAAAACGATATCAATTTGTGAAAATTCCCTCATTAGGTCAAAGCCTTAGCTTACCTCAGTTAAAAGTTGCATCAATTTTCAGTAATCGCCTTTTCTCGCTCCAAATCAACCAACACGAGCCTGATCTATTCAAAGAAATACTCTACGAGGTTAGACGAATCCATTGCCGTCAAATTCATATTTTAGACTAGGTTGAAGTCAAAGTTAATCCAAAAGTCAATCTCGATCCCTGCGGTCAAATCCCAAATAAATTATGTCTCTGGGTTACCGATAACTATGAGTCCAAATCTACAATTAAATTTTCAATCCAACCTCGAATCGATTTTCAAATCCTCAAATTACCCTCTCTTAAACTTAGGTCAAAATCCCCTCACTACTACCTTCAAATTCATGATTTAGATACTGAAATCAAGCAAAAAGTCATGTATATCACTAGGATTTGGTGTAGAATCGTTACCTCAACGTCATATGACATTTGCTAGTTAATTCTCTTCATGTCTATAACTTAGGTCGCCCAAATGTTGGAATGTCAAAAATCCCGAAATCGGCCACTTTATATTACGACCCTTTCCGCAATTGTGGAGTCGCAATTGCGACCATAACCTCGCAATTGCAATAGACTACAAGGCTGGCGAGCCTCGCAATGCGAGCAATTGCAAGGTCATTTTCGCAAATGAGGCCAAACCAGAAAACATAAAATCTGCGACATGTTGAATTGTGATTTCTTGTCAAAACGCGCCCAAAGTCCCATCCCAAACCATTCCGACAAATCCAAAACATTATATAGATCTATGGAAAGTCTCAAATCAAGGAACGAAATTCAAGGAGAGGTGTCATGGTGTATGTTATTTGCAGATGACATAGTTTTGATCGATGAAACTCGCGGTGGAGTTAACGCTAAGCTGGAGGTTTGGAGACAAACCCTAGAATCTAAAGGGTTCAGGTTGAGCAGGACCAAGACTGAATACTTGGAGTGCAAGTTCAATGAAGCAGCACATGAGGATGGCATGAAAGTGAGTCTTGATACCCAGGTCATTTAAAAGAGAGACAGTTTCAAGTATCTTGGGTCTATTCTTCAAGGTAATTGGGAGATTGACGAGGATGTCACACATCGTATTGGTACAGGGTGGATGAAATAGAGACTTGCATCCGGAGTGTGTGATAAGAATGTGTCACCGAAACTTAAAGGTAAGTTATACAGAGTGGTGGTTAGACCAACTATGTTGTATGAGGCGAAGTGTTAGTCAGTCAAGAACTCGCACGTTCAGAAGATGAAGGTGGCGGAAATAAAGATGTTGCGGTGGATGTGTGCAAATACGAGTAGAGATAGGATTAGAAATGAAGATATCCGGGACAAGGTAGGGGTGGCTTCGGTGGAGGACAAGATGAAGGAAGAGAGATTGAGATGGTTCGGGCATGTGAAGAGGAGAGGCACGGATGCCCCTATGCAGAGGTGCGAAAGGTTGGCTATGGATGGTTTCAGGAGAGGTAGAGATAGGCCGAAAAGTATTGGGAGAGGTGATTAGACAGGACATGACGCAGTTACAGCTCACTGAGGACATGACCGTAGATAGGAGATCATAGAGGGGACGGATCAGGATAGAAGGCTAGTAGGTAGTTGAGCGTTGTCGCGCGTCGTAGTACTCTTGTAGTCTATGTTCTTTTGATTTATTTTATTATTGGCTGTGTCTTGCATTTGATGGTCGTATGATATTGTGGTTGTTACGTTATTGTTATTTTTTTCAGATTGTTTTGCCATGTTTTATTTAGTATTTTGGTCTTTGCTTTGTTACTTATAGTACTTCCCTTTGTGGATTGCTTTTGGTTCGCTACCTGCTTGTTGCTTTCACTTCGTTATCATATTTTTTGCTGCTATTAATGCTTATTATTATTGTTGTTTTTTCATTTCTACTTGAGTCGGGAGTGTATCGGAAACAACCTCTCTACCCGTCAAAAGGGAGAGCTAAGGTCTGCGTACACTCTACCCTCCTCACCCCACCTGGTGGGATTATACTGGGTATGTGGTGGTTGTTTTTGTAAAATAAGGGGTAGGGATGTTCCATACGTTAGAATAAAATCTGGGATGGAAGTTTTCTTTGTAACGGATGTTGAGAATATAAGAGAAGTGTGGTCTCTCTAACAGCTTAAGCTTTTAGATGAGATGATCACATACTTTTTCATAGTATTATAGCAGCCATAGGTCATGAGATCGAATCTCACCGCTTCTCATTATTAAAAAGGATTTTCGCATGCTTGGCCATGAAAAAATAATCAAGCCTGCACGTGAGGGGCGTGTTAAGAATATAATTAAGTACTCCCTCCCAATTTATGTGGTACCATTTGACTAGGCACAGAGTTTAAGAATGGAATACTTTTCAAATTTGTGGTCCAGAATAAGCCTTAGAGATTTGTGTGGCTGTAAATCATTTCATAAAGTTAAATTGTTTAGAAAAGTGAAGAATACACTAGTGTCTTGAAAAGCGAAAACCGCAAAAAATACAAGCCTCTCAGAGCTTTAAGCAAGAAGAAAAAACAAAGGGCACACTTCTTTTAAGTCGCTCCGCTTTTACCCATAAGGAACAATAACTCAGGTTTGCATTGCTCCATTGGTTTAAGTGACAAAACGATTGCATTTAATAACGGTGCAGTCAGCACAGTTTTTTTTTGTACTCGAATCATATTATTGGTGTTGACAAGTGAGGTTGCTATAATGGCAAGCACATTCCACTTCCACCATGAGATTGCGAGTTCGAGTCACCGAAGGGGCAAAGTGGGAGAAGAGGCCACTGTTGACTCCTTGATAAAGGGGGATTTGGGGGATGACGATATAAAAAAATGATCATGTTATTGATGTTTTTCCCTGGATACAGGGTCCACTCATGCCTTGGGTTTGATTTAAGTCAAATTCTTTTTAGTTACCATGTCAATGCAAATGTAAGCATCATCTGCTATTCGCCTTTTTTGGTTCATGTTTTTCATGAATTTTATGCTTACTCTCAAAACTAGGGGTCATTATGCTAGTGCAATATCATGCACAAACTTGAACAAATGTCTACAAATAGGTTTTCATGCTTGCATACATAAGTTTAGCAGGTTATTGCTGGCTGCTGTAGCTCAGGCTTCTAAGTGGAACTTTACGGTATTATTTGCTAACTAATTTCAGGCTTTCAGCTAATACTCTCATATGATGCAGCTGCACAGTAAAATCTCCTAGTCAGTCTGCCATGGATACTCTTATAAACAAAGGCAGAAGTGCAAAAAAGCCATTGGTAGTAGCAGGTTGTGTCCCTCAAGGAAGCCGTAATCTGAAAGAGCTAGAAGGAGTTAGTATAGTAGGAGTTCAGCAGATTGACCGTGTGGTTGAGGTTGTAGAAGAGACTTTGAAAGGTCACGAAGTTCGGCTACTAACCCGGAAGACATTACCAGCACTTGATCTTCCAAAGGTGCAAATTTGAAATAATTTTCTATTTGTTTGAGTTGGAACCCTTACCAAACAAAAGAAAATATCAGTTTAAGACCGGCTTGATTTATTACAGCAAAAATGAGTTCCCATATATTTGTTCCACTCAATTTATTTTCTATCTAAACCATTTGGATATATCTTACAGGTCCGAAAGAACAAGTTTGTTGAGATTCTTCCAATTAATGTTGGTTGTTTAGGTGCTTGTACTTATTGCAAGACGAAGCATGCCCGTGGTCATTTAGGAAGTTACACAGTTGACAGCCTTGTAAGTTCTCCATTATACGTGTAGAAAATACTGTATATTGAGTTTTCTAGCTTTTTGATTCAGAATCTGAATTTAGGTGGGCCGAGTCAAAAATGTCATTGCTGATGGAGTGAGGGAAATCTGGCTGAGTAGTGAAGACACCGGGGCATATGGTAATTTCAAGTTCTTGTTTTCTTCGTTCAACCTTTGGAAGAAATAGATAGGGGCAAGGGGGGATAGCTCTTCCATTTTACTCCCTTGGTTTCAATGTATATAGTGTAGTTTGTCTGGCACGGAATTTTAGAAAGAAAGGAAGACTCTTGAAAATTGTGGTCATAATTATGTTATAACATTTGTATGTTTATAAGACTTTTAAAACTTCTGGTCCTAAACATGCCATAACATTTGTGTGGCTATAAAAACTTATTATTAAAGTAAAAATGTGAAATTCAAGTTAAATTGTTTTCAAATTTATAAATGTGTCTTTCTTTTTTGAACGGACTAATAAGGAGTAGTGTCATTTCTTTTTAGTATGGAAGGAGTAACAATTATTAAGCACTAAGAAACCAAAAACTGAACATATTTTAAACTTGTGTCATGTATACCTACCATCTCTAGTGACTTCGTACATATTATCTTGATTTAGTCAGTACAGTAGTATTGCTAATACACTCAAGCTGTGAATGAAAAGCGATAGTTGGCGATAATGCTAGTCTTGTGACACATTTAACTGTAGGGAACAAGCCTAACTGGCTTAGTCTATCAAGAATGTAAAGCAATTGTGTGTTTCTCAATTTTGCAGGTCGTGATATTGGAGTTAATCTTCCTATTCTATTGAATGCTCTAGTTGCAGAGCTTCCTTTGAATGGAAGTACAATGCTCCGAATTGGGATGACCAATCCTCCTTATATTCTTGAGCACTTGAAGGAGATAGCTGATATCTTACGTCATCCATGTGTGTATTCTTTTCTTCATGTGCCAGTTCAGTCGGGTAGTGATTCAATCTTGAGTGTAAGTTTGAATGACATAATATTAGTCCATTTATTTTCTTTTTGGTTTTGGACGTCCCTTGTGAAATAGCTCCTATGCTCGCCCTCATAAGATAATGTCATTGAAACTCTTTTTTCTCTATTTGTCAATTTCAGGCAATGAACCGTGAATACACTGTGGGTGAGTTCAGGAAGGTGGTGGATACATTAATGGAACTGGTCCCTGGGATGCAGATTGCAACGGATATTATTTGTGGATTTCCTGGTATGTCTGCACATCTTGCTGCCTAGTAAGATGTTGTCAATAAGTATGTGGACCTGATTCTTGTTTCCACAAAGTTAGATGCCATTTTTCTTGGACTCTTCAAATATGTAATTGCACTCGTGTCGGATCCTCCAAAATGCACTATTGGAGGGTCCGACATGCACCCGACGGCATTTTAGTCCGAGCAATATAGCTTAGAAGCTGTGTCTTCCAATTAGCCACTCTACGAATTCCCCAGTTCCGCCCTTTCCCATTTTAGTGCAATAGGAACTTGGAGACACCGTAGTCCACTCCATGTTTAAGTCATTGTTGTAGTGAGCTTTGGAATCAATTAAATTGAAGCGTGATTTTGGACGAGTATTCTTTTTCTGGATAAGGAAATGAAACAGCAGAAAAAAGGTTGATTTGTAATCCTCTTAACTACTGTAAACAGGGGAAATTTCCATTTATTTGTTTTTTTGGGTCATATTCAATACATTATTATTCCATTATTATAGTAACGCATGTGACCAGGAGGTTATGAGTTCAAGCCGTGGAAACAACCTCTTGCAGAAATGTGAGGTAAGGGTGCGTACAATAGACCCTTGTGGTCCGGCCCTTTCCCTGACCCCGCGCATAGCGGGAGCTTAGTGTACCGGGCTGCCCTATTCAATACATTATTATCTGATTCTTCTATAGTATCAAAATTGTCGGCAGTTGCTTTACTGCTCATTGTGTTGAAGCCCACTCTTCAGACTATCGAACTGAAAATATTGTGCAATATTTTGATTTTTACTATGGTTTCATCAATCATTAAGAGTTTAGCCTTAAACCTAGAGATGTTTTGATCAATTCTGCTGCTGGAAAGACCTTGCACCAAGCGTGGTGTTCCGTATATTTAGTTATCATTGTCTTTGCATTGCAGGTGAAACTGATGAAGATTTTGCTCAGACAGTTGACCTTATTAAGGACTACAAGCTTGCTCAAGTTCATATATCACAGTTCTACCCTAGGCCTGGTATGCTGCTTTTCAGTTTTTCAATTGTTATTTAATGTGCCAGTCAGGAAAATACAGGAATTTTTTCTTATTTCTCGTGATACATTCTGGAGAGAATTAATTATAGTGAAAAGCTCTAGTTATTGCATCAACAAGTGAGGGATGTGAAGCTTTTCTTTAGCAGTACATTCTGGATAATTACATTTGCAAGTGCACTTGAGGATACGCATGTGATGCATGGATTTCAATTATTTATTTGCTATCAGGTTATAGGCAAAAAGTTGGAAATAAATGCACTTACACAGACATACCCAGTCATCAATTGTTAAAGACTGATATTTCATAACCTGCTTAATGGATTAATGTTGAGTCTATGTCAGGTACTCCTGCTGCAAGGATGAAGAAGGTTCCTAGTAATGTGGTGAAGCAACGGAGCCGTGAATTAACTGCTGTATTCGAGTCCTTTACCCCATATACTGGAATGGAAGGCAAAGTAGAGAGGATATTGATTACTGACATAGCTTCAGATGGAGTTCATTTGGTAAGCATGATAAAGTCAGAGATCTGGATAACTGCTATTGTTTCATAATGCTATTTGACTCTTCTAAAGCCCTAACAATCTAGATGCAGTTGTTTGCTGGGACATGATGGTTAGTAAATTCGTTTTTTTAAAGTATCTAGTTGGTGAACATTTAATTATGAATCACAAATTAGTCTTTATAAGATCAACGAGCCTAAGACAAACTTTGATCATAATTCATACGCATGCCCCAATCTCCTACTCGTAGTTTCATTTGTGTGTCAAGCAAGGAAATTACCCTATGGAAAATTTCAAGAAGAGTGCTCAAAGTCTTATATACATTTCATAATAGTTGTCAATAATTGCTGCATTTCATTTCTTGAATGACTTGTCATATGATTTTGCATGTTAGATGCAAATAGCTTCATTCCCATGAATAACTCTCTTTCCCCCCAATGGTCTAGGTGGGACACACTAAGGGATACATTCAAGTCCTGGTGATTGGTCCAGAGAGCATGCTGGGCACCTCTGCTACGGTGAAAATAACATCTGTAGGTAGATGGTCAGTCTTCGGAGAAGTGATCGAGATCCTCTGCCAAAGTAACAAGGATGTCCGCTCATATGAGAGTTTTGATGAAAGGTGCTCCCCATGCGCCCTTTCAGACGAAGTTTGTGCCTGTTCAAAAGAGCAAGAACCTTGCTCTGCAACATCTGGTTGCTGCAGTCAAAGTCCTCCAACTCAGGAAGCAACAACACTGCTGAAGAATGACCCTAAGCAAGATAATCACAGCAGCAGAAACTTAATTGGATGGTTTCTGAGAAATCGTAAGAATCATTCTTCCAAAAAGATGGACTTGACTAGCTCAGAGTCTAAGGAGAAGCAAATACAGGATTTAGGTCGCCAAAGCGCTTGGAGTCCTGTTGATATAGCTCTTCTTAGTGGAATATTATTGAGCTTGTTCACTATAGTAGCTCTATTTTTTAATCTTGGATCTAGGAGTGTGTCATCCAAGTAAATCAATTTTGTATCTTTAATTTTTTTTTCTCCACAAGTGTCAGTTCTCTTGCAAGAGTTTGAAATTGTTGTTTGTTTTATGACAGTAGAAACGCCTAATGTGTTGGATTTTGTGTCAACCATGTGCTATACACGTTGCTGTAAGAGTAATTTCTCTGTGCTGTTTTTTTTCTCTAACCAGAATAATTGAGACGGGCAATGAAAGTAATTTGAGAATTGAAGATTGGAACACTATCTATCAGCTTTGAATATGCAATTCTTTTTTACATCCAAACAGGTACAAACAACTCTATTCTACAACCTCATAGAATGATTCCAATATCAACCAAAAAGAAAAAGAACTTGTTATCTAATACAGGAGCTTGAAGAATGTGGGACGTACATTATGTAAGTAGGGATTCTGGGGAGTGGGGAAACAAGGAAAACTGCTCTTGCATTTGTTTCTTCTGTTACAGCCTTTATCCCGCTTATTCACTGAACCCATCTCTCTATTTACACTTGAATACATAGATAAGGTGAAAATTTACCAGCATCTCACAGAAGCATATCAGACTTGGATGGTAATCTCTTGAAGAAGTTGACAGGTACTGATGGCAACCTGCTCCTAAATCGTGGATGGCGCAACCAGTAAAGGCCTATGAGCACTGCAACTACTTGGAATGGAGTAACATATAGAAACACAGCCCAGATTAATGCAAGGATTATAAATATAGCAGTAGCCCTGGGATCCCGCCAGCTTAGTATGGCAAGAGCTCTTTCACCTTGTGTTGCCAAATCTCCAACTACAGTTTGCACCCTCCCGGCCACGCTCCTCAGCCGATCATACCTCATTCTGACGGCGTCTGTTGGCCGGGAAGTTGGGAATGTATCAAATTCTTCATCCAGTTCATCTGGGTGAGCATTTTCAGCTTGTGAAAGGCGAGCATCCATATGGGGTGGAGCTCTAGGCCTAAACCTGTAGTTCCACAAGCCAATCACAAACAGGTAGAGGAAAATTGTTGGCAAAATGAGTTCTGGGTAGCAAACCAATATCAAGAAGAGCACATGGACGAGGATAGTGGTCAAAGGGTTTTTCCAAAAGCAAATGCCACCAAACCATCTACAAACTGTGGAAATCCCAGAAAGCAGCGACATTATGCGAAAGAAATTAGCTTTGCTTCTTCTGAGACTGAACATATGGTAATCCACATCAAGCATATACTCAACAACCTCCCTTCTGAGTGGTGGCTCAGACCTTGCCAGCCTGGCAGCCACTATCTGCATTGCCTGGTGGCGCAACCAATCAATGTGCCTAACCGAAATGGGCTGCACATAATGCATTTTCGGTAGCAATGGCCTCCCATATTGTGCTACCATGTTCACCCAAGCTGTACAAGTGAACCTTACGGCCAAATGAAGCTCTCCATATTTCCTTAATCCAGAGGGTGTAAGAACCAGCAATGGATAAAAATGTGTATAGATCCGATCAGTTTCCAAAGTCGATAATCTAATTCTCACCTTACCAATCCGCTGATCTCTAGCTTCATCTTTTCCATTGATGTGGCAATTGTCAAAAACCCCAATGGTGACAACGGTACATGGATCAAACACTTCCCAAGAGAACTGCTCGTTCCATCGAGGAGCTAGAGAGTCAATGAGTGTTCTTGTTCGAACCCATTTGTTCCCATACTTAGCAACACAATATGCATCCGTAATTCGGCCCTCTTTACCCTTCATTGGCAGTAGGTTCTTGGCACTGAGAATACCTAATTCAAGAATTCCAATACTTGGCTTTCTCAAATGCTTCGATGATGGTTGAAGATCACTGCTAAAATGTGTGGACTCATCAAGAACATGGTAACCAGCATCTATCCAAATCCGTAGGTGAATCTTGCTGGAGAACTTCACTTCTTTCTTCTTCTCGTCTTCATCTGCCGCATGATGAGAAGGCTTGAGAAGATTGAACCATATAGCATCTGGTAGCTTAGCTTTGTCAACTCTGGTTGGAATATTTCTAACAGATATCATAGCCCTGCCCATCACTTCATCTTTTCCCGGCCCAACTCTATCCGCAACATCTATTATCAAATACTCCTCAAAAGGCTCAGATGCAACAAACATTAGCTCCTCATTCCACACCGGATTAATGTGTCTCATCGGTGAGGGCTTCGTAGTCCTGCCCTGATGCCCAAGCTGTAACTTCACATAAGCCTCAGCCATTCGGCTTCTATCCGATGATATAAGATCCTGAGCTTCTATAACATGAACTCTTAGATAATACAATTTAGGGGAGAAATACACTTTGGACCGTGTATTAACCAAATTTTGTTGACTAGCCATATGAGCATCAGAATGCCAAGCCTCAGGAAAAGCTTCATCAGCTTGAGTTCCCATCCAAACAGCAAGCATGATTTCACCTTGTGAAATCTTGTCCCCTTTCTTATTCACCAACCTATACCATTGTGGAGCTAAAGGACTATCCGGGGGAACACGAAGAGGGACTTCAACAATATCAAACATAACTTTGCCAACAATATCATCTTTCCCAAAATCCTTATCTTTCACAGTAACTTCAATCAAATTAGATTGAAGCCTTTCTTTAGAGAAGGCAAAAACACTGTTCCATACAGGGTATTGATTCTTCTCATAATGCCTAGTAACACCTTTGTAATTCCCAAGTTTGACCTCAACATAAGGATCAAGACTCCCGGATATATCCATAACAGGAAGATCTCTAGCCTTGACAACATTAACATACAAGAAATGCATCTGTTCCACCAAATCATAAGTGCTAGCAGTCTTATCTCTACCCCAATACCCCATTCTTGCAGCCAAAGGTGGCCTAGTTTCCACCAGCCCAAATTCAGGCCTTGGACCACCAGGCATTTGCATCTGCATTACATTACTAGCCATAGGTCCACCAGCCTTTGCAAAATCAGCCCTTCTCTCCACCACCACCGGCGGTTTCTCCGCCGGAGGTGGTGGCGGGCCCACCGACACCGGCCCCTGTGCCGGTATAGAATGAAAAGTCCTTACTTCTGGTTCTTTCTTCTTCTTTTTCTTGGTTTCAGTCTCCTTCATGTACTGTTCTTCAAAGTTGTTGTTGGTGTTAATTTCTTGCAATATAGGAAAAGGAGTTGTCCTATCTTCACCATTATTCACATTTTGCTGCTCAGTTTCCACAGGAAAACTCTCTGGCATGACATTATCACCACCCCCACCACCAACACTACCAAGAACATCACCAACATAGATTCTTAAGGCAATATCACCCTTGATATGTGAAAAGAGTCCTCTTTTATCAAGAGGGTATCTCTGAACTAAAGCTTCAGAGTCATTAAAGGGAACAGAAGCACCAGAAATCTTGACACGACCAAGAAAATTCATGTGGTGTCCATGTCTTTGGTCATTATAAACATAGACAGAGATAGTCTGGTCTTCAAGTTCTCTTGGATTCTTGATGTTGAAGACAAGTTTTTCATTCCATTGAGGGTTGAGATCTTTGGTTTTAGTTTGAGTTCTTTGGCGTTGCTCATCAAAATCTACTTCAACAAAAGGACTTGCTGAACCTTGACCATCTTTAGGCATCAGATCACTTGCATCAAGAACTTCTACTATTAACTTAGCCATTGGGACAGTAAAGTTTGGTTCTTTGAGTAGAAAATAATCAAGAAATTATGGTAAGAGAGGCAAAAAAAGTATTGTTTTTAGCCCCCACCCCCAAGTGGGTGGGTAAGGAGTAGAATTGAAGGTAGAAGAGAAGAAAAAAGAGAGATGGAGAAAAAGGGTAGGCGGTGAAGGAGATTGATATTGCAAGAGAAGGCAAGAGTTGAAGGAGTGGGGGTGGGGGGGGGGGGGGGGGGGAGGGGCCTAGTAATTAGAGTGTTAAATTTTGGTGGAGGGGATGTATATTTTTGGTGGCAAGTGAAGCCTGTCAAAGTCTTTGGTCGTGTTGTAGTATATCTCTTCTGATTCTAATCTAAATAGTGATACAAAAGAAAAAATAGGGTGTTTGGATGGGCTTATTTCAAGTATTTATTACTTTTTAAGTTATTTTTTATTTTTTATGATATTTGATAAAAATAAAAAGTATTATTTTTTGTGTTATTTGAAAAAGATAAACAGTGTGACTAAACACTTATTTTTAGACGTAAAAAATATAAAAATAAACTAAAAGTAAAGTATTGAATATTCTCAATATATAACTTTTAGCTTGTAAGTAACTTTTAAAAAACTTACCTTAGAATCTCTATCAAGTGTAGTTTCTTGGGAAGTTCTTTTTTTGTGGTTTAAGGAAAGTTTAAATGAACTTAACGGCAACTGGAATTTGGAAGGCTCAACCAAGGTTAAGGATTCGTTTGGTCATAAGAATTTTTCTTTTAATTTATTTTTTTTTTAAAAAAAAATTAATGTTTAGCCATGAAAATTTCAAATATAATTTGAAGTTGTATTTGAAATTTGACAAGCAATTAAAACCTTATTTTTCACTTTTTTCAAAAATCAGTGTTTGGCCACTAAAATTTCAAATACAACTGAAAAATAATCAAAACCTTGTTTTTACTTTTTTTATTTTTTCACAATCAAAATCTTGTTGAAAAAGTACATTTCAATAATAAAATATTATTTATAAAAATTATGATCAAACATAAATCTAACTCCAAATTCAACTTCAAAAATTCCAAAAAGTGATTTATTTTTGTTTCTATGGCCAAACGCCTATTAAATCTTTTTATGTGAATTTATATTAGTTTAATTTTAAAGCGGGTATTTTGAATTATAAAGTGGGTATCCAAACATTGAATTGAAAATTTTAAAAATTAGAATTTGAGAGGTCAAATTCTGTTACGTTGTGTGTGTCTCTTCGAGAAACGTCAGATAAACCATATCTCAAGGGCACATTAAAGGGAAAGTTTAGTTTATCACATTATTAAAAGTAATCTCAACATAATATTCTGCACAAGTTAATAATCGCTCCATCTAAGATTATTTATCATTTTTTTATTTTACATATCTCTTGAGAAATATTAATTAGTAGAAATGTTAAATTACTTTGCCCTTAATTATATTTAAGCTATGATTTCTCTCCATTAAATACTTACTCTATTTATGTGTCATCTCTATTAATGACAAAGAGTAAAATAAATAAAAAAATTAATTGTGTCTTGAACTTCTAAAACGGTAAATAATTTGAGACAATTATTTTTAGTAACCAAAATAAATAATTTGAGACAGAGAGAGTGTGTGCTCCCTCCGTCCTCTTTTACTTTTCTACTTTTGATTTTGCACTCCTTTTAAGAATTAATAAATGAGGCATGTAATTTATATAATACTCATCTTAATTAGTATATAGTCTCAATAGATTTGACAATGATTTAGAAATGAGTAATTAATGTTAAGGGTAAAACAAGAAAAAGTTTTCTTTCCTTGATATGCTAAAGTGGACAACAACAACATATCCAGTGAAATCCACAATGTGGGTCTGAGGAGGGTAGAGTGTACGCATACCTTACATCTACCTTGGTAAGTAGGGTGGTTATTTTCAAGAGACCATCGGCTCAATACAGAGCATAAGCACAAGCAAAGCCAGAGTAAAGTAAGCAAGAGAAATGGTCCGAAAAAATTTAAAGCAGTATAAAAATGCTGGTATCAAAAGCGAGTAAGTCATGATAGCGCATTTCAAAAAAGTAAGCATTAACTAGCGCATGTAAATAAGCTAAACAGAGTTCACCAAAATGACACATTAGCATAAAACCAGCTACAAGTAACTATAAAGCAATAATGTGCCTATTTGTATGATAGGCTAAGCAGACCTACAATAATAACATTACCCCTACCAGTTTGCAAGCGTAAGTAGGACTACGCTCGACTACCTACTATCATTCTACCCTAATTCGTGTCCTCCACAACCCCCTATATAAGGTCATGTACTCAGTAAGTTGCACCTGCGTCATATTTCGTCTACTCACCTCTCTTCAATACTTCTTCGGCCTACCTCTACCCCTCATGAACCCGTCCATAGTCAACCTCTCACACATCTGCACTGGGACATTTGTGTTTCTCCTCTGCATATGCTAAAGTGAACAAGTAAAGTAAAAAAATTATTTTTGATATAGTAGACAAATAAAAGTGAACGGATGAAGTATTTGATTAATATTAAATTATTTGTATAAAAATAAATGGTCGCACAACTTAAATTTATAATATTTGATCGGTCTTTAAGAACTCCACATTGTTAACATCTTATGATAAGTTATAAGGAAATTTAATACGAAAGTGGTACATTAACAATACATGAATAAGAAAAATATTAGAAGTGATTAACTTAAATATAAATAACTTGTATATTAGTATTTTATATTACAAAACATATTTTTTTGTTTATTTGTAAAATTATCATTCTTATATAGCTAGTCGGTCAAGCAAACAACCGCTAAGTGGAAGAAAGACAAAAATTAGGAAAACCTTTTTTCCATCATGTTCTTACACTGTATTTGATTATTCATTGATTTAAAGAACTTATAGTACCCAAAAAGTGATGTCTATATCTCAACGCACTACCACGGAGGATAAGATTTATGAGACTTTCAAATTTAAGTGACACTCTACCTTTTCTTTTTATTATTATTATTATTATTATTATTATTATTATTATTATTATTATTATTATTATTATTATTATTATTCATTGTTCAGTGTTTTTTTTTACTTTATATGATATTTTCAAAATATTGTTAATTTTAGTATTACTTTTATAATTTCAATTCTTAATTTTGTTTTAAATGAAATTTAGGAGTCAAAATTAGAGGGATAATGTTTATTGTTCAATAGTGGAGGTGTTTGATTCTTAAAGAAAAATTAAAGGTGAAATGATTTTTACGCTTTATCTCTTGTACTTAAAAATGTCATTTTTGAAGGGAATAAATAAACATTTCAATGGAGACAAAAGTATCATCATCTTAACTTCTGTTTTGCGATAAATATAAGCAGTGAATGAATCACAGTTTCAACTATATTCCAATTTCTATGTATGAAAAAATTTGAAGGCAAAATTTTATTTTTCTAACCTCGTTTATAGGGTTTGTGCACTTTTCTCATAATTATCTGAAAAAAGTGCAAAAAAAGGAGTATTTTCTTAACGTCTTATTTTTTTTAAGGAAAAAAGTAATTAACTTGTATTGAAGACTGAAGTTGACTTGACCCCTTCATCAGCCTTTGAGGATTGAAAACACGTTTACGTCCATAAATTAAATTTTAAAATATCTTCTGTTCCATTTCCATTTTTTCTGCATGTTTCTAAAAAGTTGGGATTCCATGTCCACATTTTTCAAAAAAGTAAAACGAAAAAAAAAAATCTGTAATGAAATACTAAAAGTATACATTTCAATATAGCAAGAGAAAAACTAAAGTACCTTTTTTATATTAGGTACAAATAATTCAATTTTACTAACTCAATTTTCAAATTTCACTTCAATATATCGTGATTAAAAAATTGAAATTAAAATACATTTATATCAATTAATTAATTATATAATAAAAGCACTCATCATGTATTTATTGATTTAACATATTCAGATGAATAGGGAAAGCTAGAGGGACAAAGCACTATTGGTTTATTTGTGGAAATTATAGCTGAAAATGCATTGTCTTTTCCTATAATTAACATAGCTATCACTACAGAGGTTGTTGATTAACCAAACATTATAGTTTTCTGTTTCTTCTTTATTTTTTGGAATTAATATAATTCACGAGTCAAAAAAGTCAACAGACTATAGATAAAAAATCCTTTCGAAGTTTCTGCTTGTATTATCACTTTCATTGCTCCATCAAATGGTACACTTTAATTTACACATACATACCATTGTAGTGATATATTTTCTGAAAGGAACTAATGACTTATGACGCAAAAGAAGACGATGGGCGGTTACTTTCATACGTTTGACTATGTTTTCAGATTATTAGTGCAATAATTAATTCTCCATTATTAGTATTACTAATTGTTAGGTTCGGGTATGCTATGTAACAATAAAAATAAATTAAAAATAAACTAACTCGAATGCCAATTCAGTTTCCGAATATCGGCGACAATGTCATCCATCACCAGTGACAACACTTCGATAAAACAGAAACTTTAAAGAGTAAATGCAACGAAAAAATAAAGAATACAAATGTTTAAAATTTACATAGGTTATATAGACCGGAAGAATTGTATATATTTATTATATACAAAAATTACAAATTCATTTCTTTACAAATTTACAAGATGAAACGAAAGGAATTAAACGTTGAAGTCGCAGATGACTTCTGCCTGAAAAATATACCTAAATAGATATAGACAACTTTTCATTACAATTGCTCAATGCAAAGCTAATCTAGAATATAAACTGCAATTGTAATGTTGGACAGAATGTTGTCAACATGCTCAGGCAACACTTGTGATCCAGTTTTCTGAGATGAATTCTCGAGAACTCTCTTGATATTTTTGCAATCTATTTCTGGATATCGATTCACTTCAGCATCCTCTCTATTTATAGTAGAGAGTCTTCCTTGAAAAGCTCATCGATTTGTTGTGAGGGTTGAAGGAAAGGTGGCAGCTGGTGTGTTTGTTGGAGAAGATCATGGAGCAAAATTCTCTAACTTCTTGCACTTGTTCCTCAAGCATAGCAACGACTTTGACTTGTTCTCCCACATTTTTCATCAACTCCTATTTACCTTGCCAGGTCACTTTTACTTCGTAGTAATATTTCCAAGAATATTGTTTCATTCCGTGAAGAAAGGCAAAACTATTTTTCATAAAATGTTAGTCCGAATATTGTGACATTTGTTCCAACATTTCTTAAATTCAAATTAGTACTTAAAATGATATGTTGGGTAGAATGTCACAACATCAAATCTAACATTAACATTCTCTCCTTTTTTGCCTTTCTTCATAATACCCATTATGACCTGTGCAAATGACTTAAGGCAATGTCATAGATGTTGGGACAACATCTATGATTATAGTTATGCTCCCCCTTAACCTGTGATGGCATACAATCACAACATATGTATACCAGTGTATACTAAGACATAAGATTAAACACAATATTAGCACATACATTAATATACATATCATCTAATATACAAAGGAAAATACCCAAATGTCAATTTTAAACCAATGTCTCAACAATCAATCATCCAGTTAACACTTCAGCCAATTAAAATAGCCAAATAAGAACATTGTTCATCAAAGCAACTCAGTCAGTTAGCAAATCAATTAGATAGCAGATCAACATCAAATTAGCCTACTCCCCCTAGTTTATCATGCATCAGTAGTAGCTTCCAGCTGCTTTTCACTTTTGCATGACAACTTCTGCTTCAGCTCTAAGACTTAACCTCTTCAGCAGCACTTTCCTCCCAACATCCTCTTCTCTCTGCACAGCAGCAGCGACAACTTCTTCAGCAACAACAACATTTCCTTCAGAACTTTCAGCCCTTTGCTCCCCCTGCACAGAAGAATCATCTTCCCCTTTTTGGGAAGAAATCAACAGTAAGAACTGGTCCCTGGCCTGAACTAATGCATCCATGACAGTATCAACGTCTGAAATTTGTTGGTTGATCTTGGCAATTTGACCAACTAACCATTCAGTTGCTAGAGGTGACTGTCCAGAACCAGTGTTGCCTTGAATATGTGTAACATTTCTGACAACATTCTCACTGTCAGCTTTCTTTTTCCATGGAATGTCAATAATTATTTCTTTGCTTTTCAAAATTGCATTGTTAACTGAATATACCTCAGGAGCTTTTTCCCTAAAATATCTTCTCTTCTAGGCTCAAAGCTTTGGGTAGTTAGGATTTAGTAGATCAGAGAGGGAAAAAAAGGATTAAAGTTGACTCTTTCTCTGCCAAATTGGCTATTTGATAGAAAATCATACTTCTTAAGTCAACTTTTAATCTTTTTCCAATTTTGAGCAACAGTGAGGCTTGATCAGTTGTTACAATTGACTTATTTAGTGAAGGGAGCCAATTGTGAATGACAATCTTATGGAGGGTGGAGAATAAGGCAGTTAACTTTGAAGCAGGGCATCGAGGGATCCATTTCTTCATTATACCTCCAGTGAGGTATTCAATTATCTCATCCCTATTCTCTATTTCTCTTTCTGTAGTGCTACTTCTTTCTTCAGGCTCAATTCCCGAACATTGATTAATAATTAAGGGTGTAAACCGATAAATTTTGTTATAGAGGTATACCTTCCCAAATTTCTTTGAGGAGGCATCTTCTATATCAGAATTCAAGTTCGCATAAAACAGTCTAATTACTTCATTAATGAATAGTTCTTTCTTAGTTACAATTTTAAGTAGCTTTCTATCATTGAGGAACTCAACCAAACCATATTCTGAACATGCGGCTATATCTAACATTTTTTCAGCCATGATAACTCTATTCTTATACCAATCCCATTTATCAAAATTAGCTTTGGAATAGAACTTTTTTGAAAAAGCATTTACGTCAAAATCAAAGTCAGATTCGGTTTTGCTGGAGGAGGATGTTGTTGGTGTCTCTTCTGAAGTCTGCTGAAATGTTACTTGAGATGTTGTGGCTTCATCGACAACATTTTGGGCAGCATCTGTTTTAGCACGATTGGGAATTCCTCTGGGACAGAATCTCATCAGCGGGGTATCATCAGGAATTTTCACGTCTTGAGACACACTCTGAGGAACAGAGGCAGTAGGTTCTTCTTCAGTTTCTTCAGAGGACAACTCAAAGTCCATATCTTCAGTGTCACTGCTTGAGCAAGCAAGTACGGTAGTTTCAAATCTGGACTTGGTAGTGCTAGTCTCCTGTTGGACTGTTCTCTTGAACACTCTACTCAATCTATGAGTAGGGAAGGAGGGGGAACTGAGTATTTTACCTAGGGTCATATAATATGATGTAGCATCTACATCTATGAGATTATTGTCATCCCCGGGGTAACTGATGTCTAGTGGTTCCTCATCACCTCTAAGAACAATATATGTACACCTATTTTCAGGCAGGTGTGGAGAAGAAGATGTGCCTGGTTGTTGAGGTGGACTGGTGCTCATGGGAGTGTTGTTAGGTGTGTTGGTCGACATAGGTGTTGACATTGGGGAGATTTCCATCGGTGAGTTTTGAAAGGATTTTAAGGGTTTAGGGTTTTTGCAAGACGATGGGGTTTGAAATGATAAAGATTCCATCAGTTAGGTAGACCGAGGTCGTGATGTGATTTTTCGGGAAAATCTGATATGAAAAGAAAATAGCAAATAAGAGGAGTATTTATATACATGGCAAAAATTTTCTAAGCAAAACAAAATTATTAGTTTTAGGAGTTAGAGATTTATCTAATAACTAACACCTAAAATTTTGGGATAAATTGATAAGCATCACGATAAGAATTTAATCTTATCATTTTAAAGTTTTGAAATTCATATTAAACAAGGCATAAAAATAGGGAGAAAAATCTGATTTTTCTGGAATCAGTTAAGAACAACATCCCAACAAATATCATAATCTGAAAATGTCAACAGCAATGTTGGCAACATTTTGGACGACACAAGAACATTCTTTGTAAACTCATAAAATATCAAAGACAGTTGCCAATAATTTGTTAAGGCTTTGCCTTATTTTGATACTCCATTTTTATGATATATAATATCATCGCAGAGAACGGTATCAAGTGAAATACACATTCTTTATTGAGGGATCATGCTTGTGTGATAAAAAATTAATGCACTATACAGTAACAATAATCAGTTTATGATATTACATAGGTAAATGTCACCTGAAATGTTAGACAATGTTTCAACTGACATTCACCAAAAATGTCTTTTTAGATATTACAAAGACCAAGAGATTTCTTCAAACTAGAAAATCTCTCATGGTTCAAAGCATTTTTTGTAAAATTATTAGTTAGTTGATAAAAAGTGTCAACATGTTCAATTTGAACTAGCTGCTTTTCTATTAAATCTCTTAAAAAGTGATGTCTAATATCAATATATTTTGTATGTGAGTGCTGAAATGGATTTTTGAAAATATTTATAGCACTCAAATTATCACAGTACAAAATCAAAATGTTGCTCAAAAATCCATAGTCTAGAAACATGTGTCTTAGCCATATTAATTGAGAGCAACAACTTTCTGCTACTATATAATCAGATTTAGCAGTTGAAAGTGAGACACAATTTTGTTTATGACTATACCATGAAACAAGATTATTGTCAAGATAAAAACATCCTCCACTTGTACTTTTTCTTCATCCACATCTCCAGCCCAATCCGAGTCACTGAATCCTATTAAGTTAGGATTAGTGTCTTTGGAATACCAAATTCCCAACTCACATGTGCCAACAACATATCGGATAATACGTTTCACGACATTTAAGTGAGATATTTTGGGACAGGCTTGAAAACGGGCACAAACACAAACACTAAACATAATATCTGAGAGACTAGCAGTAAGATAAAGAAGGCTACCTATCATAGATCGATATAATGTTGGGTGGACATTTTCACCAACATTATCCTTACATACCTTCTGCGACGAACCCATTGGCGTCTTAATTTGTTTAGCGTTCTCCAAACCAAATCTCTTAACTAGATTCTTAGCATATTTACTTTGTGAGATGAAAATTCCATCTAACTTTGCTTAATCTGCAAACCTAAGAAAAAAGTTAGTTCCCCAATCATGCTAATTTCAATGTTGATGACATAGATTCAACAAATGATTTTAGATAAGACTGTGAGGTCGAACCAAAGACTATGTCACCACGGTTAAAACCAAATTCAAGAAGGAAGTTAGTTAGTCGACCATACCATGCACGAGGGGTTTGTTTCAATCCATACAAAACCTTTTTGAGCTTGTACACATAGTGTGGATGGTGATGATCTTCAAATCCTTTTGGTTGTTCAACATATACTTCCTTATATTGATAACCATTTAAGAATGCACCTTTTACATCCATTTGGTGTAAAGTAATTTTCAGGCAGCAAGCAATATCAAGTAACAGTCTAATTGACTCAATTCTAACCACAGGTGCGAAGGTCTCGTCATAATCGATTCCTTCAACCTGAGTATAGCCTTGTCCAAATAGATGAGCTTTGTTTCTTACAATTGTTCCCGATTCGTCTGATTTATTTTTAAAAATCCACTTAGTTTCAATTACATTTGTATTATTTAGACAAGGAACTAAGTCCCAGACTTCATTTCGAGAGAAATGTTCAAGATCTTCTTGCATTGCTTGAATTCAAATATTACATTTGAGTGCTTCTAAAACATTTTTTGGTTCTAAAGTAGATATAAAACAAGAAAGACTAACCTCATGGTATATGGTAGACATACACACATAGCTTACCATATCTCTATAGTTGAGTGGTTCTTTCCCTCTTATTTTAATCTTTCAAAAACTCCCGCTATCACCTGGCATGTTGGATGATTCTTCCTAATCCTTGATGAGGGGTCCCTTCGAACTTGATCTAGCAATTCAGCATTAGACTCCTCATCCACATCCTCTGTGGTCTCTAGTTCAGGTTCAGATGTTGCTTCAGGTGTGGCAACATTTGGGGCAACATCTGATTCTTCAGCAGTCTGCACATTTTTCACTGAAACTATAGTGTTATTTTCAGTTGTATTTCCTGTACGAGCAGAAAAATCATCAAAAATAACATTACAGACGCTTGTACTGTTCTTGTCCTTAGATTGTATGCTTGATAAGCATGACTATTTTGTGAATAGCCAACAAAAAATCATTTGTCACTCTTAGAGTCAAACTTTGTCAAATGATCTCTATCATTTAAAATGTAACAAATACACCCAAAATCATGAAAGTAACGCAAGTTAGGTTTCTTTCCATTTATAATCTCATAGGGTGTCATCTTTAATCCAGGCCTTAAATAGATTCTATTAGCGATGTGACAAGCAGTATTTAAGGCTTTAGCCCAAAAACGTTTTGACAATTTTTTAGAACTAAGCATAATTCTAGCCATTTCTTGCAATGTTCTATTCTTCCTTTCTGCTACCCCATTCTGTTGAGGAGTTTTGAGAGAGGAAAACTCATGGAAAATTCTCTTTTTCTCACAAAAATTTGTGAAGGAGTTGTTTTTAAATTCTTTTCCATGGTCGGATCTAATCCGAAAAATAGGAGAATAAAATAAGTTCCTAATTCTAGAGTGCAAAATTTTAAACATGTCAAAATTTTGTGATTTTTCTTTCAAAAAGTATATCCATGAATATCTAGAAAAATCATCAACTATCACATAGGAATACCTCATGCCTCCTAAATTGTCTACCTCAATTGGACCCATAAGATCCACGTGCAATAATTGAAAACAGTGAGACGTACCTGAATGTTGTCCGTCATAATGAACAACATTATGGAAAACACGGGTTTGCTTACCTTTCAGACAATCTTCACAGATAGTTTTACTTTTATGTCTAAGATTGGGTAACCCTCTAACCGTTTCATATGAGACCAATTTTTTTAAATTGCGGTAGTTGACATGCCCCAACTTTTGATGTCATAGTGTTGTGTCATCGATCTTGACATTATTGCATGTTTCTTGTCTTGCAACAAGATAGCAATTATCACTTGTTCTAGTACCTGTCATGACACATTCATTAGCTTCATTCGTAACTTCACATGCATTCTTATTAAACTTTACCTCAAAATTGTCATCACACAGTTGACTAATACTAATCAAATTAGCCATTAAACCCTCAACATGTAAGACATTTATTAAAGCTGAAAATACAGAAACATTCAAGATCCATTTTTCAATTATTTTGCTTTTACTACCACCTCCATAAGTCACGTTACCTCCATTGAATGACTCATAGTTCTTTAGAAACTCATTTGTACCTGTTATGTGGTGAGAACATCCACTATTAAAGTACCAAGAACCTGAAATTTTAGTTCTTAATGCAGTTATAGAAACTTTACATGTTACATCCTTTTTAGGAACCCAAACTCTCTAAATATATTTTTTATCTTTCGACTCAGAAATGTTGCTTCGAATGTTATCCGAAATGGACAACCTTTTAAACAACATTTTGCTCATAGAATCTTGAAGTTTGAGACAATATGGTTTTAAGTGTCCAGGGGAGTTATAGTGATGACATACAAACTTCAAATTCTTTGACATATATGAGAACCTATTATTTATTCTTTTTCCTTTAGAAAGCATGTTTTCTCATTTTTGTCAAACAGACTAGAGCATATAGTTTTGAGAGAGTTTTCGTATTCAATACCCGCATGTGAAGGTTTATTAAACCTGAGTATCTCATTCAATTTCGAAGTTCCTGAGTTGAGCTTGCGGAAGGTTGCTTCGCCTAGATCCAATTTTGCACAAATCTTACCAAAGTTTGTATCCTTTTTGGTAAGTCCAACCTCTAATCAGGTTATTATGTCTTTTAGATCTACATTCTCACGAGTTAAAGATTTTACCTTTTTGTCAAGTTGTTTGGATTCTATGATTAAGGCTTTACATTTTACTTTGTAATTCATTAATCATGTCATCTTTGCATTCAACTTGATCCATACACTCAACCTTACCACTATAAATAAAACCTCTAAAGCAATTAATATCAGGATAGTTAAAGAATATGTACCTCTCGAATGTTGCTAGGGATGCAGATATTGTTGCTGATGTTGGAGCAAATGTCATGACTTCTGAGGCAACATTACATACGACATCTTCATTATCAAACAGAGATTGTTCGTAAACAGTGGCCAACATTGCTTGTGATTCGACTCTTTGATCTCATTCCTCTTCTCCTTCTTCGTCAGTAAGAGAGACTCATAGGTTCTTACCAAATTTTCTAAGAGTGTTTGCACATTCATTAGCATAATGACCCCAACCCGAGCATGCATGACATTGCACATACTAGATTTATTTGGGATCAAATTTGGTACGATCTGAATTGGTTCTTCATAGTGGACTTTCTTTTTGAGTACTTGAAAGGAACTTGGTGGGCTTTTGATTGAAGCCTTGGTTTTGATGCTATTTAGATTTAGATTGATTTCTTTCATTATTGAACTTCCTCACCATCGAATTGTATTTTCGAGTGAGTAAGACAACATTAGCACCTTCACCAATTTCTTCAAGGTTCTCATCCTCTTCTTTGATTTGATTCTCCGAGGATTAAACTTGAAGTGTCACATTCTTGCTTTTATATAGTTTCCTTTGATTCTCAATGTTCATCTCATAGATTTTGAGAATGCTCATCAAGGTATGAAGGTCCATTATGAATTATGAGCTTCTTCAATGGCACAAATCTTTAAATTGAACTTTTCAGAAAGAGAACTGAGAGCCTTTTCAACGAGTTGAGTGTTGGCTACGCGTTCACCAAACACTTGACACTCATTTAAGATGTCAATCAACTTTTCAAAATAAGATTTAATATCATCCGCTTCTTCCATCTTTAAACGTTCATATTTTTTCATGAGTATGCGTAGCTTTGTTCGACGAACACTTGAGTTACCTTCACAATGAATTTGTAAAGTATCTCATGCGTCCTTAGCCGTGGGGCAGTTTTGAATGAGTTTGAACATGTACAAATTAACCCATCCGAAAATTGCATTTAAGGCCTTTTCATTAAAGCTATCATTATTGGTTTCTTCTGCCGTCCATTCGAATTCAGGTTTAACAAGAATGTCACCTTCCTCATTCGACGACAACATTGGAACAACATACCCATTGGGTATAGATCTCCATGCCCTAACATCAATTGATTTGATATGAGAACGTAGGCGAATCTTTCAATAGGCAAAGTTTGAACCATCTAAAATGGAAAATCTACCAATAGTTGGATTTGCCGGATCCATAGCTTGAGACAACAGGACCAATCACTTATTGTGTTAAGTGTCGGCTCTGATACCACTTGTTAGGTCCGGGTATGCTATGGAACAATAAAAATAAACTGGAAATAAACTAACTTGAATGTCAATTCAATTTCCGAATGTAGGCGATAATATCGTCCGGCACCAGTGACAACACTTTAGTAAAACATAAAAACTTTAAAGAGCAATGCAGCGAAAATTTAAAGAACACAAATGTTTAATATTTACATAGGTTATATATATAACCTATGACGATCAGTGACCGAAAGTATTGTATATATTTATTATATACAAAAATTACAAATTCCTTTATTTACAAATTTACAAGATGAAACGTAAAAGAATTAAACGTTGAAGTCGCAGATGACTTCTGCCTGAAAAATCTATCTAAATAGACAACTTCTCATTACAATTGCTCAATACAAAGCTAATCTAGAATCTAAACTGCAATTGTAATGTTGGACAGAATGTTGTCAACATGCTCAGACAACACTTATGATCCTGTTTTCTGAGATGAATTCTCGAGAGCTCTCTTGATATTTTTGCAATATGTTTCTGGATATCGAATCAGTTCAGCATCCTCTCTATTTATAGTAGAGAGTCTTCCTTGAAAAGCTCATCGATTTGTTGTGAGGGTTGAGGGAAAGGTGGACAGCCGGTGTGTTTGTTGGAGAAGATCATGGAGCAAAATCGTCTAACTTCTTGAACTTGTTTCTCAAGCATAGCAACGACTTTGACTTGTTCTTCCCACGTTTTTCATCAGCTCATATTTACCTTGCCAGGTCACTTTTACTTCGTAGTAATATTTCCACGAATATTGCTTCATTCCGTGAAGAAAGGCAAAACTATTTTTCATAAAATGTTAGTCCGAATGTTGTGACATTTGTTCCAACATTTCTTAAATTCAAATTAGTACTTAAAATGATATGTTGGGTAGAATGTCACAACACCAAACCCAACATTAACACTAATATTTGGGGCCGTGCGATGCGCATTGAGTATCAAAAGAAGTTAATCATAAAATATTATCATATTATTTGTTTGATATATTAAATTTTTTTCACAAAGCACTGACATATTTAAATTTAATAAATTTGTGAAATACTAAATATAACTATTCAAATACTAAATTTAACGTCATCAATGATATGTATACTTAAATAGAAGTTTTATATAGAAAAATAAAATGGACACTTAATATCATATCACGATTCCAAGTAAATCATACTTAATTTTAAATCTTAATTTCAAAAAAATATTATATTACCTATTAATATTGTCAAAAATATGACATTATAAATAAGTGACATATGATATAAGAAAGTTGGGGCTTATGTTAAATTCCTAAAACTTATTACTCTTCAAAGAAAAATATTTGTATAAGCTTAGAGTATTGTGTCTCCAGCAATTTGTACCCTTTTATAAATTTTCTTATATATTTTTTCCATGCTTTTACATACTTCCATACCTAGTTATATATTCATGCTTTCTCTTTATTAATTGTGGTTGTTGTGCCTAATCGAATAACCTTTTTGTTCTGTATTTTTCTTTATTATATTATTTAATGTTTAGTATTATTACATTGTTAATATAATTTTTTTATTAGCGTAGTACTTTGTTTAATTTTATAACATAGATCCAATGTACAACTTTTTTTTCTTTCTCTTCATAGCTTCGGTTAGTTCCTACAACCAAACCATATCTTTGATTTCACTATTGGTTGGTGAATTTTGCAATGCCCGAGAATCATATATATATATATATATATAAAGAAACATTTGAGAATTTTGAGTTAGAAATAGAATTCGTAACATTTAAATCCAAAACTAATGAATAATGTAACATACATGTTAATTTGAAGAGAAGATAATTGAAACTTACCTGATGAGAGCAGACCCTCTTTGTTGCCAGTTTAGACTTTAGAGATAAAAAAGAACTTCTAGTAAAAAAAATTGAAATATAGCATAAGCATAAGCATAAACATTGACTGCCACACTCCTTTTTAGGATCGTATTTGAGTATGGAGGATGAATATAGGAGGAACCGTTTCAACCTCCCTATAATTACATGCAGTAATTTTTTCAGTTATCGGAAAAGGAAAAAACTGACATTTCTGTAGTTGCTAAAAAGGAGGAGTTAAACAAAACATGATTACTTGCATTTCTTTTAATTTTCTTATTTTATATGTAATTTATAATTTCCAGTAAAATAAGCTTAGGCAATAGTAAGAGTTCTCACTACCCCTTTGTTGTAAATTCGTGAACGTGATCGGCTATAATGCATATATGTAGAATTTTCAAATTTTTCGTTTTATAATTTGTTGCAGTTAAGTTTTGGAGTGGTAGTTACCTTTTTGATAAAGTCTCTACTTTTAAAAATTCTTTTGAAAGGAACTGTCTATAGTTCCACAAAAATAGGCTCTAAAATTTGTGTTTAAGACCGTGTGTTGTGAGATAACTATTATTATTTAAGAAAATTCAAATAATTTTCTAGTTCCTTTTTCTTTGTTTTACTTTTTATCTGATCTGATTTGCGTAGGTTTTCTTTATATTTATTTAAGCATTTTTTTTTACTTTAGCAGTTTTCTAATTTTCCTGATGAAAGCTCGGTGCACTTTTTTTTTTACCGTTGCAGTTTTTAAAATTTTTATTTTGCTTATTAATTTGCTCTTTGCTTTTTTTTTAAAAAAACTGTTTCATTTTTTGGTATAATAGTTAAATTCTGTTTTTTGTGGTGATGGCACTTGTCATCCTACCATGCTTTTGTTTCTCCTATTCTATATAGATAGATTATTATTATTATTGTTATTATTATTATTATTATTATTTGTTGTTATTGTTAACAGTATTGACTTTATTTTGTCATTGATTTACCTTTCTAATATGTTTTTGTTGTTGCTAGTACACAACTATAGATTTATGAACTTACCATTATAAGTTGGCCCTTGAATCAATCAAGAATTCTTCAAGCTTTTCCTTTTGTACAATCAAATTTACTAATATACTTAGATACATGGTATCAATGCAATCACTTTCAATAAAAGAAATTACAAAAAGAATGTAGGAGCAACTTAGGAATCCTCTTTGAATATATGTTCTTAAAAAAGAATGCAATTCTTTATTATGTAAGAAGTATATTCGTTAATTAGAATCACCAAAAATTGCCTGGCCTTTTTTTAGACAGGGATACGTTTGATGTGAAGTTTTGAGTTGGAGCCTGGAAAGAAGAATGATTAATATGATGATACACTACAATAGGTTGACACTAAATCATAGATCCTCCTACCTCTAGCTTTTTATCATTCACTTTATTTATGTTGCAATTGCACTATTATAAGCAGATCCACATATTCCCACCCCCAACCCCAACTTTTTTAAAGGTTCAATCTCTTAATGGAACAATTTGTGTGGATAAAAGTAAACCAGCTAAAGAGTATCTTCTCCCTATACACTTTAGAATCATTCTCATTCAAAAGGACAATGAAATAGTGACATGAATTACCCAATCACTCCACTTCCTGTTGTTAAATGTACTTGCACCATAATTAAGCCCTTTTTCATTTAAGTTGTGTTACTAATTCTTTTTTCCTTTGATTAAGAGAAAAATGGTGACTTTTGTCACACATCTAAGCGGGGATGAGATGTAATTGACATTCAACCTCCCGTGACACGACTTTGTATTGAGTGAGAACGCCTCCGGGTCATCTGATGTATCCAGAAACTCCAACTGCCCCGAGTCTCTATACAACTGTCTCCCGCTCCCAACAACTCTTATCGCATCAACTCTCCTAGATTAGAGTTTCACGGCGCATATGGGTACGATGACATCAGCACGCTCACGTCGTCACAACTTTAGGGGGCATAATAGTCTAGTTTCGTCTTATATATGCAAGACTTAGAAGAGAAGGAACCACACATTGTATTCTCTCTAAACTTACACTTGTAACCAAGATCTCTCTCTTAGAGGAATATACTAAGCAAACCACTTGTTCATTGTTTATCCCGAATCTAGCTCATTTATACGTTTTATTTGTTTACCTTTTCACTTACTTGAATCTATTGTCCTATACACCCATAACCTAGCTAGTGATACCGGACTCATTAAGGAGATCACCAGATCGGATACAACCTACTTGTCTTTAAATCATAAAATGCAAATCTCTAACTGTGTTTTTGGTTAGAATCATTTTCACCGGAAAATAGTTTGACGCCGTCTGTGAAAATAAACAGTTGTGGTGTTGTCTCGATCTGTAGCTGATCTCCTTGAAAAAACTAAATGGAGTCACTACACTAAAAAAACATGTCAGGTCAAAACGACAGTGCTCACGGATCGCAGGAACTCATGGAGGAACAAGTTAAAATGACAGTGTACCTCGGGACCTGACGGACGGTTCGGAAACACTACGAACGGAGTCGGATTATTCAGAAAGTTTACGAACGAAGTCGGAGGAGATGCTATCCCTCCCGAAAGCATCCCATAAGAAACCCTTAGGTGAGGAAGACGTTCGAAGCCATTCGGCGGAGAGCAAGGAAGTGCATCCCGAAGAGCGGTACCTTAAGAAAAGAAAAAGATGTCTGCACTTCAAGGTGGAGGGATGTTCAGAGGAGAAGGCACCCCTTCGGAGGCAGCCCTAGCCGCAATCCTAGCATCAAACAACGTCATAATTGAGCTTATGGCAAAATTCTTGAACTCATTATTCGAAGCAGGGTCAGGGCCTAGTAGACAATATAGAAGCCACAGGAGTGCCTGGGACATCTACATCAAATGCGAAGAGGACAGAGCCTGCTGCGCCAGAGGCAGACCTGGCGAACTCGTGGCACTGGAAAAGGAGCTCCACGAGCAGATGAGTCAGATACCAGGGGTCCCCTTGTGTTAAAAGGTGTCAGGGCAAGGAAATAAGGGAAGATACCTTACAAGGAAGAAGTTGTTTCGTAGCCCATCCCGAAGAAATTCAAGATGCCTAACATACCCAAGTATGACGATACCACAAACCCGGATGAACACATCATGACCTTTGAGGCCGCAGTCACCGGGCATGACTTGCAGCAGCATCAGATCGAATCTGTCATGTTGAAGAAGTTCAGCCAAACGCTCACAAAGGGAGTACTTTCTTGGTATACTCTCTTACTTGAAAATTCCTTTGATTATTTTGCTGCCCTTGCAGATGCATTCATAAAAGCCCATGCTAGGGCTCGGGGGGTTGAGACTCAAAAAGAGGACATCTTTATAGTGAAATAGAGGAAGGACGAGTAGCTCCATAGCTTCGTGGAATGTTTTCATCGGGAGAGAATGCTGTTACCAGCAATTCCTGAGGATTGGGCTGCCGCAACATTTACATATGGCCTTAACATCGATAATTCAGATACGTCAAGGAAATTAAAGAAATATTTAAGTGAGTTCTCGACTAATTCTAGGAATGAAGTGAATGACAGATATACCACGAAGATGAGGATAAATGATGATCATATAGCGAACGCTCGGACGAAAGTCGGAGGAGGACAACAGGGAAAATCTCATAATGTTCTCCTATATAGACAAAGGGACCCAAGAGGTTGGTACAGACCTTATTCAACTTGAACGCTACCTAGACATGAAGTACAGATGAATAAGCCGAGGTATGATCAGGGTCAGCCTAGGAGAGAAAGGGAGATGACACATAAAAAGTCCGCAGGTGACTCAAGGCCACCAAGCGTGGCCTCCTACAATTTTAACATAGAGGTCGTGGACCTGGTCATGGCAATGAAATAAATAAAGAAATTTCGGTTCCCAGTGGTGATTCGGTCCAACCCAAACAAATGGGTACGGGTGTAGAGCTCCGGTGTGAATTCCAGGGGATCTCAGGCCATTCAATAGAGGACCGCAAGAACTTGAGATATGAGGTGGTGGACCTGCTGAGAAGGGGATATTTAAAGGTATTCTTCAGCATTCGATCTCAGTACGCCAGAGAAAATGGGACTGAGACGTCGTGGGAACGCCTAGCGCAGTAGGGAGCGATCAACATAATCGATGAAGGAAAAATAGTCAGGATAATGTCTCAAATGCAGCAGCACGATGGGCCACCTCCCTCCCGGAAAAGGATGAGGGATCAGCCCGAAGACCCCATCACATTCAGCAGAGCGAAAAAAAGCATCGAGAACCCGTACGCCGATGCCCTGGTAATCAATATCCAAATATTTCAATTTAACATTAAGCGTGCGCTTGTTGACCCAGGTAGCGCTTGGCGTTTTTATTTTTTTAGCGTTCTCCAAACCAAATCTTTTATCTAGATTATTGGCATATTTACTCTATGAGATGAAAATTCCATCTTCACTTTGCTTTATCTGCAAGCCTAAGAAAAAAGTTAATTCCCCAATCATGCTCGTTTCAAATGTCGATGACATAGCTTCAACAAGTGAATTTTGATACGATTGAGAAGTCGATCCAAGGATTATGTCATCCACGTAGATTTGAGCAATAACAATATCTACACCGTGTCGTTTAATAAACAAAGTACTATAAGCTTCGCCACGGTTAAAACCAAATTCAAGAAGAAAGTTAGTTAAACGACCATACCATGCACGAGGGTCTTGTTTCAACCCATACAAAGCCTTTTTGAGCTTATACACATAGTGTGGATGGTAAGGATCTTCAAATCCTTTTGGTTGTTCAACATATACCTCCTTGTATAGATAACCATTTAAGAAGGCACATTTTACATCCATTTGGTGTAAAGTAATTTTCAGACAACAAGCAATAGCAAGTAAAAGTCTAATTGATTCGATTCTAGCTACAGGTGCGAATGTTTCATCAAAATAAATTCCTTCAACCTGAGTATAACCTTGTACAACTAGACGTGCTTTGTTTCTAACAATTGTTCCTGATTGTCTGATTTATTTTTAAAAATCCACTTAGTTCAATTATATTTGTATTATTTGGACATGGAACCAAGTCCCAGACTTCATTTTGAGAAACATTTTCAAGCCTTTCTTGCATTTCTTGTATCCAAAAATTATCTTTAAGTGTTTCTACAACATTCTTTGGTTCTAATGTAGATATAAAACAAGAAAGACTAACCTCTTGGTATATGGTTGACATACACACATACCTTACCATTTCTCTATAGTTAAGTGGTTCTTTGCCTATTGTTCTAATTCCTTCAAAAACTCCCCCTATCACTTGGCCCGTTGGATGATTCTTCCTAATCCTTGATGAGGGGTCCCTACGAACTTGGTCTAACAATTCAATACTTGACTCCTCCTCATCAAATATAACATTTACAGACTTTGTATAGTTCTCGATCTCAGATTGTATACTCGATAAGCATGACTATTTTGTGAATATCCAACAAAAATTACTTTATCACTTTTAGAGTCAATGTGGTCGATTACCGTCATGTTGGACAAAACTCGCGTTTGTGAATAGCCAACAAAAACTCGTGTCTCTCATAATGTTGTCCAACATGATGGTAATCGACCACATTATACCTTCCGAGTCATCCTCAGACGCCAGTTTGGTAAACAAAAAGCTATGGTCTCGGTTGGATGCTATTGTCCTTCAATGGATTTATGGAACTATATCCAATGACCTTTTACATACCATTTTGGAGCCGAATTATACGGTTCAACAGGCGTGGGAACGTCTACAAAATATATTTCAGGATAACAAAGTTTCTAGAGCCGTTTATCTTGAACACCAGTTTACGATTATTAAACTAGATGATTTTTCCAATATCTCCTCTTATTGTCAGGAATTGAAGATGCTTGCGGACCAATTATCCAACGTTGGTTCGTCCGTGACAAATCAACGGTTGGTCCTTCAGCTGATTGTAGGATTGAATGGATAATATGATGGGGTTTCTACGTTCATTCAGCAAAGTAATCCATTGCCTCCCTTCTATGAGGCCTATTCGAGGTTAATTCTATAGGAACACGGAAGGCAAAACAGGCATCTTCTGGAGCATCCACCGCCGGCACTTCTCTCGTCTCCACCAACTCATTTTCTACGGATTCGGAGCCTTAAAATTTTGGTTCGGGGGAAAATAATAATCGTCAAAATAATGGCAAAAAATGGGGTTCAAATAGTAACAATAACAAAGGGAAAAATAATGGTGGAAAGGGACGAGGCCGTGGTAGTGGCCAACCCGCCGGCGGCAGCGGGCAGTCCGGGCAGAGGCGTCAAGGAAGCAATGGTAGTCAGTGGGGGCAGTACCCGCCGTGGGCCTAGGTCCCACAGTGGGCTGCCTCGCCATGTCTGTACCCTACTTCTTTGTGGGCCAGGCATTCACCTTCAACTCGCCAACCCAAAATTCTAGGGTCTCGTCCCCAACATGCATTGCGGCTCAAGCACCATCTTTGGTAGGCTATGCGCCCACTGACATCGAATAAACAATGAACCATATGAATCTAAGTGTTCCAAACGAATCATGGTACATGGATACGGAGGCTACATCACACATGACGACATCTCAAGATAATCTCTCGTCTTATTTCAATATGAGCAATAATAAAAATATTATTATCGGCAGTGGTCAGGAAATTCTAATTCGTGGTATTGGTCAGGTAACACTACCCTCTCCACACCCTCAATTATACTTGAAAAACGTCCTACATACACCAAAATTAATTAAGAACTTGATATCTGTTAGACGTTTTATAATTGACAATAATGTTTCTGTGAATTTTGATCTGTTTGGCTTTTCTGTGAAGGATTTTCAGACGGAGATGCCACTCGTGAGATGTAATAGCACGGGGGACCTGTATCCCATCACCTCTGTTTCCAACAACTGCATAACCAAACCATCCACCTTTGCTGCCATTTCTTCTATTGTCTGGCACAATCGGTTGAGTCACCCAGGAGCACCAATTTTTAAATCTCTTAGGAAGAATAATTTGTTTGCTTGTAACCAAACTTTGGACTTTTCTGTTTGCCAATCTTGTGTGGCTGGTAAACATGTTAAGTTCCCTTTTGCGTCGTCTACTTCTCATACTTTTATGTCATTTGATATTTTGCTTTGTGATTTGTGGACATCACCTATTTTTAGTTCTGTAGGTCATAAGTACTATCTGCTAATTCTAGATGATTATTCGAATTTTTTGTGAACTTTTCCCTTAGGACATAAATCACAAACCTATACCATTTTTAAACAATTTAGTATTTTTATCAAAACTCAATTTGGCAAATCCATTAAATATTTTCAGTGTGACAATGGAGGGGGGGGGGGAGGGGAATTAATAAATACCCAATTTAAAGATTTTTGTCACCAAAATAGGATGTATTTGCGTATTTCGTGTCCACGTACATCACCACAAAGTGGGAAAGCCGAAAGGAAAATTCAAACAATTAACAATATGATTCGAACCATCCTTGTGCATTCTTCCACACCACCGAATTTTTGGCACCATGCACTTCAAATGGCAACATATCTGTTTAATATTCTTCCTAGTAAACTGCTCTCCAATGTGTCCCCTACACAAATGTTGTATCATCGTCTTCCATTTTTTACACATTTGCGGGTGTTTGGGTGAGCTTATGAATAACATCTATTTGAGTCGATCATTTCCAAGATCTAATTCCAGTTTTTTCTTATGTAATGGAAATGCCTGTTATCCTTTGTTTCCTTCTATCTCTCGTCGCGTAGTTTTTGATGAGTCCAAATTCTCGTTTGCTAGGTCTCATGTGGCATCCTCGCCTTCATATGATTTTTTCGACAATATAATATATCTCATTTTACACCACCATCTCAATAATCAACCGCCAGTTGACCCGCCACAACCCAATAACCTCATTAACCCCGCCCCACCACTTCACGTGACTGGACTAGTGGTCTCGACCCAATTGAATCCCCGTAACAACCGGGACCATGTGGGGGAGCTCACTACTCCCTCACTAATAAACCGAGCCAACCCATTACCCCGGCCCAATAACCATTCCCCCACACCTTTAAACTTGGACTCCACTCTACCCCATGCGATCCCTACCACCCAACCGATGATAGTACAGCCTCAGACCATTGAAATCCGTGCCATACACGGGATTTTTCAGCCCAAACGTCAGTTTAACTTACTATCTTTAGTTCAACCATCACCCATACCAAAAAATCCCAAAGCAACCTTATCAGACCTGAATTGGAAAGCTGCCATGTTAGACGAAATTAATACTCTTATTCAAAATAAGACGTGGGAATTAGTGCCCCGTCTATCTTTTGTGAACATTAGTAGGTCTATGTGGGTTTTCTGTCATAAAAAGAATTCTGATGGCTCTTTTGCGAGATACAAAATTCGTCTTGTTGGTGATGGCAAGTCTCATCAGGATAGAGCAGATTGTGTAGAAACTTTTAGTCCGGTGGTTAAGCCAGCAACTATCCGAACGGTTCTTAGCCAGGCACTGTCCAAATCATGAAACATTCATCAGTTAGATGTTAAAAATGCATTTTTGCATGTCCATCTACAGGAAACGGTTTACATGCACCAGCCGTTGGGTTTCCGAGACTCTACACATCCAGATTATGTGTGCCTGCTGAAAAAGTCTCTATATGGTTTGAAACAAGCTCCACGGGCTTGGTATAACAGGTTTGCAGGTTTTGTATCCACTCCTGGTTTCTCCCACAGCAAATTCGATCAATCATTATTCATTTATAAGAAGGGTAGTGGCATGACGTATATCCTCCTATATGTAGATGACATCATTCTCACTGCATCATCTACCTCCCTTCGCCAGTCTATTATGTCCCTTCTCACAATAGAATTTGCAATGAAGGATTTGGGTCCTTTAATTTTTTTTTTGGGCATTGCTGTCACTTAATATGCATGTGGTCTGTTTCTAAGTCAGAAGAAATATACGCGAGGAGATACTTGAAAAAGCCGGTATGTCATCCTGCAAGCCATCGCACACTCCAGTGGATACAAAAGCAAAATTGAGTAACACTGCAGGGACTTCATACAGTGATCCTACACACTACCGCAGTCTCGCAGGGGCTTTGCAATACCTCACTTTCAAGAGACCTGATATCTCATATGCTATTCAACAAATGTGTTTGCATATGCATGATCCGAAAGAGGAACATATGGGGGCTCTCAAACGGATTCTGCGGTACATCCAGGGTACTATTCAGTTTTGATTGCATTTGTATAAATCCTCTATCTCGACTCTATCCTCTTATACCGATGCGGATTGGGGTGGCTGCCCGGACACACGACATTCAACCTTGGGTTATTGTGTGTTTTTGGGAGATAATCTGATTTCATGGTCATCCAAACGCCAACCAACTTTGTCTAGGTCAAGCGTTGAGGGAGAATATCGGGGGGTGGCCAATGTGGTCGCTGAATCATGTTGGCTCCACAATGTTCTCTTAGAGCTCCATTGTCCGATTGCGAAGGCAACCGTTGTTTATTGTGATAATTTGAGTGCGATATACTTATCCGGTAATCATGTTCAGCATCAACACACAAAGCATATCGAAATTGATATCTTATTCGTCCAAGAAAAGGTTGCCCGTGGACAAGTTTCGGTTCTCAATGTACCGTCCCGTTATCAGATTGCAGACATCTTTCGAAAGGTTTTTCGCGCATACTTTTTGATGATTTCAAGGATAGTCTCAGCATCCGAGAACCTCCCGCTAAGACTGCGGGGGACTGTAAGAATAATTATGGACAATCCCATAATTATTTCCAATCACTACTAATTAAGATGTAATATTGTAATTAGGAGTTTAAATCAATTTATCTTCAATTAGTTAGATTAGCATCTTATATAAATTTAGATTAGTACTATATTATAATATTATATATATGTGCTATCTTTGGAATGAAATACTGAGGGAATTAATCTTCCTACACATACATATTTGTCTCTTCGCGTGTGTCATGATCATAGAGGCGTGAGTTTTTTGGCTGGTACCTTCTAAACACATTATACGTTATTGGCTACTAAAACTAAACAACCTTAAGGTACTTCTTCGTAAACTGTATTTGGATAGTCACGATCTTTGGGATTTTCTACAATATATGCAATAAAAACACAACCTATGTTCAATTAGCTTGATTTTATCACACAACTAATTAGACGCATGTGTTATTCATTGTAAATTGTAAAAGAGGTGCATAGAACAACTATTAACATTAAAGACCTTTTGAATTAAAACTACAGAAAATAGTTTACCCACTTGCATGGACTCCACTAATTGACGAATTATTTTTATTTGAAAAAAGGCTTTTAGCTAACTCATTCGAGACAGAGTAATTTTATTGAGAGGTGGTCTGAATCAGCCCCTCAGAATAACTATCCCGAACAGAAAGTAATCTACATTTAACAAGGTTTAAAACATTTAGATGTATAGTTGAAAACTTTATTTGAGTATAGATACAGGCAACCAATTTTGTTTTATCAAACCGTGCTTTAAACTCGTCAGATTGAGGAAAATTTGGATCAATTCACAGCTTTGATGCATTTCAAGTATTGCCCACCGAATATGAATCTGCCAAATAACGTATGTGTAAGATGTAAGAAATGATGTTAATAAGTTGTGTTGCATGATTTTTTTGTGTGTTCTTAAAGTTGAGGGATAATGCCGCTTTTATTATTGTTTAAATATCTCTTTACGAACAGATTTCCCCATCAGTAATGGGACGTTTGGGATGAAGCCAATCAAAAAAAAAAGCAAAATTTGATTTGGATAATAGCTTTTCTTATGACACAAGATTGTTCTGTTCCGGGACTGTAGTGAATAAAGAGGGTCAGCTCATGTTAACCCGGTACAACAAAGTAATAGAAGAGAGTTAGTACTCATTTAATTGACCTCCTTTTCGAAGTCAATGAATTTCTTTCTTTTACTTTGATTTTGTTCAAGTTGCTTCAGTGAATGAAAATGCTCAATAAAGCGGGTAGGTCTTACTAGC